>JARQOC010000001.1:339965201-340151002 GCA_033576535.1 Allobates femoralis
TACCACGGGGGGGCTGTATATACGGGGGCCCTGGATACCACGGGGGGGGCTGTATGGAAAGGGGGCGCCATACTGTGAGGGATGGGGGGGCTGTATACCCCGTGCTGGGGGCTGTAAGGCGATATGCACTGCTCCCCCCGCGGATGGGCGGGGGATGCAGTGCATATCATGAATAAGTTATGAGCGGCTCCACGTCACGAGCCGCTCATATTGCAGCCTTCCCCCCACCTCCTCCAGCCTCCTCCTGCCTCCTCCTGCTCCCGGACACAGCCCCCACGTATATGACTCGTGTATAAGCCGAGGGGGGGACTTTTCAGCCCAATTTTTGGGCTGAAAAAGTCGGCTTATACACGAGTATATACGGTATATGAATATTAGATGGTAGATGGTGATGAGGTAGATTTGTGTCAAAAAAGCATCAATAAGAAAAACCATAGAAATGTCCCTATTTTCATGTGGAAAAGATAGTGTGCGAACTCATGCTGAAGGGGAGAAAAAAATGTGCAAAAGAGGAAGATTATCGATCAAGTATTCAGTCATTCAGCTCACAGAACCATTCTGGTATAGATAAGAAGTGGTAATGTTGAGGAAAGTAGGTGTAAATCTGTAAAAAAAACTTTTCAGTATAGATTTGAAAAGTTTTTTTTACAGATTTTTTAAGCAGTTCTTATATTCCTACTTTCATCCAAAAATCCATCTTTGAACCAAAATTCGTTTTTATTCGTTTATTAATCCATCTTATATATACATATTACCGTATATACTCGCGTATAAGCCGAGTTTTTCAGCCCAAAAATTGGGCTGAAAAGTCTCCCCTCGGCTTATACGCGTATACGGTATATAAAAAAAAAAAAAATCTCAGGGGGTAGTACGCAGCAGCCCCAGGTCCCCCTCACTGTTTGGCGCCCCCACCGCTGCGCTCATACATTACCGGTCTAGCAGCTGTCATCCTCCGGTGGCAGATCGCGGCTCCCGGCTCCGGCTTCCATCTTCTTCTGTGTCTTCCTGCATGTCACATGACCGGCCGGCGTCGCGATGACGTCATCGCGATGCGCCCCGGTCACAATGCAGGAAGACACAGAAGAAGATGGAAGCCGGAGCCGGGAGCCACGATCTGCCACCGGAGGATGACAGCTGCTAGACCGGTAATGTATGAGCGCAGCGGTGGGGGCGCCAAACAGTGAGGGGGACCTGGGGCTGCTGCGTACTACCCCTGGGGCTGCTGTGTATTACCCCTGGGGCTGCTGTGTACTACCCCTGGGGCTGCTGTGTACTACCCCTGGGGCTGCTGTGTATTACCCCTGGGGCTGCTGTGTACTACCCCTGGGGCTGCTGTGTACTACCCCTGGGGCTGCTGTGTACTACCCCTGGGGCTGCTGTGTACTACCCCTGGGGCTGCTGTGTATTACCCCTGGGGCTGCTGTGTACTACCCCTGGGGCTGCTGTGTACTACCCCTGGGGCTGCTGTGTACTACCCCTGGGGCTGCTGTGTACTACCCCTGGGGCTGCTGTGTATTACCCCTGGGGCTGCTGTGTACTACTCCTGGGGCTGCTGTAAATACCCCTGGGACTGCTGTGTACTACCCCTGGGGCTGCTGTATACACCCCTGGGGCTGCTGTGTACTACCCCTGGGGCTGCTGTGTACTACCCCTTGGGCTGCTGTGTACTACCCCTGGGGCTGCTGTGTACTACCCCTTGGGCTGCTGTGTACTACCCCTGGGGCTGCTGTGTATTACCCCTGGGGCTGCTGTGTACTACCCCTGGGGCTGCTGTGTATTACCCCTGGGGCTGCTGTGTATTACCCCTGGGGCTGCTGTGTATTACCCCTAGGGCTGCTGTGTACTACCCCTGGGGCTGCTGTGTACTACCCCTGGGGCTGCTGTGTACTACCCCTGGGGCTGCTGTGTATTACCCCTGGGCTGCTGTGTACTACCCCTGGGGCTGCTGTGTAGTATCCCTGGGTCTGCTGTGTACTACCCCTGGGGCTGCTGTGTATTACCCCTGGGGCTGCTGTGTACTACCCCTGGGGCTGCTGTGTATTACCCCTGGGGCTGCTGTGTACTACCCCTGGGGCTGCTGTGTATTACCCCTGGGGCTGCTGTGTACTACCCCTGGGGCTGCTGTGTACTACCCCTGGGGCTGCTGTGTACTACCCCTGGGGCTGCTGTGTACTACCCCTGGGGCTGCTGTGTACTACCCCTGGGGCTGCTGTGTACACCCCTGGGGCTGCTGTGTACACCCCTGGGCTGCTGTGTATACCCCTGGGGCTGCTGTGTACACCCCTGGGCCTGATGTGTACACCCCTGGGCCTGATGTGTATACCCCTGGGGCTGATGTGTATACCCCTGGGGCTGCTGTGTACTACCTAAGGGCTGCTGTATACCACTGGGGCTGCTGTATATACTGCTGGGGCCTGCATACCACTGGGGAGGCAGCTGTATACTACCACTGGGGGGCCTGTATACCACACTGCTGGGGGCTGTATACCTGTGCTGGGGTCCACCCTCGGCTTATACACGAGTCAATAGGTTTTCCCAGGTTTTGGGGGGAAAAGTAGGGGGGTCGGCTTATACACGGGTCGGCTTATACACGAGTATATACGGTATATATTTTTATTTCATCATATTCCTAAGAAAATTGATTTTAATTTACTACTAATTTATAATATTAATCTTGTCCAGTTACATTGCAACAACATGATTCTTGACTCTTGATGATCTAAGGGAACACATAGAGAAAAATATAAAGTTATTTTACTTGTCATTTAATTATTCATTCATTTCTTTTTATCATATACACTTAATACTCCCCTTAATCTTTTTATACTTTTTACAATTTTATGCACAGATATATATTAACAGAATATATAAGTGTCCCACTTCTGATCTATTTTTTACAAGGTTTGCACACCTACTTTCCTCTAACATTGCCACTTCTTATCTATACCAGAATGGTTCTGTGAGCTGAGTGACTGAATAGTTGATCGATAATCTTCCTCTTTTGCAAATTTGTTTCTCCCCTTCGGCATGAGTTCGCACACTATCTTTTCCACATGAAAATAGGGACATTTCTATGGTTTTTCTTATTGATGCTTTTTTTGACACAAATCTACCTCATCACCATCTACCATCTAATATTCATATATATTTATATGTGTTTTTACAATGGATCCTAATACCGTAGTATACTCTGATCATTGTTTTTCTTCCTTTTTGACAGTTCTTACTACGGGTTATTTGTAAACAATGTGATGTCACAATGTGTATCCTCCCCATAATGTGACGTATTTTCAAATGGACATGATTTAAGTTTTTGGCGCTATTTTATGCTTATAAGAGATTGTTCAGTGTGCTCATGTCATTCCCTGAGGAAGGAGCTGGGTATTAGCTCCGAAACGTGTCGGAAAATAAAACAGAAGATTACTTGGTTCAAAACATTCCGGTGTTTTTGATACTTTCTTGGAGCAGCGGCGCCGACCGAAAGACACTTGGTCACGGATAGAGTTTCACCCCCACGTTGTGGAAGTGCGGTCCCTGCTGCGGCTGCTGGGTTTGAGCGATCAAGCTGGTTGTGGGCTACACAACCGAACCAGGTGAGCAGTTTTCATACTGTATGGGATTTGTTTCTTAATTAGGATAAGACCCTATGCGCAGTCTCATTTTTTAGATAGGTTTTCATAGAAAGCATTATTTCGCTGTCAATAAAAATTGTAAGTGTGACTGTTTTTATGGATTCCAATAAAGTCAATTCACTATGAATATTGTATGATTTCCTCCATCTTTTTATATATTGCGTGCTGGGACCTCTTTTTTTCTGTGTATAATCTTGTTATACCTGGGAGGTGGTATGTGACTTGTACGTGCACCACTCCCTATTCCATCTTGGAATTCCCACTTGCACCCAGTGAACTAAAGGCCGCTTTACACGTCACGATATCGCAATGCAACTACGATAAAAAGTCACGTGGTAGGGGCGTTGCAGTTGTTATCGTTGGTGCGTTGTGTAAATGAGCAATGCGACGCAAGAACAATGCAAAAACAATATCGTTTGTGTATTGTGCATGCTCTTCAACCGTGCAATATTGGCTTGATGATCTGGCAGGATCGTGCTGTGTGACAGCGCAACTACGATTTGGAGCGCAACTTCCCCTATTCACTCCAGTGTTAATTGGTCGTTCCCTGAGTTGCTCAGACACAATGTGAAAAAGGGGCGCACGACATCGTAGTTGCATTGCCTGCCGATATCTCCCTGTGTAACATCTCCTATGCATTTTTGGACAAGTGCCAAAAACGTGCGCGCTCTCGTGAAATCGTATGCAATATCGGAACAATATTGCGACGTGTAAAGTGGCCTTAATGTTACAATTCCTTTGATTTAAGTTGCAGTGTTGTGAGCTTTTACTCAGTTTTTTCTTTATATTAGACTCATGAGTTTAGTCTGTTGGTTGTCTGCTAACACAGATTAACTGGAAAAAACACAGATAATTAATATGGCTCTGTTACAAAGCTAGTTGTGCCTTAAAATATCAGCGCTGGTTGTTGCCAAGTGAACATTGCATGCCAGTTAATGGAAATAAAATCTAGTTGCTATAGTAACTGTTCCGTTTTCTGTTAGGAATCATTCAGATATTCAAAGATCGTCCAAACAGTGAGCTTGATGATGTGTACGGCCAGGAAGGCTCACGAAAGAAATGGTACCCCACTGAAATGTTCTGAGCACACTCTTTTATAAAGTTCCTTGGTGCATACCGATATTCTGTCAGTAACATAAAGCTGTGAAACACAGAGATATTGCTTGCTGCAATACAAAATACTACTGATGTCTTTCAAGTGCATGTAGATAAAAAGCAACCAGATTAAACCCCAGCTGGAGGGGTAGACATCCAAGTAAAGACAAAGCTTCAGCGGCACTCTTTTCCATAAAAGAAAAAAGTATTTTGCAAAACTTTAAAAACAATGCTCACTTTAGAACCATGCTTACTGATGCCTTTGATTATTAAAATTACTTTAACTCCTTCACTACATGGTGATTTTCCATTTTTGTGCTTTTATTTTCTCTTCCTCCAAAAGCCATAACATACAGCCATATGAGGGTTTGTTTTTTGCTGGACAAGTTGTACTTTTGAATGAAACCACTCATTTTATCATATATTCTACTGGAAAATGGAAAAAAAAGTGCAATTCCACGATTGTTTTTCCTTTTTTTTTTTCTTTTATTTTAGTATCTTCACTATATGGTAAAATTGACCTGGGAACATGATTCTCCAGGTTAGGACGGGATTCTACTAGCATAGGGAATCTAATGCGTGAGCATCAGATGCGATATGCTACAGATTATCGACTCAGGTTCCTGGCATAACTGTGATATGATCCTGCGATCAGGTCACAGCTGTGGAGGAGAATTAGAGATTAATCTCTCTATCTTCTCCATTGCCATCCTCAGCATTATCAGACTGCACTCGGATGTCATCAGAGTGCAGTGTGATGTTTCATTCGCATCCATAGACTTGTATGGCTGTGTGTGATCTGAAACTCACTGCCAAATGCGGCATGCTGTGATTTTTTTCCCCCAGTTAGGGATGAGAAAAAACTCACAGATACTGCCTCGTTTTTCAACAAGGGTGCAAGTACAATCTGATGTTTATCTGATTGCACTCGTCCATTGTAAACGCTAGTGGAACTTAGGCCTTATTATGAATACCATATTTTTCACATTATAAGATGCACTTTTGTTCCCCTAAATTTTGGGGGAAAAGTGGGGTGTGTCTTATAATGCGAAACTAGTAGCTGTGCAGTGGGGGCTCGCTCTAGAGCAGTGTTCAGGGGCTGGAACAGGCTGCAGATGCAGTCTTTGGTCATATAGGGCC
Organism: Allobates femoralis; assembly: GCA_033576535.1. NCBI lineage: Eukaryota > Metazoa > Chordata > Amphibia > Anura > Aromobatidae > Allobates > Allobates femoralis. The sequence goes on from JARQOC010000001.1 coordinate 339,971,069, forward strand.
GCTCATTAGGCTCATGTATATTTGCACTGCATCCCGCTGTCAATCACCATCGGGGGAGCAGTGTATATGACAGGAGCCTAGAAGCGGGTCCACAGCCGCTGGCTGCAATCCTTTGTTTATAGTCAGTGCTTTCCACACTTTAATTGTGAGGAAATCACTGACTATCCTGGTGATGTCATACTCGCCTCTCTCTACTGCTTCCTTCAGCCGGAGCAATCCCCGCTGTCTGGGCAGTGCCAGCCTCCGGTCCTGTGAGCGCCACTGCATAATGACGTCAGCACTGCACGCTGCTCACAGGACTGGATTCTGGTATAAACCGATGGAGAGATGGATGGCTGCAGTGCAGGGAGTGACGGAGCGTGGAGAGTATGATATAATTTGTTATTTTTTAAAGTGTGCGCCAGGGTGGGGGCTCTGTGTGCCAGCATAGGGGGCAGTGTGTCAGCATGGGGGACAGTTTTCCAGCATGGTACCAGCTTGAAGGGCAGTGTGCCAGCATGAGGGTGCAGTGTGTCAGCATGGGGAGCAGTGTTCCAGCATGGTGCCAGCATGGGGGACACTGTGCCAGCATGGGGGCTGTGTGCCAGCATGGGGGACATTGTCCAAGCATGGGGGATGTGTACCAGCATGGGGGATAGTGTGCCAGCATTGGGGACAGTGTGCCAGCAAGGTGCTAGCATGGGGGCAGTGCGCCAGCAACGGGGACTGTGAGCCAGCATGGGGGGCTGTGTACCAGCATGGGGGACAATGTGCCATCATGGGGGACATATATGCCAGCACAGGAGGTTCGTGTACCAGAATGAGGGACACATATACTGACTGTAAGATGGACATTGATAGAATTCAGATAAAACAAGCGGTTCTATAGTAGAGCGCAGGGAAAATACGGGATACTTTTAAGGCAGGAGAGATCCACAGGTGGCGCAACACTATTTTTTTCTTTTTATTTGTAAGATGGACATTGGCATTATAAGATGGACCCCATTTAATATTAAAAATGTATTTCTTTCCCTTTTCCTTCACCAAATTTGGGGTGCGTCTTATAATCAGGAGCATCTTATAAAGTGAAAAATACGGTATATACAGCAGATACCAAACATGTCTAGTTATCTTTTAATTTAATTAGTGACAAAAACTTCAGAAGCTTGTTAAAAAAAAACGTCGCTTTTGGTCCAAATTTTATTTTTCAGGATTTGAAGCTAAGCTGTGGCTTTGTTTGTGCTCTAAACTGACCTTTTCACTGATACCATTTTTGGGTAGATGTAATGTTCTGATTGCCTCTTATTACATTTTGTTGCAAAGTTGCAGTAGCGAAAAAACGTAGTTGTGGCATTTTTTATTTTTTGTCATTACATTGTTTATGATAATAACTAGATGGTGGCCCAATTCTAACGCATTGGGTATTGAAAAATATAGAAATAGGGATTGCATGGGGAAGGCGGTGAAGGCTGAATAGGGTGGGACTTTGAGAATGGAGCGGCGGGGGGAGTACGGCGTGGCGGGGGGGGGAGGATGGAGGAAGGAGCAGCACAGGTAGGAGGAGGATGAACTGGCAGGGGGGGGGAGGAGGAAGGAGCAGCACAGGCAGGGGGAGGACGGAGCAGCAGGGAGAGGACGGAGAACAGAGCAGCGGGGGAGAGGAAGATGGAGGACAAAGCAGCGGGGTTGGGGAGGATGGAGCAGCACAGGCAGGGGGAGGATGGAGTGGCGGAGGAAAGGAGAACAAAGGAAGGAGGAGGAAGCGGTGGGGTGGAGGAGGATGGAGCGACACAGGCAGGGGAAGGATGGAGCAACAGGGGGAGGACGGAGCACAGAGCGGCGGGGGAAGGAGGATGGAGGATGAAGCGGTGGGGTGGGGGAGGACAGAGCAGCACAGGCAAGGGGGAGGACAGAGGATGGAGTGATCGAGGGGAGGAGGACAAAGGAAGGAGGAGGAAGCGGTGGGGTGGGGGAGGATGGAGCGGCACAGGCAGGGGGAGGACGGAGCGGCAGGGGGAGGACAGAGCACAGAGCGGCGGGGGGAAGAGGACTGAGGACGAAGAGGCACAGGCAGGGGGAGGAAGGAGCAGACTCACATCCACACACAGACTCACACTTTGTCACAGACTCAGATCCACACACATACACACACAGACTCACACCCACAGCCAGACACACACACCCAGACACAGACTCATACTCACAGCCACACACACACACAGTCACACGGGCTCTCACCTCTCTGTCCCCTGGCTATCCCAGCGGGTCATCCTCATCATACAGGTGCGCCCGGCCCGGGAGCAGCACCGCGGAGAGCAGCAGCAGGAGCCGGCACAGTCCGGGGACACTCAGCACCACCATCCCGGGAAAGAGGAGAGCATGGACGGGGCCTGACACTAACCACGCCCACATATCCAGGGAGCAGAGGAACGACATACCGGAGAGGAGGAGAGTGAGGGCGGGGCCTGACACTAACCCCGCACACACAACCAGGGAGCACAGAAGCAACATCCCGGGGGGGAGGAGAGCGGGGGGGAAAGCTCAGGCAGGGCAGGAGAAGTGGGGGGGGAAGCGCAGGCAGGGCAGGAGGAGCGGGGTGGTTAGAGGTGAGCTGCATGGCCTGCGAATTCAAAAGCACAGAAGCAACATCCCGGGGAGGAGAGGAAGAGCGGGGGGGGGAAGTGCAGGCAGGGCAGGACGAGCGGGGGGGGGGAAGTACAGGTGGGCAGGAGTAGCAGGGGGGCCAGAGGAGAGCCGCGCAGAGCGCATATTTTGAATTTGCATACAATGCGCTCATTGGCTCTAGCGCACCATTTTGGCGACAGACAGACGTGATTAGGAGATTATATAGTAGATATTTATTCACTTATATAGTGCTACTTTACATACGTTTGCTACACTGTCCGCATTGGGGCTCACAATCTAAATATCCTATGAGTATGTTTTTGGATTATGGGAGGAAACTGGAGAGCCCAGAGGAAACCCACACAAACACAGGGAGAGCATACAAACACTTTGCTTATGATCCTTGGTGGGAACCCAGTATCCCTGCACTGAAAAGCAACACTGCTAAGCAATGAGCAACCGTGCTACTGATTGGATAAATTTACTGTATTTACTCGAGTATAAGCTAAGTTTTTCAGTACACATTTTGTGCTGAAAAGTGCCCCTTCGGCTTATACTCGAGTCAGTGTACAGGCTCAGAGTGAGGGGGGCGGTGATTGGGCGCTGGAGGAGATGGGGGAGGCTGCAGTAGGAGCAGAGAGGTCACGTGGGTCTTCTCATTTGTGTAATGTGACATACACTGTATCCCCCTGTCCATCAGCAGCAAGGGGAGCAGTGCATATTACATTGCACTATGTATACTCGCCCCCCTATCATCACAGTATATATCCCCATGCTGACACACGTCATAAAACAATAAAACATTGATCTCTGACCCTCCATCGCTATGTCACCGCTGCGGCTTCCGATCTTCCTGCTTGTGCCGGCATTATGTGACCGGCACAGCAGCGATGACATCATCGCTGCTGTGCTGGTCACATGACGCTAGCAGAAGCAGAAAAACTGGAGGACACAGTGGTGACACAGCGATGGAGGGTGAAAGATCAATGGTTTATTATTTTATGGTGTGGGGCATATACTGTGATGATAGAGGGACGAGTATACTAGTGAGGTATATACCAGTGGTGGGGACTTATCTACCAGTGATGGGGCTTATATACCAGTGATGGGGCTATATACCAGTATTACTGGGATGGGTGGCCATATACCAGTGATGGGGCAGTATTACAGTGATTGGGGCAATATACCAGTGATGGGGGGCTATGTACAGTGATCGGGGCTACATACCAGGCTGGGAGTCTATATACCAGTGATGCGGGCACAATATACCAGTGATGGGGAATATGTACAGTGAGGGGGGTATATACCAGGATGACGGGCCATTTACCATGATGGAGCACTATATACCAGTGATGAGGGGCTGTATACAGTGATGATTACTATATATTACAGTGATAGGGGTGCTATATACCAGTGACGAGGGGTTATATACCAGGATGGGGGTCTGCTGCATTTCCCACCCTAGGATTATACTCGAGTCGATAGATTTCCCCAGTTTTGGGGTAAAATTAGGGACCTCGTCTTATACTCTGGTCGGTGTAATGTACAATAATTAGATCTGCCTCTTTAAGAAAACTAGGTCTGGTGTATCATGGGTAAAGAGAGAAGGAGGTGGGAAGTTAAGTTTAAGTTCACTTTGAAGCATGCTGCTGGAAAGACTGTTCTAATATATGATGGAGAAAGATGGAAGACAAGAATAAAGTGCAGTTAAAGTTTACTTTTGTGAATGCCTCATATCATGTGAACATTACAACTGGCGATGAGGATGGGATGATATAACCACCGGCTGCTGTGAGTACTGATCCCTGTTTACTGCTTCACACACCAGCATCACTGAGAGACTCTATCATCACTGAATTCTTACACAGCTTCACACAGTTTTATATGAATGATGCTACTAATCTCTCCCATAACTGGAGAAAATGGCTAAAAAGATTTGAGAATTTTCTAGAAGCCGTGGACATAAAAGAGGAGAAACGAAAAAAGGCTGTGCTCTTACATTGTGCAGGTTCAGGAATCTACGATGTATACAGCACATTATCTGCAGCTGAGACAGACACATACAGCAATTGCGCCAAAGCTCTCACTGACTACTTCAATCCCAAACAAAATATCAGATATGAAAGATACAAATTCAGAATTGCTAAGCAGCTCCCAGAAGAATCCATAGACACCTATGTCACCCGGCTGAGAGAGCTGGCACATGGATGTGCATTCTCAGATGTAGATGATGAAATTCTAACCCAAGTAATTATCACCTGCTCATCCAATAACATAAGGTGCAAAGCTCTGCAGCAGGATCTCTCTCTATATGATTTACTCAAAATGGCCCGTGCTATAGAAACAGCAGATCGTCAGGCTACTGCAATGGAGAGTGGGGATCATTTACATGTGCATAATCTCAAGCATAAAAGTACACAAGACAAGCAATCCGCGAAACAGAGGAAATGCTATAGATGTGGACAGGATTTCCCTCACCACATGAACAAATGTCCAGCTATAGGACAGACATGTGACTCACCGTCAGCCCGTGGACTCCGGTTTAGACAGGCTGTAGCTCCTTCCTCCTTGTCACGGGTGGGCCGCGCCTGCCGGTAGTGGGGCGTTGTTGAGTGCAGATCAAAAGTGAAGACTGTGGAGACCCGGGGGTCAGGGGGCGCTCTCGTCCGCAGGCCCAGCCGCCTTTACAAAGACAGCGTGGACCAGGGCTCATCCCCAGCTGAACGCCCGAGCTCCTTAACCGTGGGCGGAACACTACTCAGACAACACAGGGTGAGGGAATCACAATATCAAGGCTTTATTGGATCCCCAAACAGTTAACAGCATATAACGCATAACCAAGCAAAACACAACATGTAACAGGCAACAGAGTCTCACCCTTCCGCTGGCTCACCAGGGATTAGAATGTAGCACGGCGAAGTCTGTAGCCAGGTGACTGTATCGTCCCAACCTGGGTTGCTTCCTTATCCTTATGTATCTTGTGCAGTCTTTATCACAGTCGTATCCGCTAATCCGATGCTGAAGTCCTTATGGTTCTTTTAGTCCGTGTTCTGAGCCCCTTGGTCGGCACCGAAATGCCTAGGCCTGGGGTTATGGCTAGCTAATCGGATCCGAAGACCCTCGATTAGCTGCCTGTATCCAATCCAGTGACCTCTAGCCGGGACCGAAAATCCCTAGACTGAGGCCACTAGACAGAATCTAACTCCAATCTCCAATCTTCTTGTCAAAGTGAACAGTCCTCCTTATATACCCTCAGCCCTCACTGTAGGATATTGGGGACGTCATGATTGGTGCAATAACACAGTCTTTTCATTGGCTGAACTCCAATCCTCATTTAACATATTTTAGTCCTATTGCAATCCAAATGCTGATCCAATTGCTAGCAGTGATACAATGGTATGTTAGTTTGAGACAATCAGTCTGCAAACCATGACATTAACACAATCGTGGCTGGAGCCTCAATCAACATTCACAGGGTAATAGACAATGGACGATTAGCATAATTAAGTTCTCTGGCCTTCAATGACAAACAGGTTAGATAATTACATTACCAAGCTAAACTTTAACCACAGAAATCTATGACAATACTGCAAGAAATTCTCTTTGACCATTACAAGTTTACAAACCAAAATGCAATATGATATGTCTGGATGAGTAAGAAATCCTCCTACATTATATATTAAAGGGTCCATTTCGTCACAAAGACGTCTTGTAGAAACAGATTAAAGGGGTTAATTTATTTGTGACGCCACCTATGAGTAGTTTCAGTAATCGTTACCGACGCTGCGGAACCTCCGGGGGATGGACAGCAGCAAGATGGAACGCTCCCCACAGGCTAAGCGGTGATCCCCGGAGGCTGGAGCTGCTTAAGATGTTGTGCGGCAGCTGGGGTCACTTCAGTACTCACACCCTCCTCCCTTACGAATCCCCACCCGGTGGATAAGTTAAAGGTGCTCACCCGTCCGGTTTTACGGAACTCTTCAGGCAATGGAGGTTGGCGGCGGGCTTCAGCGCCGGCCTGCATGTTGGCGTGCAGCCGAGCGTACCACTCCTCCCTTCGGATGCGACGGGCCCCCTCGTCGGAGTAGTGCGGCGTGTGGATACAGTCATTACGGCATGATGGTTGTTAAACAGCTTGAGTTTGGTGGGCAGTCTGGAGCGGAGCCCGGTTAAACGGAACCGGAGAAGATGCTGCTGCGGCGGCACCCGACCAGTGTACCCGAGCAGATCGCCCGGCAGAAGGATTCTTGGTGTCTCCCCAGGCGAACCCGGTGTAGAGGTCCTTAGCTGGGCTGTAGGTCTCGTCGTCATCATCCTCGATCTCTCCTTCGATGACTACGTCGGGCTGCTCGGCTGACGGAGATGATGGAATGGAATCCTCTGGGTCGATGGGGGCTGTGCTGCAAAGTTCTCCTCGAGGTCGTCTTGCAGGGCTTCCAGGCTGCCTGCCTCTTCTTCTGTAGCAGCGGGAAGTGGTGTTTCGATCCCGGTCACCAGGTAGGCCTCGTTAATTGTAGAGGAGGCCTCCGGTTCAGGGGAGAAACGGGCGACAGTCTCGGTAGTGGTGAAACTCGTCGCGGGTTCCGCAAGTGGAACCAGGTATATGTCGATTTCTTCGGTGGAGCGTATTGGAAGCTCCGGCTCAGGAACGGGGTCAGCTGCGATTTCAATCGCTGGAACGAGCTGAGCTGTGGCCTCCACTGGAATGGTACAGTCTATGGGCTCCGGTGACGAAGCAGGACAGGTGGTGGGCGACGGTGAGGCGGTTGAGAAGCTGGTGACGTCGTCTGGGCCGGGAGAAGCTGTACCCGGTCGGCTCTGCTGCATCGCATGATGGAGTCTTCTGCCTAGGGTCGCACTCCAGCTGCGAATCGTCCACTCCACAGTCTCAAGTAACCGCACCCGGAGGTCTTGTAAAGCCTCTAGCCAAAAGTCGGGGCTGCCGTCTACGGTAAGGGCAGGACCCGGACCCGGTTGGCCGATGGCTGCTCTGGCCTCCGCCTCGACCTCCCACATTAGGTCTTGGAGTCTCGTGCTGGCCATTCTCTTCTTTAGAGGGAACCACACCCGTTCAACCGGTAACCGTTCTGGTAGAGAGCTGGTGAAGAAAGGTCTGCAACACTCCCATTTCCTGTGGGCTTTTTGTAGTCTAATTGTGGGAAAAGTCTTTGGGGTCCGCCCCCATGGTTGATTCGAGCAATCAGGGCAGACAAAGAGTTTGGCGCCTTTGCCTTTAGCCCTCCCACGATGAGGGGCGGTGGCTCACCCCTGGGCTTGCACGGGGCGGATCCTTGTGGCGGGAACGCCATCTTGGGCGCCATCTTGGCCCAACGATGAAAAGGCGGGAAAGTTCTTTTAGGGACGAACAAAGTCCAAATTGTAGACAATAAAGTCATTTTTAAGCACATTATACCCGTTAGGGAACGGGCCTGCTCGTATCCTGTTCATGATGCCATTCTCTGACTCACCGTCAGCCCGTGGACTCCAGTTTTAGACAGGCTGTAGCTCCTTCCTCCTTGTCACGGGTGGGCCGCGCCTGCCGGTAGTGGGGCCCGGTTGAGTGCAGATCAAAAGTGAAGACGTCTTGTAGGAACAGATTAAAGGGGTTAATTTATTCGTGACGCCACCTATGAGTAGTTTCGGTAATCGTTACCGATGCTGCGGAACCTCCGGGGATGGACAGCAGCAAGATGGAACGCTCCCCACAGGCTGAGCGCTGATCCCCGGAGGCTGGAGCTGCTTAAGATGTTGTGCGGCAGCAGCGGTTACATTGTAGTGCGCACGGACAGTTCATAAGGAAGCACGGACACAGAAAGTCTCTGCAACGGGTCTTTACTGTAACCAGCAGGCAGTACATGGTATACAGTTCACGGGTAGTGGACCGGGTGGACTCAGCAGTGATGGTGTCCCTCAGAGATCTGCAAGTGTTCCTCCATTCTAGCTAAGTGCTTTGCCATTGTCGCCCAGGAATACCAGATCGGGTACGGGAGGCTGCTTCAATGCCCTATCCAAGATGTACGTTGTGGATGTTTTGGGGAGCCTTGGATCCCTCGGTGGGTACACCGCTGGTTAGACGACTGGAAGTTGGCTGGTGGTGGGGTGCTCCTGTGAAGCTGCTCCTCCACGCTTCTGGTTCGCGTAACAGAGGTGAACTGCTGCCAGCTTCGGTACCAGTGAACCGGCTGTGAGTTGGGCACGGGGGTATTTTGGAACCCGTGGTTAGTGATGCCCGATCCCGGTTGTTGAGGCCTCAGGTGCTGACACCCGACCGGTGACGGCCCGGGGGCTGCACGAGGTGCAGAGCCCCCGATCCTGCTCCAAGTTCAAGTTCTAGACCTCTCTCTTCAAGTTCTAGACTCCAACTCCTACTCCTACTCCTACTGACTAAGTGTCTGTACTTCCTACACACTTCCCTAGCACTCCGCCCACCAGGACCCTGGGTTGGCCCTCTGTTCTAGGTGATGCATGCAGGGTTGGATCTCAAAGTTAACCAGATCACTGCTGTGTCAGAGAATATTGTGGCTGCATTTATGGCTGCAATACCCTCCTGTGACGCACTCGTTGCGGGGCGCCACACATGCAGTAAATGTGGAAAAGGGAATCATTTTGCAGCTGTCTGTAGGTCAGCACAGTACAAGTCTTCTCTGCCTCTCACAAAGCCTGAAAATACAAAAATTATGAATCAGGACACAGAAGAAATATCTAAGGCGGAAAACTATGTGTTCACCACTTCTGCCACTGGCTCCGTGCAGTCCCCCTGCATCACACTCCCAATCTGCAACACCAATATCACCTTTACAATAGATACGGGTGCTACAGTGGATATTATAGACAGCACTGCATATGAACAATTGAAAAATAAGCCAGCTTTACAGCAAGTGAACACAAAAATCTTCCCATATGGATTTACAACACTTCTAGCTACAAGAGGACAATTTGACATGGAAATCAGCTATAAAGAAAACGGGCATAAAACCACTTTTCACACATTACAAGGATCGGGAGGCTGTCTTCTCAGCTATCACACTGCATTGAAGCTAGGTCTCATCCAGATTATTCATACCATAACTGGCCCGGCAGATATGGATGTACAGGCCATGGTAAACAGTTTTCCCTCCTTATTTAGTGGTTTGGGGAAATTAAAGGACTCTCAAGTACATCTTCATGTGGACGACAGTGTTCGTCCGGTAGTCCAACCACATAGACGCATTCCTTTTCACCTGAGAAAGAAGGTAGAAAAAGAACTTCAATTCCTCATGGATGAAGACGTCATTGAAACTGATACTGGTTCCACACCGTGGGTCTCTCCACTTGTGGTAGTTCCAAAACCAAAGACTCCTGAGCAGGTGAGACTGTGTGTTGACATGCGCCTACCCAACACCGCTATCCAGAGAGAAAGACATATCTCACCCACGATTGATGACATCATTCATTTATTAAATGGAGCGACCGTCTTTTCAAAGCTCGACCTCAATAAAGGCTATCACCAATTAGAACGGAGTCCAGAATCCAGATACTTAACAACATTTTCCACACATGTGGGCCTCAAAAGATATAAAAGATTGACTTTTGGAGTCTGCTCAGCAGCAGAAATTTTTCAGGATGCGATAAGGAGCGTCATTCAACACATTCCAAATGCCCTTAATTACAGTGATGACATACTGGTGTTTGGTAAAACTCAGGCTGAACATAATTGTGCGCTATACAACATCTTCGAATGCCTGCTCTCTGCTGGACTCACTTTAAACAAAGAAAAGTGTGAATTTGATAGAAGTTCATTAGAGTTCTATGGTCACATCATCTCGGCAAAAGGAGTACAACCTGACCCTAAGAAAGTAGAATCCATCAAAACAGCCTCAATTCCACAAACTGCCAGTGAAGTACGCTCTTTTCTTGGAATGGCTGTTACCACCCGGGGGTCTGCCGCCCGTGCCCCGTGGCCTGCTGCCGTTACTCCCTTGGCTCCTACTGCCCCTGTCCGGCCTCAAGGATCCCGGGTGTCGACCATCCGCCGACGGCTCCGGGCGCTGGCAGCCGCCGCCTGCGGGTCGGTCGGGTAGCGTCTTCCTTACCGTATGCTCCCCGGGTGCGCGCACCTGTCCCCAGCCGCAGGGGTCCAGCACCCTCTGCTTGAGCAACACTGCTCCTCTCACTTCCGGGGCCACTGCTTGAGCTATGACAATCCATCTCCAAATCAGTATCTGCTGGAGAACTGCAGGGAGCTTGCTCCTCCCCTCAGCCAATCACCAGGTCTCTGTGTTCTGCCAATCAGGAGTACCCTGCTGTGATATAAGCTTCCTGTTTCCTCTTACTCTTTGCCAGGGCAATTTCTATGTAGTGAACTTGCTAATCCTGGTCTGGTCAGGTTGTTCCTGATTTGGCTTGATATCTGATTATTCTGTGTTCCTTCCCGCAGTTTCCTCCCGTGCCGGCTCCTCGCTGACTCCAGTGGTCTCGGCCTGCTTCCCGGACCTCTTCCCTGCTGAAGCGTGGTCTCCAGTCCTGCTCCGGATTCTCAGTGTTCCCGGTTCCCCGTGTCCTATATTATACCCGGTTGCTGTTTTGGTTACCATGTCGCCTGGGGTCGGTTTAACACTCGTGTCCGCTTCATTGGTCCCCCCGAGGTTGGTACCGGCGGTATCCCTGTATAGGGGTTAAGCGCTCCGGGGCCTCCTTCGGTGGTATTCCGGTGCTGCGACCTTGTGGCTCTCCCCTGGGGCGTGGGTTCTTGTTTTGTTGTTGTTCAAATAAACCTGTTGACTTTACTGTACTGGTCCGCCTCTCTATCACCCGGTATCAGCATCCGCTTTACGCGGGTCCAGTGGGTCCACGTGTGGGGTCCGTCAGTAGGACGTGACAATGGCAAGCTACTGTGCTAGATATATTCCAAATTTTTCAACTATCCATTAAGAGAACTGTTCATTAAGAGAACTTACAAAGCAAAATTGTGTTTTTCAATGGTCCCAAGACTGTCAGACCTCTTTTGAAGCAATTAAAAATGAACTTTGCTCAACCACTACCATGGCTTATTTTGATCCGGCACTTCAAACCGAATTAATTGTGGACGCCAGTCCCGTGGGCTGGGTGCTATCTTAGCACAATATAAGGATAATAATCAAGATCCTCACATCATTTCTTATGCAAGTAAAAGTTTAACAAGCACTGAAAAGAAATATTCACAACCTGAAAAAGAAAGCTTGACAGTTGTCTGGGGATGTGAACACTTTCACTTATTTCTCTATGGAGCCCCCTTCACCATTGTCACCGACCATCAAGCACTCCTTACGATCTTTGGAAATCCCAGAGCTAAAATACCTGCACACATTGAACAATGGGGTCTACGTCTACAGGACTATAACTAAAAAATTATTCACAAACCTGGAAAATTCAGCAATCTGGCTGACTATCTTTCAAGACATCCTATGAATGATGCCTCACCTGAGCGATCCTTCATTGAAGAATACATACGCTTCATTACAGCTCATGCAGTGCCTAAAGCACTCTCCATTGATCACTTTGTGAATGCAAAACGCTATGTGCTTTAATACAAATCATACAAAATCGAAGGTGGCATGAAATCCAAAAAGAAAAATTTCCCGAGTCTGAGATTGATCTGAAGAATTAAAACTATTCTCAAGTGTACGGGATGAATTATCAGTCACTGAAGAACACCTCATTATTCGAGGTACCAAACTGGTTGTACCTAAGACTTTGTGCAACTTAGTCATACAGATCGCACATGAAGGTCATCTGGGAATTGTTGGTACTAAAAAATTACTTAGAGAAAAAGCATGGTTCCCAAACATGGATCAATTGGTGGAAGAGAAGAGTAGACATTGCTCCACCTGTCAATTCATTACTCCATCATCAAAATTAGAACCACTGCAAATGTCTCCGCTACCCACTGCTGTCTGGGAGGAAGTGGCAGTCGACATATATGGACCATTACCCAATAGCCAGTACATTATAGTAACAATTGATGAATATTCTAGATAACCTGTCATTTCTTTCATATCTTCAACATCTGCCACTAGTGTCATTCCAGAACTGGATGACATATTCTCTGCATATGGAATCCCAAGAGTGGTTAAAACAGACAATGGACCTCCGTTCAATGGACATGTGTTTACACAATTTTCTGAATACTTGGGGTTCAGTCACAGGAAAATCACACCTTGCTGGCCACAAGCCAATGGTATAGTAGAACGTTTCATGCGCACTATGGGGAAAAGAGTCAAGGCAGCGAGTCTGGAGCACACCCCGCTGAAACAGTCATTATACAAATTTATGCGCAATTATCACAATACGGCACATTCTACTACTAATGCTGCCCCAGCTCATCTAATGTTCAACAGAACTCCACGCATACGTATCCCTGACGTGACCAATCATCCCTTACCAAGTGACTCCTCTGTGCGATCAGCAGACTCTTCTAGCAAACAAGCTATGAAACGTTATGCAGACAGAAGGCGAAGGGCACAGCCAAGTGCCATCAAAAAAGGGGATGTTGTCGTCGTCCGTCAAAAACCAACCAACAAGACCTCAGCTACTTATAATCCTGCACAATACAATGTTACTGATAAGAAAGGCAGCATGGTCACGGCTGAGCGAAATGGACACTTCATAACTCGAAATTCATCACATTTTAAAAACATACCGCAAAATGATGGTAATAATCTTCCTCTGGTGGAAGACTTGGTACTCGATGGTGGAGAGAATCACCCGGAAGTGAACAATTCTTCAATAATGGACACACTCACTGAGCCCAGACGCTATCCAACACGAGAAAGGAGGGCTCCATCGCGGAGAAGTGTAAAAGAGAAAAGAACGAAAAACATACAGAGTTCTTTTTGGTTGTTGTTTTTTTTTGTTGTCTGTTTGTGGTTTTTTTTTCCTTCAGTGCCTGATTTGAATAGACTAAATAGGCCAAGACCGACATATATATTTATTGGAAATTTTCACATTGTTACATTGTCAGTGTATTTCTTCTACATTATAAAAAAAAAAGGGAGATGATGTAATGTACAATAATTAGATCTGCCTCTTTAAGAAAACTAGGTCTGGTGTATCATGGGTATGGAGAGAAGGAGGTGGGAAGTTAAGTTTAGTTTCACTTTGAAGCATGCTGCTGAAAGACTGTTCTGATATATGATGGAGAAAGATGTAAGACAAGAATAAAGTGCAGTTAAACTTTAACCTTGTGAATGCTTCATATCATGTGAACATTACAGTTGGCTTAGACTCGCGTATGTACGGTATTTTATATTTTGATAATTCGGACATTTCTGAATGCAGCAATACCAAATATGTGTATTTTTTATGTTTCTTTTTTCATTGTTCTATTTTCAGTTCAGCAAAATGGTGATTTGAACTTTTGTGCATTTTTATTTGTTTTATATTTTAAAAAGAGTTTTTTACTTTTTATTGTTTTTACTAGTCAACTTTGGTGATTTAAAGTTGTGATCATCCTATCGCTTATTCTGTATAAAGTCATGCAATGCTGAGAGGTCACACTTAGTCTTGAAAACCTTTCAAAGGCTCCAAGGAAGTTGCAGAAACAAATTTGTAATGTCCCAGAGCTTCATCATAGCAGCTTACCTGGTGTAAGGATATTTTATAATATACAGGTGCATCTCAATGAATTAGAATATCATCAAAAAGTATTTTTTTTCAGTAATTCAATAGAAAAAGTGAAAAGCATATGTTATATAGAGTCATTATAAACAGAGTGATCTATTTCAAGTGTTTATTTATGTTAATGTTGATGATTATGGCTTACAGCCAATGAAAACCCAAAGGTCATTATCTCAGAAAATTAAAGTAGGGGGGATGAAGGGTTAAAAACTGCACTGCCGTATTCCACGAGAAATCAAAGGGTGAATATAATATTGATATATTAGTCAATGTGTTTCAGGGCTCCCTGAAACACCCTGACATGGCAATATGACATTGATTTGTCCTGAGGAAGGGGCCAGAGAGCCCCGTTGACTAATAAATCAATACTAAATTCAGCCTTTGATGTTTCGTGGAATACGGAGGCACGGTTTTTGACCCTTTATCCTCCCTGCTCTATATGCATCACGATGGGGACTGCAACAGCCGTGATATGCTTTTATAGTGGTTGTGATTCTCACAACCACACAAGGTGAAGCCTCTAATACCTATTTAGGTAATCTTTTATCTCTCAGACCCTTCATCCACCCTACTTTAATTTTCTGAGATAATGACCTTTGGGTTTTCATTGGCTATAAACCATAAGCATCAACATTAACATAAATAGACACTTGAAATAGATCACTCTGTTTGTAATGACTCTATATAATAAGTGTTTCACTTTATGTTTTGAATTACTGAAATAAATAAACTTTTTGATGATATTCTAATTCATTGAGATGCACCTGTAAATTCATTGCTTATCTGACATTTTCACTGTCTCTACTGACCCTGCACTGCTGCTATCACCCTCCCTATAATTTACTGACCCACTGCTAATATCACCCCCACCATACTCTTCTGACCTCTTACTCCTATCACCCCTCCATCCACTACTGACCCTGCACTGCTACTATCAACCCTCCATCCTCTACTGACCCCACACTGCTACTATCACCCCCACAATGCTCTATTGACACTGCTACTATAACTCTCACCATCCTCTACTGACCCTGCACTGCTACTATCACACCAGCCATCCGATAACTGACCCTGCACTGTTACTATTACCTCCACCATCCTCTTCTGACCTGATATTACAATTTTTTTCCTCTTTCGGTGCAGCTACTATGCTACAGTGCTCTATCCTCTGGGTCAGGAAGGGACTGTCCCTCCATGATAACTGGGCTCTGATGGCCACCCTGAGGGACTGAGGGCTTTAGGGTGAGCGAGCTGTGGGTGAGTGGGTTATGGGGTGAGCAGGCTGCAGGGACTGGGCTGTGAGGTGAGCGGCGTGAGCGGGATGTGGGGACTGGGCTGCATGGATGGGGACTGGGCTGCAGGGTGAGCAGGCTGCGGGTTGACCAGGCTGCAGAGTGAATGGGATAAGCAGGATGTGTGGACAAGGCTGTGGGATGAGCAGGCTGTGAGGCCTGGGCTGCGGGGAGTGAGCTGGGGGTTAGTGGGGTGAGAAAGCTACTGTGGACCTGGCTGTGGGCATCATGTGCGCTGGGTCCCAGCATCAGTGGCACTGCTAGCGGGTGCCATATTTTCACACCCATCACTTGGGTGTGCAAATATGGCTGCCACAGGGGAAGTGGATTGCATGTGGAGGGCATCGGGTAAGAAGTCGATGACAGACTTCAAGATTATGTAAGTAGATGCTCTCCATTAGAAAAGGAGTTTCAATGAAGAAGTAGACTTTACAGTATCCAAACATTCCATCTGCAATATTCCCCTATACCATATATAGAAGAACTGCCTGTAATAGAAACATTTTCAGTTGAGTCAAGTGAAGAAGAAGAAGAGTGCATTTGGTGTCATGAAGCATCTTTATTTTATGACCCAGACGTTCTTTCAGCAACCTCAGTTGAACCAAACCTTATAACACAAAGTGAGATGAATGATTTTGTTAGAGATTTTGATCTGTCCAAGAGTAAAGTCCCTGTCACACATAGCGAGATCGCTAGCAAGATCACTGATATGTCACAGGTTTTGTGAAAAATTATTAAATTACCACTCTTTGCCATATCTCAGTGTTTGAGCATGGCACATGAAAGATATTTATGTCATTTTGTCGGTGGTGAATTTATCTTTTGATTGAGACTAAACATTATATGGTTGTGTCTTGCTGATGGGCAGAACTTAATTTCCAGGGTTTCTGGCATCCCTCAGTGAAGCAAATTGAAGATGTGCATTCCCGGAAGTTATGTTTATTCTGGAAATCTAACTATCATATATCTTTGATTAATATGTGATGTGGCAACTGCCTTGGAGTGTCTCTGCTCAGCAGACAAAGGATTCAGAGTCAATTTTTGGAGAAAAAAAACACAAAGTCAGCTTTGCTGGTCTGTAAGGTTATGAACAGCATTCTTCCATGTTGTAAACTGCATAGCGTTGGCTAGTAAATTAACTGAAGGGAGGGGGAGTGAGGGAGAACAAGAGAAAAATTGTTCCACAGAAACCAAAAGGAGGAGGAGTATAATATCCGCTTTTGTGAAAAACATATTTAAGTGTATTTTCCTGACAATCTCCTTAAAAGATTAATTTCTTACATTTAAATCTAGACTCTTCGCCATCAAATTGCGGAGCTGTAAGCGATAATGTGTGGTGCCCCTGCAGTCTGGTCACCACTATTAGTTTGTGGCAGCCGGGATCAGTAAATCCAGTCACTCACAAACAAACCCAACACACCCTGGTCCCAAAGCAACTGGGAGAACCCAGGTAGTGGGACTGCTGAGTCAGCTGTGGGACGGGGGTGGTGGTGGGTGAGAAGTGAGCAGGAAATGGTTAGGGAAAGGAAGATGACAAAGGGAAAAGACCATGGGAAGTGCGAGGTCAGTCAGAAGAAGACAAGGGACAGAGAAGATAGAGAGCACAAACCCAGAGGCCTGTGCTACTATGTGGCCTACCCCAGGTCCCAGGGCTGCAGACCGCAGTAAGACGGAGGGAATCCTAGGGGCAAAGGCAGTGAGCAATCCACCTGCGTGCCCGAATCAGCTGTGAAGCAGAAGGACAGGGCACGAACCAGGGGCCCGGCCCTGAAGGTGGCAGGAAAGCTCCAAGCTCCAACCACAGAACATGGGGCCACGAATTCTCCATGAGCTGTGGCCAACTCCCGACGCGGCAAAGAGAAGGCAGCTGTACTAGGGCCAGGGGACCGTGCCAGTGGCCCAAGAAGGGCCAAAAGAAAGGAACGCAAAGGGGGTGTACTGGACAAGACATCCTGGTTGCCAAGGACTATCCGAGCCGCCACTGTTCTTGTGCTGTAACCTGAAATGTCTGACAAGAGAGGCCAAGTAAACCGGGTTGAAACTCAGCATTGTGTCAGACTGTTCATTTTGTGCCTGAGAAATGGTAGACTGCAACGCTGTGCAGGCAGCGGGAGCCTGCCTAAGAATATTCTTGATCCTGCCCTTTAGCCAGCTCAGCTCTGCCGTCTCTCCATCACCCCAAATCACTTTAATTTTGGATGCCCTGGGGACTTGCTCCTCCTGTGGGAAGCTACACCCTTACAGCTGCAACACCATGATTCCCAGAGGTCCCGGACCACAGCAGTGGCCCCCACTTGCTACCTTCCACGGGTGGCGTCACAACAAACTCTTTTTTTTCACTTTTTTTTACCCCTTTTTAATCCCCCTTTTTACTGACCGCCTAATAGGGGACCACAGATCGGGTCACGCCACTGTGACAGCATCCCAGAGCTCCGAGGGCCCGGCTCCAAGTACCCCACAGCCCCCGCTAGGGCGAGTCAGATAACACAGTAAGAGATTTTTGCGGCTATGGAAAGAAGATGTCAAGGAAAATAGAATCCTCCAATGCTTGCTGATTACTGTTGGACAATTGTAAGAAATGATCCAATCCAGGAGTACAAACTAGCCAAAAAGTCTTGTCACTAAAGAAGGACCAAACTTTGTAGTGCAATTTCTGTATCTGTTTGTAAAGACCAGTTTACACACACAGATAATTGTCAAATGGCAGAAAAATTACTGCGCACTGCAGCTCTCACCCTATATGCCTGTGTGTGACCTCATACATATACAGGTGCCAGTGTTGAAGGTCCGGAATAGCGGTGAACGCTTAATAAAGTGAGAACAAATTCTTTAAGAAAAAATGAGCGGCACTCACCATGTTGAAATCTTCTATCTTTTATTTGCCAAAGTGTAGCCACGACATGGCTGCTGTAGGGGAGGGAGTGTGGAGGAGTGACAATGGGCCGTTTCACGGTGCTGTACCGCTTCTTCCGGTCAGATCTCCTCAGGAGAGTGAAACGGCCCATCGTCACTCCTCCACACTCCCTCTCCTACAGCAGCCATGTCGTGCCTACACTTTGGCAAATAAAAGATAGAAGATTTCAACATGGTGAGTGCCGCTTATTTTTTCTTAAAGAATTTGTTCACACAGATAATTGTGCAGAGATTGTTGGCAGATCTCTGGTTGCAGTGAAATCATGGACACATTGTTACATTGGTACACAGCCACAAAATGGAACAATGTGTCCATGATTTCACTGCAACCAGAGATCTGCGAACAATCTTTGCATAATTATCTGTGTGTGTAAACCGGCCTTAATTCACAAAGGTGTTTAGACATATTTTAGTTGAATTGAATTGTTGCTAATGTTCCTTTAAATTAATATCAGAAGATTCGCCTAACCAGATATTCTGCATCTCTATATTTTCAAAAACAATAATGTTTCAAAGTACAGAAGTGTTTATGCATTAATTATATGTAGCAGTAAAAGCAAAACTATGCTATCATAGAAACATGAGCCAACTAAAATGTTTAAGTCAAATTTGAATTCAGGAGGTTAAAATCACTAATCATTTGTGATTGAACCTAAAAACTTTTGAAAATATGTAGAACAGTGTAATTAGTGTTGTTATGTTACAGGGACACTGTCAGGTCATTTTTCAGTATGATACTAATGTTATCCTTGAATAGTGCCAGGGCAAACCTTTTAAAAACATGTAAAATCATTATTGTACAGTCATGGCCAAACGTTTTGAGAATGATACAAATATTAATTTTAACAAAGTCTACTGCTTCAGTTTTTCTAATGGCAATTTGCATATACTCCAGAATGTCATAAAGAGTGATCAGCTTAACAATAATTACTTGCAAAGTCAATATTTGCCTAGAAAATGAACTTTAACCCCCAAAACACATTTCAACTAGTGATGGGCGAGTCCTAAATTACTCGGAATCGCTTGACTCTAGCGAGTCCGAGCCCGGGACTCGCTACTCGTTGCAAGTCTAGCGAGTCCAATGTTAATGAACGGGGAAGCGAGTAATAGCGAGTAATGTGCGATTTACAAATCGCAGATGTCTCGGAAAGCGCTCGCATTGCCGTTTTGGAAACCCCACTCGCAACAGTTTTTTGCTGCTGTGTCCGTGTCTGTGGTTTTTATCCAAATTATATGATAACAAGAGAACAAGAGACAGGGTTTAATAGGGATATTGTCCCATCCCTGTCTGTAATGTGTGTTTTATAGACACTAGGTGTGGGAGAACACTTTTTTGTTATTTTAACAAATATTAATTAAAGGTTATATTATAAAAGTGCACCTTAAGTAAGAAATGTGTCCGTGTCTGTGTAGCAGCACACTAGAAAAATTATTAAGTGCGCACAAGTAGTCGCACAAGCAGGTGGCGTACGTGCTATTTGCAGGTAGGAGAGCAGCAACGCACTGGTCTGCCACAGAGAAAAGAAAACTGAAGGGGTTATTATGACCCAAAATCTATCAGGTGCAAAAAAATAGGAAATAGTACCTCAGCTAAGCCTCTGACTTCAGCTATTAGGACAGCTGAGTGAGTAAGCTAAGCTATGAGGTCGGTCCTGTGTGCACTGTAAGGCTGCACCTCCCTGCCTGCCTGCCTGCCTACAGTCCTCTACACAGTACTCCTCTGTCCTCCTGGTAGCTCTCACAAGAGCTGTTTGGGTTAAATATAAGGAATTTTTAAGTTTCCCTACACTGACTGACACTCCCTATGATCTGCTCCAGCATCTACCTCACCCTGCACTAGGTCAGATCTCACAGGAATGTAGAGAAAATGGCGGTGGCAAGGCTTATAAACAGCCTCGCCTCTCATACATGACATAGGCATCACAATGGACAGAAGCCAATCATAGTCCTGCCACAACCAACATGGCTGTGGCATTACTGAATATGATTGGCTAACATGCTTGTCCATCTTCACAAATTTTCTGACCTAACACGCTAGGCTGTCTCGGAAGCTTTGTCGGAACATAACAGATTCTGTATTTGCGAGTCCCGAATACAGTATACAGGACTCAGATTCGTAGACTCGCTCAGACTCGCTGCTGACAGCGGGTATCCGTGAAGCGGTGCGATTGTTTAAATGATTTGGGGAGATTCAAGCTACATCGCGATGTGATATAGCGAGTATAGCGAGTGAGAAAAAGTAAACTCTGACAAAACTAGGATTGCCATTGACTTGCATTGGACTCGTTACTGTGCGAGTACCGAGTCCTGCGAGTCCCTTACTACTCGCCGAGTAACGAGTCCTAGCGAGTAGACTCACGCATCCCTAATTTCAACATCATTACAGTCCTGCCTTAAAAGGAGCAGCTAACATCGTTTTAGTGATTGTTCCAATAACACAGGTGTGGGTGTTGATAAGGACAGGACTGGCGATCAATCAGTCATGATTAAGTAAGAATGACACCACTGGACACTTTAAAAGGAGGCTGGTGCTTGGTATCATTGTTTCTCTTCAGTTAACCATGGTTATCTCTAAAGAAACATGTGCAGCCATCATTGCACTGCACAAAAATGGACTAACAGGGAAGAGTATCGAAGCTAGAAAGATTGCACCTCAGTCAAAAATCTATCGCATCATCAAGAACTTCAAGGAGAGAGCTTCCATTGTTGTCAAAAAGGCTCCAGGGCGCCCAAGAAAGACCAGCAAGCGCTAGGACAGTATCTTAAAACTGTTTCAGCTGTGGGATCGGACTACCAGCAGTGCCGAGCTTGCTCAGGAATGGCAGCAGGCTGGTGTGAGTGCTTCTACACGCACTGTGAGGCGGAGACACTTTGAGCAAGGCCTGGTTTCAAGGAGGGCAGCAAAGAAGCCACTTCTCTCCAGAGAAAACATCAGAACCGACTGATATTCTGCAAAAGGTACAGGGAGTGGACTGCTGAGGACTGGGGTAAAGTCATTTTCTCTGATGAATCCCCTTTTCGATTGTTTGGGACATCTGGAAAACAGCTTATTCGGAGAAGAAGAGGTGAGCGCTACCACCAGCCTTGTCTTATGCCAACTGTAAAGCATCCTGAAACCATTCATGTGTGGGGTTGCTTCTCAGCCAAGGGAATTTCAGGAAGCTGGGAAAAGGTGTGTGACGTGTGGCGCCTTCGCCAGGTGGAGCGCTGAAACATGTTGGAGAATAAAGATAAAGCTTGAAATAACTTCCTGCATCCCAGGTGATTTCTTTGGTACCCGGTGGCGCGGACTGTCACACACCTTTTCCCAGCTTCCTGAGAGTCTTCCCACGTGCGAGTGGTTGGTGGAGGTCCTGCAGCAGCCGGTATTGATTATATGCCTTCAAGCCAGTTGTGGGTCATCACAACTGGAATAGGTGAGTGGTTTTGACAATATACCTCTCATCTCTTAGTGTCTGAGTGATAGGGCACTATTGCGCCTCTTGTTCCCCCTTCCTATTTTATATTAGCCAAGGGAATTGGATCACTCACAGTCTTGCCTAAAAACACAGCCATGAATAAAGAATGGTACCAGAATGTCCTCCAAGAGCAACTTCTCCCAACCGTCCAAGAGCAGTTTGGCACCCAACAATGCCTTTTCCAGCATGATGGAGCACCTTGCCATAAAGCAAAGGTGATAACTAAATGGCTCAGGGATCAAAACATAGAGATTTTGGGTCCATGGCCTGGAAACTCCCCAGATCTTAATCCCATTGAGAACTTGTGGTCAATCATCAAGAGACGGGTGGACAAACAAAAAACAACAAATTGTGGGAAAATGCAAGCAATGATTATGCAAGAATATACCGCTATCAGTCAGGATGTGGTCCAGAAGTTGATTGAGAGCATGCCAGTGAGAGAATTGCAGAGGTCCTGAAGAAGAAGGGTCAACACTGCAAATATTGACTTGCTGCATTAACTCATTCTAACTGTCAATATAACCTTTTGGTACTCATAATATGATTGCAATTATATTTCTGTATGTGATATAAACATCAGACAAACACAAATAAAAATCAGAGGCCAGCAGATCATGTGAAAATATAATTTCGGTGTTATTCTCAAAACGTTTGGCCATGACTGTACACTTTGTAGTTTCCATGTTATCAGCATTGTCACACCCTGCAGGGAGCTCCTGCATTAGTCCTCTCCATTACATTACCAATCGATTAGTCCAGCTGCTCCATACTAGTGATGAGCGAGTACTAATATGCTCGGTGCTCGAAGCTCGGGCCGAGCATCCCGAGATACTCGTGTACTCGGCCCGAGTACCGAGCCCAATGTTATCCTATGGGAGACCCGAGTATTTTTATGAAATGACTGCCGGCAGCATGTAGAAACCCTAAAAATGTCACAAAAGTCTCAGAAGAGTGCTCAAATGACATGACAACACCATGTGGAAGACCCCTGGAAGCATTTCTCACTCAAAAGTCACAGCTGTGAACAATGTTGTCAAAGTTTCACGCCAATTTTACGGAGTCACCAGAAAACCTTCCAAAATGACACCAAAATGAATATTTAGGGTGGAAATGTTAAGGGCACATACCCAATAGTGAGATACAGCTGGTGTATGTTACTTTTTGTGATTACATGAAAGATTTTACGTGAAAACATTGTGCGGCACTCCGATGACCCTGAGAAGAGACGTACATGAAGCCCTGTCTTGACATAATGTGCCCATTTTGAGGAACTGGGTCTATTGTAGTATTATTTTCCTTTGCCAGGGCAGTCCAAAATCGGGAGGTTCACCAATGCCGCTGGATAGAGACGTGCAGGAGGGCCTGTAAACCTGAAGTGGGTGTATTGTAGTATAGCCCTTTGGCAGGGCAGCCAAAAATTGGGAGGCTCCACATTGTCCCAGGATAGAGACGTGCAGGAGGACCTGTAAACCTGAAGTGGGTGTATTGTAGTATAGCCCTTTGGCATGGCAGGCAAAAATTGGGAGGCTCCACATTGTCCCAGGATAGAGACGTGCAGGAGGGCCTGTAAACCTGAAGTGGGTGTATTGTAGTATAGCCCTTTGGCAGGGCAGCCAAAAATTGGGAGGCTCCACATTGTCCCAGGATAGAGACGTGCAGGAGGGCCTGTAAACCTGAAGTGGGTGTATTGTAGTATAGCCCTTTGGCAGGGCAGCCAAAAATTGGGAGGCTCCACATTGTCCCTGGATAGAGACGTGCAGGAGGGCCTCAAAACATTTTTCCCATTGAAAAGGAGCGGGTATCCTGTCGTTGTAATGCCCATTCTAAAAGAATAGGCGTATAAATTTACCACTGGGGTATACCTGAAACAACAGCCTAACTATTGTAACGGTCATCATGGTGGTACATGAGGAGAAGGAGGAGCAGTCCAGCGATTAGCAAAGGAAGAGGAAGACGACGTGGTGGATGATCCAGTAGCTGACCCAACCTGGCAGGAGGATATGCAGAGCGGGGACAGCAGTGCACAGGGGGAGGGAGGCGTAGCATCCCAACAGGCAGTACGAAGCAGGGTCGTGTCCGCAGGAAGAAGGCAGGCAACCGTTCCCCGAAACAACAACACGACACAAGGTGCCTGTGCAAATGTTAGGTCTTCCTGAGTCTGGCAGTTTTTTAAGTTGGCTCCAGATGACTCTAAAAAGGCCATTTGCAACACCTGCCATGCCAGCATCAGCAGGGGTACGAAAACTAGCAGCCTGACCACCACCAGCATGATCAGGCACATGTCAGCCAAGCATCCGACTTTGAGGGAAGTACAACAGAGTCGAGGAGCGGTGCTTGCTGATGTCACTGCTACGTCTTCGCGTGTTGTGCGTGCGAGCCAATCCCCTGTCCATGCTGGCCGTGAACAAGCCTTCGGCCCTGCACCTGAAGTTGCCCACGGACAAATAACACCACCATCAAGCACGTCCTTGTCCCAGCGCAGCGTTCAATTATCCATTCAGCAAACCTTTGAACGCAGGCGCAAATACGCTGCTAACGCCCCACATGCCACAGTCCTAAATTGTCACATTTCGCGACTCATAGAGCTAGAAATGTTCCCTTTCCGGCTGGTGGAGACGGAAGCATTCCGCGACCTGATGGCGGTTGCTGTCCCACGATACTCGGTCCCCAGCCGCCACTATTTCTCCAGATGTGCCGTCCCCGCATTGCATAACCACGTGTCCCAAAGCATCACACGTGCCCTGAACAACGCTGTGTCAGCCAAAGTCCACCTAACCACAGACACGTGGACAAGTGCTTGTGGGCAAGGCCGCTACATCTCCTTGACGGCACACTGGGTTAATATTGTGGAAGCTGGGACCCAGTCTGAGCGAGGGACGGAACACGTCCTTCCCACACCAAGGATTGGAGGCCCTACCTCTGTCAGGGTTTCACCGACACTCTACAGCTCCGGAATGTCATGCTCCTCAGCCTCCTCCTCCTCCTCCTGCGCATCCTCATCCACTGTACCCTCCACACCAGTCACAAGCTGGAAGCACTGCAGCACTGCCTCTGCGAAGCGGCAACAGGCTGTGCTGAAGCTAGTCTGCATAGGTCACAAACCCCACAATGCAGAAGAGGTGTGGATAGCTCTGAAACAGCAGGCAGATCACTGGCTCACACCTCTGAACCTAAAGCCAGGAAAGGTCGTGTGTGACAATGGCCGGAACCTGGTGGCAGCTTTGAGGCGAGGCCAGCTGACGCATGTTCCATGCGTGTCCCATGTGCTCAATCTGGTGGTTCAGCGGTTTCTTACATCATACCCAGAGCTGTCTGATCTGCTGGTAAAAGTTCGCCGCCTGTCTGCGCATTTTCACAAGTCACCTGCTGCTTCAGCCGGCCTTGCCGGCTTTCAGCGCCGTTTGCGTCTTCCGGCCCACAGACTGGTGTGTGATGTCCCCACGCGTTGGAATTCAACTCTGTACATGTTGGTCAGGATATGTGAGCAGAAGAGGGCAGTTGTTGACTACCTGCATCACCTAAGCCGTCGGGAAATGGGTCAAACTCCACACATAACACCTCCAGAGTGGAGATGGATGTCCGACCTATGTACTGTCCTCCAAAACTTTGAGGACTCCACCAAGATGGTGAGCAGCGATGACGCTATTATTATCTCTGCTGAAAAACAAAGATGATGCATTGCAGGCGGAGCGCGATGACTTGGAGCAAGAAACTGTAGTGGGTGTGGGTGATAACACACAGCCCAGCCTCATGTCATCACAACGTGCAGTGGAGGACTATGACGAGGAGGAGGAGGATGAAGACATGGAGCAACTCTCTGGCCAAATTGAGGATATGACATGCACACCAGTCATACCCTCGATTCAGCGTGGCTGGCCAGAGGACAGGGGAGATGAGGAGGAGGAGGACAGCATGTTCAGTCATCATGTTGGTCAGGATACTGAAGTGATAGCTGTTAAGAGTCTGGCGCACATGGCTGACTTTATGGTAAGCTGCCTGGCTCGTGACCCTCGCGTTCAGAACATCTTGGCCGACAATCAGTACTGGTTGGCAACACTCTTAGACCCACGCTACAAGGAGAACTTCATGTCTCTCATTCCTGAGGCGGAGAGGTCAGCCAAAATGCAGCAGTTCCAGAAGGCCATAGTAACGGAAGTAGGCAAAGCATTCCCCTCACAAAACGCTAGCGGCATAGGTCAGGAATCGGTGGACAACCAAGGCGTACGGCCGACAGGGGCACAAGTCCAATCCGCCCGAGGTAGGGGAACAGTCTTTACGATGTGGGACAGTTTTCTCAGCCCCTCACATACCACAGCCCGTGAGGTGCGGGGTAGTGCCACAAGAAATGCTAAGTTTGGCCAGATGCTGAATGAGTACCTTGCAGATCGAACAACTGTACTGCGAGATTCCTCTGTGCCTTACAATTATTGGGTCTCCAAGCTGGACACGTGGCATGAATTGGCTCTCTACGCCTTGGAAGTCCTGGCCTGCCCTGCCGCTAGCGTTTTGTCAGAGCGTGTTTTCAGTGCCGCAGGTGGAATCATTACTGATAAACGCACCCGCCTGTCAACTAAAAATGCTGACAGGCTGACTCTGATCAAGATAAAGAAGGGTTGGATTGGGCCAGACTTCACCACACCACACACAAATGACAGCGGAATTTAAATTTTGTTATGGCAATTTGCCATGTACCTCCACTCACCCATGGGTACACACTTCTGGACTTCCGAGTGTCCAAGTGTGGGATCAGTAATGTCCGTGGACGTGTACTCGGCCTGGTGGTAGGAAGGAGGATCAGGTTGGGAAATGAGCGGTGCAGTATCACGGCTACTGACACTTGACCGTGTGGGAGACAGGGTGTTTGTGGAGGTGCCAATCTGACTTGAAGCATTATCCGCTATCCAAGTAACAACCTGTTGACACTGGTCTTGGTTCAAGAGCGGTGTACTGCAGTGGGCCCCAAGAATTTGGGACAGGACATGTGAGCGAGTAGATGTGCCCCTTTGTTGTTGCGAAATTAGTGCTTGCACACGACTTCGGCCTCTGCCTGCACCACCATCACGTTCTCTTCCTTGTTCCTTGCCAACGCCCTTGCCAACGACGTTGTGCACTTTGCCTGTATACAGCGACAACAGTCTGGTGACTGTTCGGGTCACAGGAGATTTGGATTTTAGACCCTAACCTGTATAAAGATAGTAAGTACAACAGTCTGGTCACTGTTCAGATCACAGGAGAGTAGGATTTTAGTCCCTAACTTGTATCAAGGTAGTAAGTACAACAGTCTGGTAACTGTTCAGATCACAGGAGAGTAGGATTTTAGTCCCTAACCTGTATCAAGGTAGTAAGTACAACAGTCTGGTAACTGTTCAGATCACAGGAGAGTAGGATTTTGGTCCCTAACCTGTATCAAGGTAGTAAGTACAACAGTCTGGTGACTGTTGAGGTCACAGGAGAGTAGGATTTTAGTCCCTAACTTGTATCAAGGTAGTAAGTACAACAGTCTGGTAACTGTTCAGATCACAGGAGAGTAGGATTTTAGTCCCTAACCTGTATCAAGGTAGTAAGTACAACAGTCTGGTAACTGTTCAGATCACAGGAGAGTAGGATTTTAGTCCCTAACCTGTATCAAGGTAGTAAGTACAACAGTCTGGTGACTGTTGAGGTCACAGGAGAGTAGGATTTTAGTCCCTAACCTGTATCAAGGTAGTAAGTACAACAGTCTGGTGACTGTAATGGTCACAGGAGAGTAGGATTTTAGTCCCTAACCTGTATCAAGGTAGTAGGTACAACAGTCTGGTGACTGTTATGGTCACAGGAGAGAAGGATTTTAGTCCCTAACCTGTATCAAGGTAGTAAGTACAACAGTCTGGTAACTGTTCAGATCACAGGAGAGTAGGATTTTAGTCCGTAACCTGTATCAAGGTAGTAAGTACAACAGTCTGGTGACTGTTGAGGTCACAGGAGAGTAGGATTTTAGTCCCTAACCTGTATCAACGTAGTAAGTACAACAGTCTGGTGACTGTAATGGTCACAGGAGAGTAGGATTTTAGTCCCTAACCTGTATCAAGGTAGTAAGTACAACAGTCTGGTAACTGTTCAGATCACAGGAGAGTAGGATTTTAGTCCGTAACCTGTATCAAGGTAGTAAGTACAACAGTCTGGTGACTGTTGAGGTCACAGGAGAGTAGGATTTTAGTCCCTAACCTGTATCAAGCTAGTAAGTACAACAGTCTGGTGACTGTTATGGTCACAGAAAAGCTTGGATTTTGATCTGGATTACCCTGCCTATATCCTCCTAGATTAGTCCTGAGAAGGACTGTTGTGGTCACCAGCAGTTTGCAGCCCTGCTCCGGATCTACCTATGAGGACCGCAAATCTGTCCCTAAGCAGCAGCAGACACTCTCCCTACACTCACTGTCTGGATGGCTGTGTGCAGAGCACAGCGCGGCCGGGTCTTATAAAGGCTCGGTCACGCTGTGCAGGCCGGCCAATCACTGCAATGCCACAACTAACAGGGCTGTGGCATTGCAGTGGTCTGCCAGCCAATCCCTGCATGTGGGCTGGCTCTCTAAAGAGCGCCAACATGCAGGGATGAGGACCACGAGCACAGCACGAGTATCGCGAGATTACTCGGTGCTCGCCGAGTAGCCCGAGTACAGTGATACTCATGCGAGTACCGAGCAGCGCAGAGCATACTCGCTCATCACTACTCCATACCCATCCAAGCTTGTTTTCACACTCTCCCCTCTCTGCTTTGATCTGGGAGGGAAGATGTGTTTTATCTTGCACTGCGTTATCTGTAAGATTTCTATTATATTAAGGTTGCTTTTCCTGCAGACAAGTAATGTGTGTATCTGCTGAGCAGATGATCAAATGTTCTTATAATCTCATAAAAAAATCTCAGACTGCACATGTCTCAAATACACACAATGACATGAAGAGCTCATAGATGCAGCAAATATCACTCCTCCTCCCCCCTCCCTTCTCTGTCTGCAGTGAATGAGTCACACAACAGATAGATCACAGGACAGTGTAATGAAGTATGAATATTCATTTTTTTGGGGAGTGGGCAGCAGAGAGCTCACTGTGATTGACAGATCTTTTATTTTGAAGTTTACAGAAGATAGGAGGGAAGCAAAAATAATGGAAATACATGAATAGAGAGATCTTAGAGAAAGGAATTAGAATATCATACCAGTTACATATGGATTTTTATCCTGAAGGATTTCCTTTAAATAATTTCTTGTTTTAGATCACATGCTATGACTAGGAGTGTACAGTATGCAAACACTAGAAGCATGCAAGCAAAGCTATAATTGTTGTTTTAATGTGTAGTATGATGGATTTTATTCTATACTAGCTGTAGTACCTGGCTACGCCCAGGTTGATAAATAACTGATGTTAGCTATAACAAAATAGAATTTGAATATGTCATATTAATGACCTGTAAGAAAATAGAAGCTGAGCTGTGATTGATTGCTATAGGCAGCCTAATAAATCCCCAGCCAATAGTAAACCCTCCCCCCTCGCTGGGCAGTATATGTTACCTAACACATACACATAATAGACAGCTCATGTGACTGACATCTGCCTTAATTCCCTATATGGCACATGTGTTGCACATTGGCTGTTTTTAATCAGATGTTTATGTTAGGAAATTAAAGATAGCATACGTATGAGGCGAGTTGTGTGAGGTGATTTGTGCACATCTGTGTCTGTCTGTGTGGTGTGTGTGTCCCTGTGGGGTGAGTGCATGTGTCCCTATAGGGTGTGTATGTGTGTGTGTCCCTGTGGGGGGGTCTGTGTGGTGTGTGTCTCTGTTGTGTGTGTCTCTTTGTGGTGTGTGTGTGTCCCTGTGGGGTGAATGCATGTGTCACTATAGGGTGTGTATGTGTGTGTGTCCCTGTGGGGGGGGTCTGTGTGGTGTGTGTGTATCTGTGTTGTGTGTGTCTCTTTGTGGTGTGTGTGTGTGTGTCCCTGTGGGGTGAGTGCATGTGTCCCTATAGGGTGTGTATGTGTGTGTGTCCCTGTGGGGGGGGGGGCCTGTGTGGGGTGTGTGTCTCTGTGTTGTGTGTGTCTCTTTGTGGTGTGTGTGTGTGTCCCTGTGCGGTGAGTGCATATGTCCCTATAGGGTGTGTATGTGTGTGTGTCCCTGTGGGCGGGTCTGTGTGGTGTGTGTGTGTCTCTTTGTGGTGTGTGTGTCCCTGTGGGGTGAGTGCATGTGTTCCTATAGGGTGGCTATGTGTGTGTGTCCTTGTGGTGGGGTCTGTGTGGTGTGTGTGTTTTGTGTTGTGTGTGTCTCTTTGTGGTGTGTTTGTGTGTGTCCCTGTGGAGTGAGTGCATGTGTCCCTACAGGGTGGCTATGTGTGTGTGTCCTTGTGGGGGGTGTCTGTGTGTGTGTGTGTCTCTGTGTTGTGTGTGTCTCTTTGTGGTGTGTGTGTGTTTGTTCGGGTGCGTGGTGAGTTTCCAATGTTGGGGCTGCACCTTAGCGACTATACACTTGCTGTTACTCTTTGTGTGTGTGTGGTGTGTATACATGTCCCCGTGCGTGGTGAATATCTCATGTTGGGGCCCCACCTTAGTGACTATATGCTGGTATGTGCTGTTAGTCTTTGGCGCTATCATTAAGCCCCTCTCATTCACAACTGTCAACTGGTAACTGTCACTTTTTCTCCATTATGTAGATAGGGGCAAAATTGTTTGGTGAATTGGAATGCACGGGGTTAAAATTTCGCCTCACAAAATAGCCTATGACACTTCCGGGGTCCAGACGTGTGACTGTGCAAAATTTTGTAGCTATAGCTGACAGCTGTCGATTTTCCTCCAACACTTTTCCTTTCCCTTTTTCTCCATTATGTAGATAGGGGCAAAATTGTTTGGTGAACTGGAACGCGCAGGGTTAAAATTTCGCCTCACAACATAGCCTATGACGCTCTTGGGGTCCAGATGTGTGACAGTGCAAAATTTTGTGGCTGTAGTTGCGACGGTGTAGATGCCAATCCCGGATATAGATACATACATACATACACACATACACATTCAGCTTTATATATTAGATTTACAACAAATAAAACAAATGTAACTGTCCATGGCAGAGGTTATTTTTATAATACTGGATCCATATTGTGTGTACCTGAGCTGGTGGTCTAGATCATGCAGTGGATTTAAAGTATGAAAAAGTGAGTTGCTGCTTTTTCCTTTCCATTGCAATAGACAGAATCATTGCTGTTACACCAACTCTACGCCGTTAAATCCAGAGACCGCTCCTGGATACACTGCTGCAGTTCTCTTTATTATTATTATTATTATTATTATTATTATTATTATTTATAGAGCACCATTGATTCCATAGTGCTGTACATGAGAAAGGGTTACATACAAAACAAGTTAAAAATACAACAAAGTAACAGTGACAGACTGGTACAGAGTGGAGAAAGGACCCCGTCCTTGCGGGCTTACATTCTACAGGGCAATGGAGTGTCACAGTTGACTCTTTAAACTTGCCCAAAACACTTTAATATATAATGTAGGTTTGTCTCTTTCTACAAAGACATGCTACAGTGGCAATATATTTATGCTGACCAGACAAACCACATGCTCTTGCAGTGTCTACTTATAATATTTTTTAAGGGGACTCCTAGAATTATTTATAGGCTGGAATCACACGAGTGTATGAAAAATCTGACTGTTTCTCATCCAGGAGACTAGGATGAGTGACATCTATTTTTTGATCCATGTGGTATGTGAGTGCAATTCGATTGTTCATTTTTTTCTCAGCTAACATTAGTGTGACATCTGTGTGACATCCGTGTGGTGTCCATCTTCAATGCATTTTTGAAATGGTCTTTTCCATGCTGTATAAAGTTAAAAAAGAATAGACAGACAGATTAGATAGATAATTGGATATATAGATAATAGGATAATAGGATAGATAGATAGATAGATAGATAGATAGATAGATAGATAGATAGATAGATAGATAGATAGATAGATAGATAGATAGATAGATAATTGGAATAGCTAGATCGAGCTCACCAGTCTCCTACTGCTTGCTTCCGGGGCCACTTATGCTTCATGCATATACACTGCACTGGCCGTCAATGGGCAATCCCAGATGCTCACTTTCTATGAGAGCATGTGTGATTGACTGTTGCCATGAGACTGCATTTCCACAATCTGGACGGTATCTTTGCTTGGTTGCCATACACACTAGTGTATGTCAACCAACCTGCCATTATACTGTGTAAAATAAATAACTGAAAAAAATGTGCAGGGATTCACTGTATTTTTCAGTCTCAGGACAGATAAAGCAGACAGCTGCGAGCTGCAACCCTCAGCTGTCTAATTTTACCTAGGCTGGCAAAAAAATGAGTAGGGCTCCATCCTATTTTTTAATTGCCAGCCAAGGTAAAACTACGCAGTTGGGGGCTGGTATCTCCAGCAGTGTAAGGGTCCATCATTTTAGGGCCCCACATGCTAAGGAATAGTAGCCCACAGCCACCCCTGAATGTTGCATTCTTTTGTAGTGCCATTTGAAGGCCCTTTACCTGGCTGTTCTAGCAGCCTTTGTGGTGGTGGCATGCTGAGTAATAAGGGATTAATGCCAGTTTTGTATTGCCAGCTGGCAATAAGTCCGAGATTTTTAATATCGGGCCAATATTAGCCTCAGCCATTAAAAATCTCAAGTTATTAGTTAAGAAGACACAACACACATTGGTAAAACATTTTATTACAAATTAAAATCCAAACATATATATCTGGATTCCATCTTTATTGCCTCCACATACCCATCCTTGATTATCTGTGATGTCTTCTCTCCACCAGTCAAAACGCACTCTCAGCTCTGCTTTATTGAAGGCCATGGTGAAGAGCAAAGTGTCCTGTCACCACTTTCTTCAAACGCTGAATGAAGAAGCCGTGAGCTGTGGCCAGGACAAATTGAGGTCACTCAAGGACACCGGTGCCAAAGTAACCACTAGCTAGAAAGAATGTGCCATTTTTAGAGGTAGCTGTGAGCTGCTATTCTTTAGCTTAGGGGGGCCCTAAAACAAAGTTGGAGCTTGTGACCCGCCCAAGCCGGGGTACTCAGAGCTTGGGCACTGTGTCAGGGGAACGCTATCACGGGTGGCTGCACCCGAGTCCATGGCTCTGGGGGTTCGTGACTTCTAAAATACAGTTTTTGTTAGAATAGTTTGTGACGCCACCTGTAGTTCCTAGTGAGGGATCACCAGCGCCGCCACAGTCCTCCGGAGGGCATTGGAATTGCGGCAAGGGTGGTATAGTTTCCTACAGGTGAAGCTGGGCCTCCAGGGCAGTGTTAGCTGGAATGAATGTTCAATGATGGCAATACAGAGACACAAAGGCAGTTTCACTCTTTCGGGGTACTTTACTGGAAACAAGCATCCAACGAATACATAGTCCACAGTTCAGCAATGATGTAATTCACAGGTAACCTTTCAGGTGGCTGTAAGCGGATGCAAGGCGGAGTGGAGGTACCCGCGGTGTGCCTTAGGTAACGAACCCGTGTCCTGTTAGCCCTGCCTTGGATAAGTCTCTTCCCAGTCTCGCTGAGGTAGTAATGGAGTTCCTCTCTCTCTCTCTTTCTCTCTGCTCCTGGGCCCCGACTTCTACGGAGAACCGGGTGGACCGCTCCGTGGGTGGCAGGGTGCTGTGGCTGGTAAACTGGCCACATCAACCGGTTGATTGCTACGGAGGTGGACTTCGGCCGTTTCCTCGGATCCGGCTTTCCGTGGTGGACTGGGGAAGCTCCCCGGAGTATGGTCGCTCTGCCCTGGGGTTGCCCATTTCTCTCTCGGGCCCAGACTCACGCGTCAGGCACCCTCTCTCAAGGTCCCCTCAGGACCCCCTTTCATCTTCCCTCAGGTCTCGTCTACAACTCGCCTGTTCTGACCTGCCGACTCCCCTAACCCTTCCCCTAGGGTACCACCCCGGCTTGAGTGTGGGAGTGCTGGAATTGGGTCCTTCCTACAAACCCTGTATCCACTTACAGTTGGGATAATTACACCGCTTTTATGGATGTAATACCCCGGTGTGATGCCTGACCAACGGGGGCGCCACACTTGCAGCTGTCCGCTTTATCTGTGCTAAAACTGAAAAATAAAGCAAAGCTCTACACGTTATTTTTTCAATTATTTATTTTGTGATGGCAGGTTGGTTGCCATACACTAATGTGTATGGCAACCAAGCACAGGTGCCGTCCAGATTGTTGAAATGCAGTCTGATTGCAATAGCCAATCACAGATGATTTTACCGAGAGTGAGCACCCATGATTGGCCGTTGCCAGTCAGTGCAGTGAATATGCATGGAGCTTAATGAGCGACTCCGGAAGCAAGCAGTAGGGGACTGATAAGATGATTTATTATCTATTTTATCTTTCTATTCTACTCCAAGTTTTACCAGAATGGGAAACACCATGATAAAAATGCTTTCAGTATGCTGTTTATGTGCTGTGCGATTTTTTTATCACACCCGTTGACTTGCATTGGCGAGTCTTGCATGAGACTCACATCCAGTCGCAGCATGTTGCTACTGTTTTCTCATCCAGAATTTGGATAAGAAAAAAATCTGTAGACAAATGTTCATCTGCTTTCACTCATTTTTAACTATTGGTGAGAGTGTAATGCAAGATTTTCGCGCATTGCACTCATCCGATTTCAACACCCATGTGTCTTAGCCCATATGAACATTACCCTATAAAAAAGCATAAATTAGCAAATACCCTAAAATAAAAAAATAATTAGAAATAGTGCATGTAAATAAAATAGTTTACTTAGATAACATTATTTTGATTTTTTAAAATTTAAAAGCAATTCCACCAGGTCAAGGTCACCCATATTGAAACAGTCCTAGCATTAAAATATTTATAACCTAAAGTAAGTGATCTAAATGTGAATGAGGATTGAACAGTTCCAGGGCCAGACATGGACATCCAGTAGGGGAAGCTATATACACATAATGTCCAGATCAAAGAATAGGAGGCCACACCCTTGTTTGCATTTCAGCAAAAAAAAAAAAGCACAAAGAAAACCAAAAGAAATGAATTGGATTATAAGTTTATATGCTGTACTTCCAATATTTATGGTTTAACAGCAACACTAGTGATGGGGAATCCTAAATTACTCGGAATTGCTTGACTCTAGCGAGTCCGAGCACAGGACTCGCTACTCGTTGCGAGTCTAGCGAGTCCAATGTTAATGAATGGGGAAGCGAGTAATAGCGAGTAGTGTGAGATTTACAAATCGCAGATGTGTCTCGGAAGCTTCAGCCTGAAGCAATCCTAGTTTTGTCATTTATTTGCATTGGACTCGTTTACTTTGCAACTGTAATCGCTGGGAAACTCGCACAGATAAGAGTCCTGTCTGCTCTGTGTGCTGGCTGCCAGCTCCAGGGTCCTAGAGCCCGCCTGCTGCCTGATGTAGCAGAGCTGAGATTGTTCTCAGTCTGCTCATTCCCTGTGTACAGACATGAATGTCTGTGCACAGAGATGATGTAGCAGAGCTGAGATTGTTCTCAGTCTGCTCATTCCCTGTGCATAGACATCTATATCTATGCACAGGGGATGTAGCAGAGAGGACATCGCGTTTTGGACTGCGTCGGACGGAAGAGGATTTTTTTAATTAAAGATGGAGTCCCTAATGGCTTTTTTTTTTATTTCTAATAAAAATTTTTCTTTGTGTTGTGTTTTTTTAAAACAATTTAATAGAAATTCATGGCGGTCATGTCTAATATTGGCGTGACCGCCATAAATTTCGGGCTTAGGGCCAGCTGATAATACAAAGCTGGCCCTAACCTCTTTATTACCCAGCGTGCCACCGCTACCAGGGCCGCTGGAAGAGCGGGGTTCAGCGCCAGAGGATGGCGTTTCAATGAACGCGCCATCTTCTGGGGCGGCCGCGGGCTGCAATTTGCAGCGGGGGGTGCCCAGAAAGCTTGGGCATCCCTGCGCTGCGGATTCCAGCCCCCAGCTGCTTAGCTGTACCTGGCTAGACATAGAAATTGCGCGGAGCCCCACGCATTTTTTTTAAATTATTTCATGAAATTCTGAGATTCTGACTCTGACTCTGACTCTGAGACTCTGACTCTGACTCTGAGACTCTGACTCTGAGACTCTGACTCTGAGTCAGACTCTGACTCTGAGACTCTGACTCTGAGACTCTGACTCTGAAATTCATGAAATAATAAAAAAAAAATGCGTGGGGCTCCGCGCAATTTCTATGTCTAGCCAGGTACAGCTAAGCAGCTGGGGGCTGGAATCTGCAGCGCAGGGATGCCCAAGCTTTCTGGGCACCCCCTGCTGCAAATTGCAGCCCGCAGCCGCCCCAGAAGATGGCGCGTTCATTGAAGCGCCATCCTCTGGCGCTGAACCCCGCTCTTCCAGCGGCCCTGGTGGCGGTAGCACGCTGGGTAATAAAGGGGTTAATACCAGCTTTGTTATACAAGCTGGTATTAAGCCCGAGATTCTTAATGTCAGGCCACGTTTGACCCAGCCACTAAGAATCTCCAATAAAGGGTTAAAAAAACACAACACAGAGAAAAATTTTTATTTGAAATAAAAAAAAAAAGCCATTAGGGACTCCATCTTTAATTAAAAAAATTCTCTTCCGTCCGACGTAGTCCAAAACGCGATGTCCTCTCTGCTACATCCCCTGTGCATAGATATAGATGTCTATTAGAATCACTGCACACATACACTTAAGGAGTTTTTTTGCTTGTTGGTGAAATTTATTGAAACAAGTGCTCTTATAGTGATTGCGACAGAATGACGTTTCGGTCATTCAAGACCTTGATCACATAAGTCGCCTTGAGCTATGTTGTGGTTCATGAAGGATGTGGTCCTTATGATCAGTATAGGAACAGCGGGTATGCCCTTAGTAGTTCTGAACTGAGGGCTGTCCTGTACAGGGTAATGGTCACTAATGCCTTTAGATTAGCCAGGGTCAGAGCGGTCGCTCTATGTGGGGTGGTGGCACGGCGGTGGAGTGTGTTCACACTCAGTTGTAGCACTCAGTCTTGAATGACCGAAACGTCATTCTGTCGCAATCACTATAAGAGCACTTGTTTCAATAAATTTCACCAACAAGCAAAAAAACTCCTTAGGGTGTTTTCACACCACGATTTTTGCATTTCCGATGCTGTCCGATAAAAATCGGACAGCATCGGACCGATTTTCGGATCCCATGTATCCCTATGGGGATCGGACCGAATCGGATGTGCACTAAATGCCATCCGATTTGGTCCGATCCGATTCTGCCCGATTTTGACCGATTTTTTTCAGGAGAAAAAAAATCGTTGCCTGCAACGATTTTTTCATCCGATTACAAAATCTGACAGAACCGGATCGGACCAAATCGGATGGCATTTAGTGCACATCCGATCTGACCCGATCCCTAACATGGGGCCCCTATGGAGAAGGATCCGAGAAAACATGTGATGTCTCCTCGGACCCTATTTTACTGTACTGAGCATGCTGTGACATCATCGCAGGTCCTGTGTACAGCAGAGGTACACCTCTGCTGACACTGGCAGCCTGCGGGAGCCACCGGGAGCCTAGAGGAAGATGGCGGAAGACGGCGGGGGCTCGGGGAGAGGTGAGAATAAACTTTTTTTTTTTTTTCTTTTTTTGCAGCCCGGCGCCGATTTTATGCCGGAATCGGGTGCCTATTTGGCACCCGAATCCAGGCATCAGAAGGGAGCCGATGCTGTCCGATTTATATCGGACAGCATCGGCTCCCTATAAGTCGTAGTGTGAACGCACCCTAAAGTGTATGTGTGCAGTGATTCTAATAGACATTTATGTGGGACTTACGAGCCTCCTTCACTAGCACCATACCCCCACACCTATCGTGTGCTAGCCATTGAATCTCATAGATATAGATGTCTATGCACAGGGAATGAGCAGACTGAGAACAATCTCAGCACTGCTACATCATCTCTGTGAGCAGGCGGGCTCTAGGACCCTGGAGCTGCACAGAGAAGACAGCTGGACTCGGCTCGCAATGTAACAGCAGTTACTTGCGAGTTTCCCTGCTATCACTGGCACAGTAGCGAGTTTCCCTGCTATCACTGGCACAGTAGCGAGTTTCCCTGCTATCACTGGCACAGTAGCCGAGTCTAATGCAAACAATGGCAATCCTAGTTTTGTCAGCGTTTCTAACAAAACTAGGATTGATATTGATTTGCATTGGACTCGTGCGAGTAATCACTGGGAAACTCGCAGAGTACCGAGTCCTGCGAGTCCCTTACTACTCGCCGAGTAACGAGTCCTAGCGAGTAGATTCGCCCATCCCTAAGCAACACCCAAGAAAATACAAAAATGAGCAAATAAAATAAAATTAGTAAATAATTAGCAAATAATGCATGTCAATTAGATAGGGTACTTTGATATATTATTTTGATAAAAAAAAGAAGCAATCCCACTGTCCATATCAAGGTGACCCATGTTGGGACAGTCCTAGAATCAAAAAATGTAAAGCCTTACCATATGTCTTGTGATGTAAATATAAATAAAGAATGAGCAAATATAAGCAAATACCATAAGTAAATAATACTTATATGCGCATGCAGCTCTTCCAAAGACAAGTTCTAGACATTCGGGTCCTACTTTACTGAAGAATTAGGAAGTAAGTCTTCAGACTTAGGCATTTTCAACATCCCCACAAGCCCCAGAACACGTTTCTTTTAGCACCTTCTTTCACGTTGTACAACTCATTTATGATGAACCTGACAGGATCGAGGTTGCCGAGGCTAAGATCATAAATCTGACACAGAGGAGCTGTACTGCTGAGGACTATAGTACTTAATTCTTTCAATAGTCCACCAAAGTCCAGTGAATCGGTGTGGCCCTCAGGTGCCAGTTCCATAGAAGCCTTTCTGAGGCTTTAAAAGATACTGTAACGCCGGTCTATTTTTACCTTGTTTCCTGGGCGTTACTCTGCATATCTGTTCTGTATTGAATGCTTCGCCCCTCTAACCAGCTGGGATACTGTTGTATGTTACCTTTTATGGATGCTACTCAGTTCCCTGCTCTGCTGCGTAGCCGTACGTGTGTTGTAGAGTCTTTGCCGAGCTGCTTGACCATCTGCGTGTGTAGCCCCTGGCTGCCACTGTGGAAGCTATCAGCGGATCGTGAGGTCCTCTGCAGCTGGTGCATGACTTTTCACGTGTGTCCAGGCTTGCAGCCACTGCCAGGTGCCCTATGCCTCAGTTCCTCTGCTGACTATGCTGTACTGGTTCGTTTCTGTGCCTAGGGAGCACGCGGCCACACCTTTTCCGCTTTTATTACGAGTGTGTGTGCATGAATTGCTGTGCCTGCCTATGGCTGAGGGGTAGCTCCTATTTAAAGTTCCTCTTACCTGTTGTGCGTGGCCAGAGCTTCTCATTAGGTTGCATAACCTAGCCATGATTATTTGGTCCAGCATGCTGCTTCTGGTCTCCCTCTGTCTTCAGCTCCAGTCCTGCCTGCAACCAGTTCTGGGATATTGTAACTATAAAGTTACCTTTACACGCCGCCACTGCGGGGTAGCAACTGCCAGGCAATTGGGATTTTTGTCACGGTTGCCTTGAAATTGCTACGAAGTTGTGGTATGTAATTTGGGAAAGTGATCGGGATTTTCGCAGTTGCTCCGGGTTGCGGTTTCAGAGCATTGTTCTAAAATCAGAGGCAACCCAAATGGTGAATTGCCCTGGTATTGGCGTGTAAACGGGCGATAGGGATGAAATCTGCGTCGCCTAGTGATCTCCCAGGAGCGTGCCACAGCATGATTGGTGGGGGCTACTGTTTAACCATTGGCTGTCCCTTCACAGGGAGCCATCTTGGATGAGCTGTCACTTCAGCACTAAACGCATCTGAACCTACTGAACAATCCACTACATAAGTGCAATGAAGGGACCACTCAATCGCGCTGCCAACTGTAGTTTGGTTGTTCAGATGATGTACTGTGCACATTATCGTGCCACACATGACAGTGAATAAATTGCCCTACACAGCGCACATGGCTGGCATACATAACGCACTGCAATGTGTTAATTTGTTGGGGACGCTAATGTGTTAATTTGGCGTCTCCCCTTTCTCGGACGGCGACCTTGTTATTGTTAACAAGGTTGTTTTGCGCCGCAAGTGTGCGTGGAGACGTCATGACGTTTCTTTCACTTTCACTCTGCCTGCAAGGTGCCTGGTCCTCCCTTACACATAGCAGCAGAGTCATAGCCGCCGCACAGCGCGCAGCAACATGGGGTCTGGCGGAGCTCATGGTCCTCATAGACCATTGTGACCGCCAGGATTACTGATGTCACCATCACCACCGGCACCCACGGCTGCGCAAACTCAGCATCCTGAGGCGGATCCAGCGGGCCCTGCTCCACAAACTGGGGGTGGAGAGGACCTTCAAACAGATTATGAAAAAAATAGCAGACCTGAAGCACAAATGCCCAGGCCGCATTGTGGAAATGCATAAGAATAGTAAAAAAAAAAGATTGAACGGGGGTGGGGAGGTGTGGGAGGGGGGGTGAGGGGGGAGAGGGGGGGGTGCACTGATCCGGCTGGTTACAAAAATACGGCGAAGCTCACGTCTTTTTTTTTCCTAAAAAATCAATAAAACAATCCTAAAAAAGGATTGCATCTTTACTAACCCCTCGACCATGGTGGAGTGGTTAATAAAGATGCAGTCCCTTTTATTTATATTGTTTTATGGATTTTTCAGAAAAATTTGACGTGGGCTTCGCCGTATTTTTGTAACCAGCCGGATCCAGCAGGCAGCGACGGGCTGCCCCCAACCCCCAGGTGCCTATTTGTACCTGGCCGGACACAAGAATACAGGTGAGCCCCCTTTTTTTCATTATTTCATGAATTTCATGAAATAATAAAAAAAAAATGCATGGGGCTCCGTGCAATTTCTATGTCCAGCCAGGTACAGCTAAGCAGCTGGGGGCTGGAATCCGCAGCGCAGGGAGGCCCAAGCTTTCTGGGCACCCCCCACTGCGAATTGCAGCCCGCAGCCGCCCCAGAAGATGGCGCGTTCATTGAAGCGCCATCCTCTGGCGCTGAACCCCGCTCTTCCAGTGGCCCTGGTGGCGGGTGGCTCACTGGGTAATAAAGGGGTTAGGGCCAGCTTTTTATTGTCAGCTGGCCCTAAGCCCGAAATTTATGGCAGTCACGCCAATATTAGACATGACCGCCATGAATTTCTATTAAATTGTTTTAAAAAAAACACAACACAGAGAAAGTTTTTTTTTATTACAAATAAAAAAAAAGCCATTAGGGACTCCATCTTTAATTAAAAAAATCCTCTTCCGTCCGACGTAGTCCAAAACGCGATGTCCACTCTGCTACATCCCTGTGCATAGATATACATGTCTGTACACAGGGATAGCAGGCTTGAGAACAATCTCAGCACTGCTACATCTCTGTGCACAGACATGTATGTCTGTACACAGGGAGAGCAGGCGGGCTCTAGGACTCCTGAGCTGCCGCAGTCCGCAGGACCCGGAGCCCAGCACAGAGCACACAGCAGACAGCCGGAAGAGAGGTAAGGAGCATTTATCCCCCCTCCCTTCCTTCGCTCCCCGCTCGCTCCCCCCAGCACAGTCCTAACTTAGGACCGGGGGGTGAGGGGGGCGGACACGTTACTGTGCGAGTAATCCCTTCGATTACTCGCAGAGTAACGAGTCGGGCGAATCCCTTACTACTCGGCGAGTACCGAGTAGTAACGAGTAGATTCGCCCATCCCTAATTGTGAGGCTTACTTTTTTTTGCAAACGTGAAACTATTTTACATTTTACTTATATTTTCTGTTTATCATATACAGGTGCTGATACGTGAGATGATGTTTGACCCTGATGGAGATGTGATCGTGGCTCTTGCCTTGGTGGAAGAGCAATTGTGGCTGCAGGATAGATATGAAAGGTTGTGGCGTCGCAGACAACGGCGTGTGTGGAGTCGGGATTGGCTTTGCCTCCGAGACACCCGGAGCTACATGCAGCTGTTGCGTGAGCTGAAAGATAATAATCCGCATGATTTCAGGAACTACCTCCGTATGTCCGAAGACTCTTTCACCTTCGTTTTGGATCGCGTAGGGCCATTGATAGCCCATCAGGACACTGTCACGCGTCGATCTGTATCAGCTGAGGAGCGTTTGGCAATTACTTTGCGGTTCCTGGCTGCAGGCCGGTCAAGGACCGACCTGCAATACACCTCACATGTATCACTGTCCCTGCTGAGCCGCCTGATCCCTGAGACGTGTGAGGTCATCTGGAGTGCTCTGCTGCCATCCTACATGCAGTTGCCAGAAACACCCGCAGAATGGATGCAAGTAGCCCGAGGCTTTGAAAGCCGGTGGAACTTCCCAAACTGCGGTGGCGCTTTGGATAGAAAGCACGTGAGGATTACTAA
Source organism: Allobates femoralis (assembly GCA_033576535.1). NCBI lineage: Eukaryota > Metazoa > Chordata > Amphibia > Anura > Aromobatidae > Allobates > Allobates femoralis. Next base: position 340,013,377 of record JARQOC010000001.1, read on the forward strand.
ACCCCCCAACTCGGGCTCTTTGCAGGGGTGGACTTGCCCAGGTGGCAGGGGGACAAGCGCCCTCCAGGCTGTTGGTATTTCCCTCATTTAGGGCTGGCCCCCTGCCGAAATGGGCCAGCTGGCTTCACTTTGCGGCCGCAGCTGCTGGAACAATAGCAGCCGCGACGGCCGGCCAGGTGAGTGAGCAGCAAACTAATCCTCCCCACTTTCCCCCCCCCCCCCCCCGGCACATCCAGATCTCCGATAGCACCCCCCCCACTCCACACCTAGGGCTGGCAGGAAAAATATGCCTCCCTGAATAAAAAGCACCAGCTTATAATTACAGAGGATATTTTAGTATAGTCCTCATGGCCCTGGTGGATGCGAACTATGAGTTCCTCTACGTGGACATTGGCATGAACGGGCGAATCTCATATGGGGGTGTGTTCGCACACTGCTCCTTGGCACAAGAACTAAGGAGAGGTGGGCTGAACTTGCCCTCAAATGAAGAGACAAGCCATCATCTCAACTTTGCGTTTGTGGGGGATGAAGCCTTCCCACTTCAGGCACACCTACTATGGCCATATCCCCAGAGGACCCTTACTTCTGAGCAGCACATTTTCTATCCCGGGCCTGCCGTGTGGTTGAAAATGCGTTCGGGATCATGGCGAATACATTCCGGGTTTTTCATACGCGTATGCATATGAAACTGGAATCTATTGATGTGGTAGTGCTGGCCTGCTGTGTGCTGCATAACATCCTGCGCCGTAGGGATCGAGTATCATACATGCCAGCAAGTTATGTGGATTCTGTGGACCCCACAACAGGGGAGGACTATCCAGGGGCTTGGCGTGATGACGACCATGGTGTGGCGCCACTCCAGCCGCTGACCCATGGTCACACTCAGCAGGAGGCCAGGAAATGTAGAGAGGCATACTGCTCCTACTTTAATGGCCCTGGGGCAACACCAGCAGCTGTAGTGTGGCTGGTGCTGTGAGGGCTGGCCATGGTGTACACAGCAGGGTGGGTGCACCATGGTTTGATATTTTTAAATGTTCTTGTGTGCACATGTTTTAGTTAGTTAGGTAGTGGAGGTTTTATTTGTGTTATGTGTGTGGTGCACACTTTAACATTGTTACTTAGTATATTATGTATTGTGTGTCTGTGTTTGATTTATGTTTACAATGTAACATGATGTTTTAATGTCCATTGTCTTTCCTTTCTGTAGCCTTGTTTTTTATTTGTCAACAAATAATACATATATTTTTTTGGATCCAAATGACTACGTGTGAGACTGATTACTTGGAGATGGAGGGCAGGCTTATCAAGCTTTCTGTTGTGCCCAGTGCTTTGACGCCCATTGGCACCTATGGCTGGGTATGAGACACATTATGTGTTGATAGGCATGAGCCAGGTTAAGCTATTTGGTCAACAGTGTATGTGACAAATGTGTGTACATATCCATTGTGGTTTGGTGTGGGCAGAGGTTCACCTGGACACAACACATTGATCCAGCACATGATATTGTGGGCCATGTAGGTTTACTCAATTAGTGTAGCACGTGCACACACACACATAGTGTAGTGGTGGCATGGTGTGGCATCCCATGGGTTAATGTGCCACAATAACATCACATGGGTTCTCTCCCCCACTACACACTGACAAACACTAGCACCTCTGGGCCAAGAGGGGGAGCACCACCTGCTTCCTTATATACTCTTGCTCATGAGGGAGAGCTCAGTTCAGCTCGGAGCAGGGCTGTGAAGAGGACACTTAGAGCAGAGTTAGCTCAGTGTAGACCTAGTAAGGGTCAGAGGAACAGGAGAACTACAGACAGAGAAACACGTCTGGGAGCTGGAGTGACACCTTCACTCGCCCCAGAAGAACACACAGAACGGACACCGGATCCGGTACTGTGTCTGGCACCCACAGCACAGTGAATCCAGGAACAGCGGGATCTCTAGATGCCCCCTAGTACCAGAGCAAAGCAACACGGACGGGTCAGCACAGCACAGAGGACTCAAGTTGCCTAGCCAAGTGGTACCAGCAGAATACAGAGAGAGAGACGTGAGGAATTCCAGCAGCTCAGCTAATAGCAGCAGCCAGGACACACACACAGTGCAGCATAAGGACGCTGACGACCCCGGACAGGGTGGGAAGAGAGCTCGGCACCATTACAGACTCCGTGGACTATAATCTGCAGTAACATCAGCAGTAAAGCTTTGGAAAACAGCAAAACTGTGAGTCTGTGTATTGATTGCGACCTTTGCTCCAGATTCAGCACAGAGAGCTCCCCCCTGCTACAAGCCTGTCAGCTCTGCAGCCTCAGGAGAGAAGGAGAAGTGCACCAGTGTCGACCAAACATGAGTGTGTGTCCTTTAACCCCGTCTCCACCATCTATAACCCCAATAGACTTTAACCCTTACTGCCCTGGGGGATACAGTTCTCCCCACTGGAACTACACCATCTCCGCTGCCATTCCATCACCCCCGGAGGTTCTGCAGCAGCGGCGGCCCCATCGCTGGCCGCATCAAGTGGGTGGCATCACGAGTGATAATTCCCCTTGTAAATATTCCCCATCTTATTATGCGGGCCCAGGGACACGGTCCGGACCGAGCCACCCGTGACTTCCCAGGCACCGACCGGTCCGGTACCGAGTACCCCCGTCCCGTGGGGGCTCCACAATGGCAGCTGCTCAATGCCATGGACATATGTAGCCACATACGTTATCTGCATTGTGCCTACATTCCCACATTTAGCTACAGATGCACACATAGCAAATCACATAGTATGCTAACGCACTGACTGTGTAACTCCAAACCGCTCCTGTGTGACGTGTGAGCGTCTACTAAGTGGATGTAGGCATACTTCGACAAGCCACAAGCGTCAATACCGTGTGACAAGCCAAACACAATTGCGTCATGTATTCGCCAGCTTCCCTGCGCACCATGACCAATCAGGATACTATTGTGTTGGCCAATGATTGTAGTTTGGGCGCGGCGTAACGGAGTGTGGTACGCCTATATGTTGTAGCTGCTGCACAGGTACGCCCATATTCCTTTGTGGATAGCGGCGTGTGAAGCGGCGACGGTATTCAACCGGAAGTTAACCGCAGGTTCTGTGTCAACTTCCGGGGAACCACGATACCTTGGGTTGACTACGCAATTGCGGCGTATACATGCGGCATCGGCGATCATAAGCAACCGTTAAAAACATGCACGTGCACCTACGGTTGCTACCGATCGCCAGTGATAGTTACGGCGTGTAAAGGTACGTTAAGGGGAAAAAAGCACACAGAGTCTTATCTGATGCAAAACGGAAGGAATGGTGTCAAGGTCACTCACCCTATCGGGTTGTGAGTGCCACAACATCAAAAATGTATGTCCAGCTGCAGCAATCCACCTGGATATACAAAAAGCCACATAGCATAAAATGAAAGGGGATACAATGTGCTGCCGTCCTGGAGTCACAAGGATGTAAGGAAGATGTTAAATCAAATAACCTTTATTCATCTCTACGCATTTCGTGAGACTGCTGCTTCCTGACAATAGCAACGTCGGGGAGCCAAGGACCGGACCACCTCACTCCCAGGCATAGAGAATCAACCCATACTGATATGATCGTCATGTGAGGAAAACAGGAGAGACCGAACAAAGAGGGAAAAGGTATTGGAAACAAACAGTATACCCTGAGACACAGGTCTGAAGGTTTCTCAACCATACTTAAAATCGAAGCTGGAAACAGAAAACCGGGGAAGGGAGATAAAATCAATGGAGATCAAGTCGAAGTCACCTGTCATCCAGGCACTATACAAACATCATAAAATATCTAATAATTGAAGCCCTGCAATAAAAGTTGATATGAATTTTACATTAACAGTTACCGTAATAAAAATTGTTGTGTAATACATACTATTTAAACAGATTTGTCAAATCATCCAGCCTATTTGGTTTATAAGTGTTTAGTCTATATATCCAATAGACTTCTTTATGAGAGTGCCTGATCCCAGTTAATGTCAGAAACTAGTACATGATCTATAGGAACCACTGAAAAAAATGCTTTTTTGTAGTGATAGATAATGCAGCGCCATGAAACCCCATGTGTTGAGAGTCCCCCTTTAACATTTTATCTATGAGAATTCATTTGACAGTGTAATTTTTGTGTGGTTTTTCCAACATATTGTTTTCCACATATACACTTTAGAAAATAAATTACATAGGACGAATGGCATGTGGGATGGTAGCGAATCTGAAACGTATTATCCCTTGGATTTGATACAGCCAGGGGTAGAAGGGGGACTCGGTCACTGTTTCTGCTGAATAGGGAGTCACAGGTGGACGGGATCCCGGTGTCGTGCCCTGGTAATCATCTGGGGTAGCTGTTGATGATGGGGGAGAAGGGGTATTTACAGGGGATCGTGACGCCACCTGTAGTTCCCAGTAAATTGGTACCGGCGCTGCAAGCCGGCCGCTGAGGTGATGGTGGGGGCAGCTGAGTGTGGGACAGCTCCCTACAGGTGGAGCTATTACCTCAGGGCAGCGGTGAAGTGGATGAGAATGATGAGGGGGAATGAGGGGAGTAGTAGTGGGTGTTGGTGCTGCAGTTCTTACCCCTCTGCTGAGCTGCTGCTGTTGCTGAGCCCTCCAGGCACATAGTAAGGAAGACAGAGTCCAAAGCAAGTTTACTCCACTTTGATAGATGGTGATGGTATACGGTACAGTCCGGTTTACCAGGGGTCGGTCACCAGTTCCAGGTTCCCTATTATGGAGTCTCTAGATGTCCTTCCTTCTTTGGCTTTCTGGGTCAACTTATCTTCCTAACTCTCCACCCTCGCAGAGCTCTCCCGCCAGTCCCCTGATCTCCTTCAGTGAGGCACGGTTATCTTTTCCCGGATTTAAGAAGAGAGGTTTATCTCCCCCAACGTTGGTATTAGGGCCGTTACCCCACCGGTTCTGGATCTATTGTGGTCCTGAGGGGCGAGGTACCTTGTGGTGCATAGGGCAACTCGTTTAGTGTGGGCCCGCAGCTCGTCGGTCTATAGCCATTGATGAACACCAGACTACTTCAGCTACCCGCACTGCCGATGCTTCCCCAACATGACCAGCCGGCTCCAACCAGTCCTGGCCCGTTGCCTTCTGTCCAGGGCCCCCACTTAGAGATGGGGCTCCCTCCTGTCAGCTGGGCTGTCAGGCCTGACCTTCCTGCCTGCCTTCCCAGCACCATCTGATGTAAACTTAACTGTTCCTCTCTCTCCTCTATCCTAGGCTCCACCCCCACCCTCCTGGGACCTACTAAATTACCGACCCCCCTATGCTAAGTGGTGTGGTCCTAAGTGGGTGTAAAACAGACTACATAAAGTGAACCCCCGAACCGATGACCTTACAGGGAAAAACACATTTTTAAATTAAAGTGTAATACTACCCTATGGCGCCTAGCCGCAGGGGCGCCACAGATTCACACCAAAGGTATTGGTATTATCTTCAATCATAGAACAACAAATACGGTACATCTCACGGACCCACATTTAAAAGAACCACTGGTTCTGGGTTCTGGTATATTACTATGTTTATTACCCTTTGTCTCAAATGACTCAAGAGCTACAACCCTTAAAAATATATTGGCCCCCAGTCGCTTGGCATAAAGTAATCCGTATCTGCCAGCTGACTGCCTTACAGAACCATATTCATGCTCACTAAATTTAAATTTAAATCCTGTAGTGTGAAGTCATAAAAAGTATACTAAGCAATATCTTTTGCAACTCCTGTTTTGCCTGTGTTCCACATTGGTTACCGGACGATCTCTGACATCTAACGACTATAATCGGTGTTCTACTAATTGTGTAAAGGCAAACTGCAAATTCTCCCTTCTTTTGATGAACCCTTCAATACAAGTAGGGGAGAAATGTGTCAAGTGTATGGAGAAATTTTAATCCTTCAATAGGAGTTCACAGGACAATCAACAGAAAACTACCAACTTCCTGAATCTTATAACTAAGCTAAGCGAATCAGACTTAAAGTGATAGAGTCTCTATATGAACTGTGCCTCTCATAGGGTCATTCTATAGGGTCAGCCAACGTGGTATGGGGGCACCCTAACTTATGTTGCAAATCCTCCATTGCTAGGTAGTGGTCAATGTAGGGACAGGTTTCCTCCCTGATCCGTGTTGTCTGTTCCTTCAGGTGACTTCTTTTTGTGTATTGTTTTCCATTTGTCCTCTGTTGAGTTTTAATATTTATTTTTGTTTATCCAAGTTTTGTTGTCCCTAATGCCAAACTATCTAAAGCTCATCTTTATAATTTGGCTGTACTTTAATGCATCGCTATGAAAGATTATGGGAATGAAAGTTTAACAGAAGGGTCATATCTGTCCTTCCTCCTCCCCTGTAGCCGCTGAATTTTTCTTTGTAAAAATGTTGCTGGCCTCCATCTTTGTCTCGATTTTCAAGAACTTTACAAAATCACAGTTAAGGGTATGTGCACATCTGACGTTTCTGCATCTTTGCAGACTGTCCGGAAACCGGTGGAGAATGGCAGAAACTGAGTTTTCTGAGCTCAGCAGTGTCCCTCGTTTTGTCAGCGTTTTGCTAACGTTTTGCGATCGGTTTTTTAGCGTTTATACAGCGTTTTCTCGGCGGTTTTTCTTAGCGTTTTCCAGACTGGTTTTTGGTGCACTTGTAAGCTAGATCCGCTGGAAAAACGCTCAAAAGAAGTCACTTGCTCTATCTTTGAAAACCGGTGGAAAACCGGTGAAGAAACTGGAAAGGAGACAAAAAAAAACGTTCTAATGTACACAGCGTTTTCTAAACTCCATTGACTAGCATGTTAATCCAACCGGTGGCTAGGATTAACATAAATTAACATAAAACTCAGCGGAAACCGCCGACGGAAAACGCTCAAAAACAGCCCACAAAACGACTGATGTGCACATACCCTAAAGGTATGTGCACATCTGACGTTTCTACATCTTTGCAGACCGTCCGGAAACCGGTGGAGAATGGCGAAACTGAGTTTTCTGAGCTCAGCAGTGTCCCTCGTTTTGTTAGCGTTTTGCTAACGTTTTACGATCGGTTTTTTAGCGTTTATACAGCGTTTTCTCGGCGGTTTTTCTTAGCGTTTTCCAGACTGGTTTTTGGTGCACTTGTAAGCTAGATCCGCTGGAAAAACGCTCAAAAGAAGTCACTTGCTCTATCTTTGAAAACCGATGGAAAACCGGTGAAGAAACTGGAAAGGAGACAAAAAAAAACGTTCTAATGTACACAGCGTTTTCTAAACTCCGTTGACTAGCATGTTAATCCAACCGGTGGCTAGGATTAACATAATTTAACATAAAACTCAGCGGAAACCGCTGACGGAAAACGCTCAAAAACAGCCCACAAAACGACTGATGTGCACATACCCTAAGAGTACATACCCACTTCCACTCATGCCCAACCTATATAATCAGTTTATGGTGACTAAGTGGTTTTCCAAGGTTGATCTTAGAGAGGCTTATAATTTGGTATGCATCCAGAAGGATGATAAATTGAAAACAGTGTTTTTAACATCTAAGGCTAGGATCACATTAGCGCTATTATCTGCGCTCAGGGGGGTTCCGTTAAAAACATAGAATTTGGGAGCCTTGATGCTGTGTTTCCACCATAGTGTTACTGTGTTTGACGCGCTTGGAAAAAGCACAAGATTTCAAACACCGGCAATCAGATGCCGGCGTTTGAGCTGCGCTCAGGGCTCCGGCACCATAGGGATGAATTGGCAGCGCTGATGCCGCATTACTATGGCAGTAACATAGCGTCGCCCCCCCGGAGCACAGATAATAGTGCAAATCTGACCCTGGTCTTAGGGTCTTAGGGTTTATTTAAAAATCTTGTCACACCACTTAGGGAAAAAAGGTATGCTGTAGTCCGCGCTGCCAGGATCACTCACTCCAATAAATACGAGTAGAAAATCTTCATCAAAACCTCCTTTATTCTCCTACGCGTTTCAGTGCCCTCCTGGCACCTTCATCAGGGATCTGATCCCTGATGAAGATTTTCTACTCGTATTTATTGGAGTGAGTGATCCTGGCAGCGCGGACTACAGCACACCTTTTTTCCCTAAGCATTGTTACAACCTACACGTGAGTGTGGCCGGTGAGAGTCCAGCAGCAGCCATCAGGACATTACCAATAAGCCTTCAAACCAGTTGTGGGTCTCACAACTGGACCAGGTGAGCAGATTTAATTACTCACCATTACACCCATCAGTGTCTAGTGATAAGGGCACAATTGCGCCTCTTGTCCCCCCCCCCTTTTCTCTTGTCACACCACTTGGGTTAACCAATGTGCCTGCAGTATTTAAAAATGTTATGAATTATATTTTTTATCATTGGGTTGTAAGATTTATTGTGATTTACCTTGATGACATTTTAACTTTCTTTTGCCCGATTTGAATTTGCACGAGGAACAAGCCCAGGTGGTATTACAAAGGATGAGGAAGAGGTCTTTGTTTGCTAATCAAGAAATGTTTTTTTCTGTACAAGAAATTTAATTCATTGGGTTAATTTTATCAGCTAATAGGTTTAAGATGTGTCTTTGAAAGGTCTGGGTTATAATAGATTTTGGCAACCATGTGATCTCAAAACATTGCAACCTTTTCTACGATTTGCCAACTATTATAAAAGATTCATTAGGGGTTTTTCTCAGATTGCTAAACCTCTTACTGACCTCACACGTAAGGGGGCGGATCTCAACGTTATGCCGCCGGATGCTAATGGGACTTTTAAAAAATTGAAAGAGTGTTTCATGTCTTCTCTGGTTCTAATCCAACTCAATCTTCAAGATCCTTTCATTGTGGAGGTTGATTCTTAGTAGGTTGGGGTAGGGGCCATTTTATCTCAGGCTTCCAAGACTCTGACAAACTTGCGGCTGTGTGCATTTTTCTAAAAACACTTTAATCTGCTCAAAAAATTATGATCTGCTGAATCACTAGTTACTTATGCTTAAATTAGCCTTTAAGGAATGCAGACATTTTTTACCGAAGGCTGTTTATCAACTGACTTTCACGCCAGGACACTCAAAGCTTATCCGAGTGAATTCCACAAAATGGGGATGAAAAGCATAAAAAATGTGAGGTTTCAGTGGTCTGATGGACCCAATTTTTAAAGGTGAACTCATTCACTCACTCAGAGGTAGGAATGGGGATGAGTCCTCTTTCTGATCCGTGATGACACACCATAAATTTTGTTCCAAGGATTTATTTGTCTTTTCTGTGTGACTTCCGACTCTTTGTATTCCTAAAGCCTTCAATAGATCCCTATTGAAGGAGTGTATTCCTTCAATATTATTTGCCTCATCCCCTCCTCCTCCGGTGACTGTCAAAGGAGGTTTAGAGTATGAAGTACAGAGGATCGTGTATCTTGGAGTTTTCGAAACTCCCTCCAATATCTTATCCATTGGAAGGGATACAGTCCTGAGGAGAGATCCTGGGTTTCGGCACGATCAGTGAAGGCCGATTGGTTGATTTGGGCCTTCCATTGTAGATTTCTTGGGAAACATGGGAGTCTGATAGCCAACCTAGAAGAGGGGTATTGTCACAATTTTACCACTTATGATGTCCTAGGCATGCAGTAAGTGACAGGTAAGATACCATATTGAATCCAGGACATGCACGATGTTGGGCTTTCAGTATTAGAAGTGACAGACCAGCTGCTCAATCATGCTGGGTCTGTGGTCTGCTGGATTTCCTCCAGGGTTGACCATTCAGGGTGATTACCCAGCTATTTAACTGGCTAACAATGGTCACAACATTGACAGTTGTAGTTTTGATTGGTGCCTAATGTTCTGCTATTTTGATCTCTGTTGCCTGACTTCATACTTTGTATTGCTCCTTTGCCTTTGATATATTGTGATCTTTGCTGCCTGACCTTGCACTTTGCCCTCTGACCATTCTTTTGCCTTAACCATTTGCCTTTGACGTGCTCTCCTTTTATTTCACCCTGAACTTCTTGTGTTAGCAGCGCGTTAATCAGTGTGATATCCACATCGAGCAACAGAGAATGTTTATTTATTCAGAATTAACAACATCCAGCTTATAACATGAGAATAGGATCAATCTGGTTTCTGGAGAGGGAGAGAGAAAACTGCTGTGACCTTCAGCTTCAGTTCCACACTAGAATGTGCATGCAGGGAGCAGGTGGAGGGACGTCCTGTCTCTGAATGAGGACCTTTTTTTTTTTTTTTTAACTTTGTTGACATCTGAACAATATGCATGCAGACATAAAATCACATCATATTAAACAAACAATAGTTGTTGCAATACATACAGATCAATATGCATTAGGCCAACACCGCCACTCAACAACTACTTATTCTGTTAGTCCCATAGCGGTTCTCAATCCTTGGAACCTAGGTCGTGGCAATGGCTTGGTCAAAATGTCAGCTACCATCTTATCAGTCTCACAATAAACAAACTGAATTATGCCACGATTTACCATTCACGTAGATGATGACATCTGACGTCGATGTGCTTGGTTCTAGCACTGATCTTCTCACTGCATGCAAGTTTAATGTATCCTTGGTTGTCCTCATACATCACCGTTGGCTGAGTTAACAGTTTACCAAGATCATCCATCAGTTGTCTTAGCCAAATGATCTCCTGACTTGCATAGGCTGCGGACACATACTCAGCTTCTGTGGATGATAAAGCAACAGATACTTGTTCTCTACTAGACCAGGAGATTGAACTTTCTCCAAGTTTAAATACGTATCCGCTTGTGGATTTACGATCATGCAAATCACCAGCCCAATCTGCGTCAGCATAGCCGGTGAGTTCTAGATTTCCTGCTGCAGATAATTTTAAATTTACCCCTTGTGTCTCTTTTAAACATCGGAGAACTCTTTTAACGACGTTCCAGTCCTTTTGGTGCAGTTTCTCCACATATCTGCACAATATTCCAACTGCTGTTATAATATCTGGTTGAGTCATAGTCGATATGTATACAAGTGCCCCCACTGCCTGTCGATATTTCTCATTGTTAGGCAACAGGTCATCTTCTTCCATTTTCAGGTAGGATGATTCCATTGGCGTTGATACACCTTTGGCTTCTGTCATGAGCAGGTAGTTTTTGCATTTCATCCCATGACTGTGGCTCTGACTTAGGTAGTGTCTTGACAATGTAGGATAGACGTTTAGCTGGTATTCCTTTGTTTGATCTTGACGATCGTCTGATTTCAAGTTCACTTAGGCTTTCTGTTGTTCCTTTAGTGGTTGAAGAATCTACCCAGACTTCTACATTCTCCCTTTTGTTGTCTTGTGATTGTGACTGAGATTGTTGTTGTTGCTTCATCTGGACTACTGGCATAATATCACAAAACTTGGGTGACACAAAATTCTCATCAATCACTACATCTTTGCTTATTGTGACCTTGTTTGTATCTGGGTGTAGAATTCTATCACCTTTCTGGGTTTCACTGTAACCTACCAGAATGCCATCCTTAGCGTGAGATTCCATCTTAGTTCGTTTCTCTTTGGGAATGTATGCAAATGCTTTGCTTCCGAAAATCCTTATGTGCTGTAGTTTTGGCTTTGCACTATTCCATTGCGCAAATGGAGTTTTCTCTGTCGCTTTACCTGGTTGTCTGTTCTGAAGATAGCAAGCCGTCATAATAGCTTCACCCCAATATTCTGCAGGCAGATTTGCATCAAATAACATACTCCTTCTGCTTTCACAGAGTGTTCGGTTCCTTCTTTCTGCTACACCATTTTGCTCAGGGTTGTATGGTACAGTAGTCTGAAATATGATTCCATTTCTCTTTAAAATGCTCTGTGTCTCATTACTTGTATATTCAGTCCCATTATCTGCACGTAGAATTTTTGGCATTCTCCCAAACTTGTTATATACTTCAGCTAGATATATTTCAAGTTTCTCTGGAGCTTCATTTTTGCTGTGAAGTAGATAGACAACTGTGTATCTTGAATTGTCATCAATGAATGTAAGCAAATATCTCTTCTTTCCAGGGGTCTGAATATGCATTGGGCCACATATATCTGTGTGTATTAAATCTAGTGGCTGTTCTGTTCTTGTAGTACTTTTATTAGGAAAGGCCTTTCTGGACATTTTCCCTTTGATACAGCTGGTACACCTCATTGTCTGGTTACATGGATCAATTGTAATATTATCAGATAAGTGTTCTTGAAATAACTTTCTTATTGCTTCTGGGTCTCTATGCGCAAGCCGTCTGTGCCATACATGAATACAGTTCTTGTGCATTTCTTGCTTAGCTGTGCATACACACTCTTTACATTTCAATTGATACAGTTCATCTTTGATTTCTCCTTTTGCTAGTGTGTGACCCTCTTTTGAGATGATGCAGCTATCGTGCTTAAACGTAACTTCATTCCCTTGTTTTGTAAGCTTTTTCACGGATAATAGATTACTTTCAAGACTAGGCACATATAGCACATCCTTCACAGGAATTCTTTTGCTTTGCATTGCAGAGATGTTACAATCAATATAACCATCTCCTATGCCTTCAGAGTTCATACACTAACCATTCGCCATTATCACTTTCTGTGACTTGTTTTGGTTAAGCTTAGTAAAGAAGTCTCTGTTATTGGTCATGTGACTGGTTGCACCAGAATCTATACACCACACATGCTTTGATTTAAATACATTGACTAATGTGAATGCAGCCTCAATATTTACAGGATCATTATTTTCAAATACAGCACTCTTAACACATTCACTGGGAAAGGGAAAAGGCCGCTCCACCGCCCATAACCTCCTGGATTCCTGCACCTGGTGTGGCAGCTTTGGCAACTGCCCAGGAAACAATGTAAAGTGGAAACCACCGGTGCTTGTCTTCATAAATTTTGTCCTTTATTGTTATGTGAAATTTATAAAATCATTCAGCGTGCTAGCTGGGCGCCCAGCTAGCACGCTGAATGATTTTATAAATTTCACATAACAATAAAGGACAAAATTTATGAAGACAAGCACCGGTGGTTTCCACTTTACAGCACTCTTAACTCTTTGTTTACTGTTTTGCTTCTTCAGCTGATTCATTTTAGCTTTCCAGACTCTGCATTCAGCTTTTAAATGACCTGTCTTCTTGCATACAAAACATTCACGTGTTTCTTTAGGGTGGTTTCTGCTGGTGGGCACATCCTGTGTTTGTAAAGCAGTTTCCTTGTTGCATACTTTGCTGCTCACACTTTCTGCCTTTCTCATATATTCATCTACAAGCTTTCCTCTGACGTATGCCAATGTAAGCTCATCATCTGGGCGTGCATCTAGTGCAGTTACAAGCGTGTCATAGCTTTCTGGGAGACCACTAAGTAGTAGTGCTGCTACATGGAAGTCCTTCATATCTTCCCCAATGCCCCGCAGGCGCTCTACAGTCTCTAGAGTGCTTATAATGTAGTCCTGCATGTCCTGGTCACTGTGTAGCTTAGACTGATATAGCTTTCTCATTAGATAGAGTTTGTTACTTAGATTTATCCTCTCATGTACTTTCTGCAGCTGCTCCCACATTTCCTTTGCAGATTCACACTTACACACATGCACAATCTGATCATCCTCTATGCTGAGTGATATGGTGCTCTGTGCTTTCTGATGCATTTCTAGCCAGTCCTGTGGTACTGGGTCAGGCTTGGGCTCCTGAGTGTATTTCCACGTACCTTCTCTTATCAGCAGCATCTTCACCTTGAATTTCCAGGATTGGTAGTTCTGGTTATTCAGGCTTGGCACTGTAAACTTTGCTGAGCTGCTGGTAGTGGCCATCTTTACTTCTTCTCAATCTGCTGTTGTCTTTCAATCTCTGTGCTCTGGAGGTTTGGGACTTCTGTGAATCCTGGGCCCATAACCTGTTAGCAGCGCGTTAATCAGCATGATGTCCACAGCGAGCAACAGTCCAGCTTATAACATGAGAATAGGATCAATCTGCTTTCTGGAGAGGGAGAGAGAAAACTGCTGTGACCTTCAGCTTCAGTTCCACACTAGAATGTGCATGCAGGGAGCAGGGGGAGGGACATCCTGTCTCTGAATGAGGACCTTATTTTTTAACTTTGTTGGCATCTGAACAATATGCATGCAGACATAAAATCACATCATATTAAACAAACAATAGTTGTTGCAATACATACAGATCAATATGCTTTAGGCCAACATCTTGACTCTCTTGTCTCTTGACTCAACAATGGGAAGTAATTCGGTGTCACAGCTCACCTTCAGTGATTTAGTTTGCTAGCAGCTATTTTTTAATTTATTTTTTTCCTCTTTTGTATCTATTATTGATTGATTTGATTTTTCATTTATTTCACATATTGTGATCCTCATAGAGTCATAAAAGACCTTTTGATTGGTATTTCAACATTTAAATACTATTTTAAATCTGACTTTCCCAGTACCTGGGGCTAGTATATTAATATTATTATTTATTTATATAGCACCAATAGCTTCCATGGCGCTTTACAAATGAAGAGGGGAGAACGAGGTCAAATATAGTATATATGGACAATCAAGTCTTACAGTTACAGGAGGGGAGAGGACACTGTCCATGAGGGCTTACAGTCTACGAGGGCTGGCGAGGAAACAATAGGAGGGGAAGCGCTGACCGTGTGACATTATTGTAGTATATTGTACCAGTTACAATAGAATTTAATTCTCTGGCTCCATAGCAGAGATGACTTGAGAGCCCCTGCTCTCTCTATACTTCCAGAAATCACATGATCATTGGGTAAAGTAGAGGAAGTGCTGTTAGTACGGTGTATAAAACAATAGAGAAGGCAGAGATGGTTTTAAACCGTCTGTGCATTCTCAGTGGGGATTTTAGTTTTCTGACAACTGACTCACCACTTCAACGGTTGCATAATCATACAGCATTTTAGAATGTCACAGCACACTATAATGTGGGCCACCCACACATTTATCATTTCTTACATTTCGAGAACTAATTTATGTGCGAAATAAAAGAAGTAAGCAATGCAACTGTGTATGTATGGTATATTTAGGTGGATATGTGTCTGACTATAATTGGAACTTACACAACAATCAAGCTACATTTTATTAATAATCACTACAGATATATAGGCAGTTATTAAGGATCCATTTGCTTTTTCTTTTTTGCAGTGGTAAATGTAAGCTATGGGTTTAGAAAGTCATGATTGCACTAACTGTGTGGTAACACAAGATGTCGCCAAAGACTACAAACTGCTGCTTGCTTTAGATGGTAATATTTACACTTTCTTTAGTGATTGGCAGTCCGGCTCTTTTTAGTGATCTGGCTCTTTTGACTCAAAAAACGTCTCTTTTTGTAAATAATCTTGTGGTACCTTGTAATGATTACAGAACTTTGCCTGTACAGTGGTCTCCTCATTATACACATGTACAGGGATCTAGTGATCAGTATAGAGGCTCTTTATCATTCCTGTGTCCTCAGGTTGTCAGCTCCTGTGATCAGGGCTCTCTTTCTCATTATAAACCTGTACAGTATATATTTATAGTGATCAGTATAGAGGCTCTTTATGATTCCTGTGTCCTCAGATTGTCAGCTCCTGTGATCAGGGCTCTCCTCCTCATACACCTGTACAGTGTGTGTATATATATATATATATATATACATATATATATATATTAATATACAGTGCCTACAAGTAGTATTCAACCCCCTGCAGATTTAGGTGGTTTGATAAGATGAAAATAAGTTAGAGCCTTCAAACTGCAAACGAGAGGAGGATTTATTAACAGAAGCATACATCTTACGAACCAAAAAGTTATGTTGCTCAGTTGAATTTTAATAAATTTTAAACATAAAAGTGTGGGTCAATTATTATTCAACCCCTAGGTTTAATATTTTGTGGAATAACCCTTGTTTGCAATTACAGCTAATAATCATCTTTTATAAGACCTGATCAGGCCGGCACAGGTCTCTGGAGTTATCTTGGCCCACTCCTCCATGCAGATCTTCTCCAAGTTATCTAGGTTCTTTGGGTGTCTCATGTGGACTTTAATCTTGAGCTCCTTCCACAAGTTTTCAATTGGGTTAAGGTCAGGAGACTGACTAGGCCACTCCATCACCTTGATTTTTTCCCTCTTGAACCAGGCCTTGGTTTTCTTGGCTGTGTGCTTTGGGTCGTTGTCTTGTTGGAAGATGAAATTACGACCCATCTTAAGATCCTTGATGGAGGAGCGGAGGTTCTTGGCCAAAATCTCCAGGTAGGCCGTGCTATCCATCTTCCCATGGATGCGGACCAGATGGCCAGGCCCCTTGGCTGAGAAACAGCCCCACCGCATGATGCTGCCACCACCATGCTTGACTGTAGGGATGGTATTCTTGGGGTCGTATGCAGTGCCATCCAGTCTCCAAACGTCACGTGTGTGGTTGGCACCAAAGATCTCGATCTTGGTCTCTTCAAACCATAGAACCTTGAACCAGTCTGTCTCAGAGTCCTCCAAGTGATCATGAGCAAACTGTAGACGAGCCTTGACATGACGCTTTGAAAGTAAAGGTACCTTACGGGCTCGTCTGGAACGGAGACCATTGCGGTGGAGTACGTTACTTATGGTATTGACTGAAACCAATGTCCCCACTGCCATGAGATCTTCCTGGAGCTCCTTCCTTGTTGTCCTTGGGTTAGCCTTGACTCTTCGGACAAGCCTGGCCTCCACACGGGAGGAAACTTTCAAAGGCTGTCCAGGCCGTGGAAGGCTAACAGTAGTTCCATAAGCCTTCCACTTCCGGATGATGCTCCCAACAGTGGAGACAGGTAGGCCCAACTCCTTGGAAAGGGTTTTGTACCCCTTGCCAGCCTTGTGACCCTCCACGATCTTGTCTCTGATCGCCTTGGAATGCTCCTTTGTCTTTCCCGTGTTGACCATGTATGAGTGCTGTTCACAAGTTTGGGGAGGGTCTTAAATAGTCAGAAAAAAGAGATAATTAATCCACACATGTGAAGCTCATTGTTCTTTGTGCCTGAACTGCTTCTTAATACTTTAGGGGGACCAAACAGAATGCTGGTGGTTTGAGGGGTTGAATAATAATTGACCCACACTTTTATGTTTAAAATTTATTAAAATTCAACTGAGCAACATAACTTTTTGGTTTGTAAGATTTATGCTTCTGTTAATAAATCCTACTCTCGTTTGCAGTTTGAAGGCTCTAACTTATTTGCATCTTATCAAACCACCTAAATCTGCAGGGGGTTGAATACTACTTGTAGGCACTGTATATATATATAGTATATAGTGATCAGTATAGAGGCTCTTTATCATTCCTGTGTCCTCAGATTGTCAGCTCCTGTGATCAGGGCTCTCCTCCTCATACACCTGCAGTGTATATATATATAGTATATAGTGATCAGTATAGAGGCTCTTTGTCATTCCTGTGTCCTCAGATTATCAGCTCCTGTGATCAGGGCTCTGGCTCCTTTGTTACTTGACAATCAAGGGTGGATCTCCGGTCGTTAATTGACCGACCTACTTATGATTCACCCCCCTTACGATTAAATGAACACACAATACTGCAGTGACTTGGTTTAAACAAATTGGCCACAGCAGCCTTTTATTGCCTATTGTTGACACACTAAACAGAAATAAATGGGTACACCATCCAACGGGCGTCCCAACTTAAAACAATAGGCCCACCCTCATCTCACCCATGGATAGGCCTGGTCCATAAGCCTCTAAATCTTGTCCCTGGCCGCAACAACACCTACACCAGCGACGAGGTATTGGTTACCTAGAACCAATACCCCGACCTTGCAGAACCCCGTGCCTGCAAGGTACCTTTAACCGGAGCCCCTCTACCTTTGAAGTGGCTCAGCTCCCCATTCCAAATGTAGATCCCCTGCCTCTGGACCAGACCTACCCCCGCCACAGGACAGGACAAGTGACTAATTACTTGGCCTGGACCCGCCACACACCAAGCGCTTGCTCCACACCCTCTCTCAAATCCAACATCCACATATCCAAACCTATATCCATTAAATGCACCAAATCAGCCTTCAAATATTCTTGTGACGTTGACTCTAACTCCTTGTGATGCACCACAATCCCCCCATTACACACCACAAATGCCGCCTCCATCTTGTTCACCTTCACTCTCGCTTTATTTATTTTATCCACCGACCTCCCAAACCTCCATCGTCCCCTTGCCCCCGTGTCCGACCATACCACAATCAAATCAGGGTGGGAGCACTACAATCGCAACAGATCACTTTTAATATCTCTTATTAACTCCCGAGACGCACGCACCCCCAAATCATTCCCTCCAACAAGCAGTACCAACACATCCGGGGTCTATTCACACTACAAAAATATTCAAACTCAGGCAACACCCTATCCCATTGCATACCCCTCAGGCCCAACCACTTGACCAACGCTACAACTCTATCAAGTCCTAACTGCCGACCGTCTGGACGAACATCCGCTCGACGAGCCCCCCAAAAGACATGAATGTCCAAAGAATCCAGATCAAGCATGGGCCTGCACAAACAAAGAACAAAATGAACAAATGAACTATAACTAGCATGCAATACTACACAATTACCACCTAATATCCCCCCCCCATCTGCCTTCCCAGTAGCCTGGGCCTCCCGCTCCAGCCACTACCTGGAAAGCAGATGAGAACGCACATACAAATGAAAACGAGACAATTCCCAGCGACCGATACGTCGCAACACATCATCTCCCAACCCCCAATAAGAAGCCTCCGTGGCCGCCCCAATCGGAAATGAATGCGTACCGAACTCCTCCGGCCGCTCACCCACTCTAATCAAGCATTCCCGCAAAACTGCCCGAAACTGAAACTTGGACAAAAACAAACCATCCAGATGCCGGAAAAATGGTCCCGAATATCCACCCCTTCGTAACAGAAAACGCCTTACCACCCTCACCGGACACAGCTGGCTCTCAGCTAAAGCATACAACACTACCAACCTCCCTCTTCCCACTTGGTCCATTTTTGAACACCGCAACCAACATTCTATCCTATCACCCAAAACAACCACATCGTTCAGGGCCAAACCACCCACTCTGCTCCGAGATGGGCTCACCAATTCACCCAGCCTAAACGCCCCAAAGAAGGCCAACACAAAAGCACCTGCAAACAAACTCCAAGCTCACGACCATCCTCTCTAATAAGCTCACTGAAACCGGACGCCGTCCGTCCCTCTCCTGAACACCTTTCATAAAACCTTTTAATGCCTGCCACACCCTGAAGTCTTTTGTCACATCCTGAATGCTCAACAACCGAAACCAGAATGCAATCGCTGCAACCCTCTGCGCCACTGCTGAAGCAGACCTCCCAGACACAAAATCATTCCCTATGAATGTCAATACCTTTTGCTCGTCATCCACACCGACAGTCATTCCCAGATCACACTCAAATTCTTCCCATTCCTGACATACTTTCCTGTACTGGCTAAGTCGCCTCAGTCACCGATCTGCGGATCAAACTACCCACGATCACGTTACCAGGTTCCATAAACCATCCAGACATGGCAGACCGAACTCGTCTGCCCAAGGCACCAACTCCTGACCCCACAGTTCTACCGCCACAACAATGGGAAAAATCTCCAACAATGCAAGGTTCCGCACAAATCCTCGGTCCCGCCACAACTCTGGCCATCCACCCGCGCACCAATGGCCCTTGAAAAAGGCACCAAAGCCCAGTCAACCCGACGCATCCGTAAACAACTGCAACACCCTGTTGGGCACCACCTCCGTAAGGCATACTGTGCGCCCGTTGTATTCCTGTAAAAATACATCCCAGACTCTTAAATCCTCCTTAATGTCCCTGGTGATGTGAACAAAATGCACCAGGCACGTCTTGCCCACCATGGCCAATGCCAACTGCCTCGCAAAAACCCTACCAATTGGCATAATCTGACAAGCAAAATTAAGTTTGCCCAGCAAGGATTGCTCCACCTTAAGCTGAACCTTTTTTGCCTTGCACACGTCCTCGACCGATCGCCTGAAATTCACAAGCTTGTCAGCAGGAAGCCGACACTCCTGAGCCACCGAATTAATTTCAATCCGCAAAAAAACGCATCACCGTTGCCGATCCCACAGTTTTTTCCGGAGCCAACGGGACACCAAAATGACTAGCAACCTCAGTCAGGGCAAACAACAGTCCAGCACAAATTGGGGAACCTGCAGGCCCCACGCAGAAAAAATCATCCAAATAATGAATGATTGAGTCCATACCAGAAACATCCCTTACAACCCATTCAACAAATGAACAAAACGTTTCAAAATATGAACAAGAAATTGAACACCCCATTGGCAAACAATGATCAACATAAAAACGCTCCTTCCACATACAACCCAATAAATGCTGACTCCCCGGATGCACCGGCAACAATCGTAATGCCGATTCCACATCCGACTTTGCCATCAGCACCCCCGGTCCCGCTTTTCTCACCAACTCCACAGCCTTGTAAAATGGAACTTAACAAACTGCTGCCAACTCTGGTTCAATACCATCATTCACCGAGGTCCCCGCTGGGTATAACAAATGGTGGATCAACCGAAACTTGTTCGGCTCCTTTTTGGAACCACCCCCAGCGGGATACCCGTAAATTCAAACAAGGAGGGTCCAAAAATGGACCCGCCATTCGTCCCAACTCAACCTCCTTCTTCAACTTCTCATCAACAACACCCGGATGAGCCTTAGCCGAGCGCAAATTTCCTGGCCGAAACAAACCCCCACCGCGTCAGACGGAATAAAAAACCCAAACAAAAAATCCGAACGCAACAACTCGGCAGCCTCATCATCAGGATACCTATTTAAGAATGGCTCCATCGCCTCTACCTTCACCGGGTTCCTCCCTTTTATCAGCACCGTCTCCTCCCTTACCTTTTCCCTTCTTGAAACAATGGGCAAAGCTGTGACCTCCTCCACATCCTGAACATTTGGGCTTAAAACGACAGGATGATCCAAACTTGCATTGCCCCTCATTAAATTGCCAACAACACCCTTTCCTGAACCTGACTGGGGCCCCCGATCCTGAACCCGATTCCCCGGCCCCACCCCATAAGGGCTGTACTGGAGCCGCCATTAAACGTAACCACAAGGAAATATCCTTGTGATCCCAATGCATATCCGACCACAAAGCCTTACATTGCCTGAACGGCTCGTCATAACGCAGCCAAGACAAACCTCCATACACTCTATAAGTATAAGCCTCCCCGATAGAATCCATATAACCAAACAGAGCGGAGCAATGCTCTGGCTCCTTTTCCCCCACGACGCTCACCATTATAGCAAAGGCCTGTAACCAATTTGCAAATGTCCGTGGAATAAGACGATACCGCCGCTTCTCCTCCTCCTCCTTCTCTTTCTTGGAGTCACTATGCCGAACTTTATCCAAATTGAAGTTCTCCAGCGCAGCGAAAAAATTTCGACGTACTCCCCTTCCCAAATCTTCTCCCTGACTTCCTTCTTCAAATGCGCCCCCAAGGGGCTCTAAAAAAAACATTCACCTCGCTCTTGGCCCTATCATCCAACCTAACCACCTCTTCCTCTTTTTCCTTCTCTGCCCCAGCAGCCTCAACTGCCGTGTCCGCCACCGTTGATGCCTGCCCGGCCACACTCTGCTCCAACACGACCTCTCCTCCTGCACTGGACCTAACCCCAGCCGGACTGACCCAAGCTCCCACCGGAGACCGCGAAAACAGAACTTAGTCCCCCACGATCCACCAGACTCTGCAAGAAACCCAGCAACTGACCTATGACATCCCCACCAACGGTAACCCCAGACGCTAACCCCCCACCGGAACCGGCCCTTCCCCCACATCGCCGCCCAATCCCGACATAGACACAAAATTACAATCAGAGTTCTCACCAGGCTGCCGAGGGGCAGCCGCTACGCAGTCCTCCCCCGTCTGATCCTCCGCGGATGAGCCCTCCGAAACTTCTCCGTCTTCCGCGCTGATCTCGCCATCCATGCCCCCCATGGGTGCCCTATCCGGGGTGTGCCTGCCACTGCCGCCACCACCCATGGCCTCCGTTTCTGCAGGAACACCCCTGGTCGGGCACTGCTTCTTCCTGTGTGACCGCTCCTGCGATCGCCAATCCATCCCGTCAGCCAAACTCCTCCGAGGTCTCTTCTGACCATAGGGGCCTCCGTCCCTAAGCCCACCCTGCTGACTACAGGCAGGCCGCTCCTGGTCCTCATGCTACACAGGGGAGATCCGCTACAGCCCCCCGGGCCCTGCATCCATGGATGCCTGCTGGTTGCGACCCCTTCGGGATCCATGGGCCACTGCTGCTACTCCAGGCTGGATCCTTCCAGCCCTGCACCCTGGGGACTCCCCACCATTGCGCCCTCCACCAGCCACAATCTGTGACCGGCCCAGGTGACCAGCCCCCGGTGCACATACCGATCTCCCTCTTGGTGACGTTGGCTCCTCCTGCCTGGAAAGCCGCTCCGTCTCCACTGACTGTGGGGGGCCCACTCTGTCTCCGCTGGCCACCCGGCACTCTCCCTCAGCTGGTCTCTACTGGGAGCCGCCGCTGCAGTAACGCTCCGGGTCCCATGCTGCCGACCGGAAGTTGGCCGCTGGCCGGATCCGCCCACTTCCGGTCTGGCGCTGCCTCGCCGCGGATTCCTCACGCCGGCTGGAGAGGGCCCCAGGCTGGAAAGGCACCCTCCCCACCGCAGAGGGTCCCCACTGGGGCTCCTACAACGGGTCCTCCTCGCGCCCCCAGAATCCGGGGAATATCGCTCTGGTGGCCTGGAGAGGTGGCCACGCATTGCTGGAGTGGAGGGGGCCAGTGCCAATGGGGAAACGCAGGCAGCCTGTACATAAGCCTGCACTGCCTGCGCCCCATGCACCGCTGCTGCTGCCTGGATCAGGGCCCTAAGAGAACCTAAATCTGCCATCACGCAGGTAAGCTAAACTGCACACACTGTTCCCCGGAAATGGAGTGACGGGACTTCCTTCCTTGTCCCCAGTATCTCCCCCTCAAACTCCCCCTCTTCCTCTCCTAACCCAACCCCCCCAGCCAATTATATCCCTTGCATTATGCGAATTGACCATTACTATCCTACCCCAATTAACTCCCTCCCTCCCCGATTGTCATGGGGCACCTCCACCCTATGGGTTCCTTGGCCTGCTTTCTATCTGTCATAGTTTGGTTCCTTGTTAGTTGTTGTGATATCTGCTGCTCTGTATAGGAATATTGTTCTGTTAGCAGGATTGTACCTATACAGTACAGCCCCGGCCATATTGTCACTGTGATGCTGATTACACTGATACGTGTAGTGAAGATCCATTTTTCAGACGCTGTATTATTATTATCTTCTTTATGCAGATGACATCACAATTAGGGCGGCTCTGTGGCGCTAGGGATGGGGTTGTCTCTCCCCCCGTCTGCTCTGCCCCGATCTGCTCTCCCCTATGTGCTGTCTCTCTTCCCCCTGTGCTCTCTCCGTTGACCTCTCTGCCCCCCGTCTGCTCGTTTTGCCCCACACTGTGCGCTCTCTTTCTGTCCTGCCCTCTGCACTCTTTCTGTACTGCCCTTTGTGCTCTCTCTTCCCTGTCCTTGTGCTCTCTCTCTGTTCCCCATGCGCTCTCTCTGCCCCATGCACTCTCTGTCCCATACGCTCTCCCTGCCCCCCGTGCACTCTCCCTGCCGCCTGTGCACTTTTTCTGCTCCCCCTGTGCGGTCTCTCTCTGCTCTCCCTGTGCGCTCTCTCTGCTCCCCTGTGTGGAGAGTGCAGAGACTGGGAACGGGGGAGGGGAGCAGAGCAATCAGAGTCCAGGACTGGAGGAGGGGAGCGGAGCATGTAGAGACCAGCAGGGGAGTGGAGCAAAGTGTTCAGAGACTGGGGAAGGGGAGCGTATCATTCAGAGACTGGGGAAGGGGAGCGGAGCATTCAGAGACTGGGGGAGGGGAGCGGAGTGTTCAGAGACCGGGGGAGCATGCAGAGAACAGGGCTGTGCGAGCAGAGCATGCAGACACTGGGACGGGGGAGGGGAGCATGCGGAGATGGGGACCAGGGGAGGGGAGCAAAGCATGTGTGGCACCCCTCTGGGGGACACCACAGGGAGGTACTGCACCCAAAACAGAAGGTGTAGTATCTGTGTAGTCATGGATAAGGAGGAAAATACACAGTCTGCACCTAAAACACACTCATAGGACACCTTAATACAGGGGACTGGTATTCAGTAGGTCCCAGGGGGTGGAGCTTAGGAGAGCGGAAAGACGTGAGTCACAGTTATACACAAAGTCAGTCAACGGTGACCGAAAAGGAGAACGGACGGACGCAGGGAACCCTGCGGTCGTGACAGGAGGGCACCTCTAAACTGAGAGGTGACCCTGACAATGAAGGGGGACACTCCAAGATTGGTTGGACCCGGCTGGAGAGTCAAGGTCAACACTGGTAAACCGGAACCGAGGCGGTTAGTTAATGGTTTATCCCAAACCGCAGACCGGCAGGCTGTGGGCCTAAAATAGGAGCCACAGCACCACAAGGCTAAATCCCATCTTTGCCCCAAAGTGAGTCCAAGACACTAACAAGGGAAAGGACTAAATACCTATGGCGGGAGGATTGTCTTCTCATCGCACCCATCCGTGCTGGAAAGGGTCAGAATTACCTTTTAGTAACAGACCTGGGGACCGACGATCGGGCTCTTTAGTGTGGTTGACAAAGGAGCTAAAGCAAAACACAGACCAAGAAAGTTATTGTAGAGACACCTCTGACAGACTCTGGAAAAGCGTTCAAAATCTACAACCCCCAGTGAATATGACTGTACCGTGTACCTTTATCATCTGGTACCAGTAAAGAACTGTTTCAGCTAATTTGGTCTCTGGCATCAATTATTCGTCCCCCGAAAGGTCTCTACAGCACCACAGAGCCAAGGACTACGACTCTCATCCTCCCCGCTGCCCTGAGGTAAAAGCTCTGCCTGTGGGGAGCTGTACAATCAAAGCTGCTTCACCATCACCTCAACAGTCAGCTGCAGCACTGGTAACCACATTACCAGGTACCACAGGTGCCGTCACGTTTCCCTAACCCCAAATCCCCCATCATCCTCATCCTCATCAACCAATTGAGTGCCCAGGGCATGGAACTGGTAATCGACCAGTCGTGATTCCTAGCCAGCAGCCACCATCCCGGTTCCGAGTAAACCTTTCCCTGCCAGCCTGACTAATTTCTGGCATCACAAACAGGATCCCGTGCCCAGTAAAACTGGGTACTGTGTGCCTTAAATTGGACTTTTATTGACTGAACTTTATTTCACTGCGTAGGCCCAAAATGGCGGACCTAGAGATGTGACTGAAATGTGCTGGCCCAGGAGCGTGTGTCGGCCCCTCATCCAAGAAGGGTCATGCAAGAGGCACCAAACTGTCTCCCTGCCCCCTTTGCCATCAAACAACCAAGGGCGCGGGTTGGGAACCGTACCGCACCTGCTCGGGACTATAAGAAGTGAACAGGGTGTGACCGGAAGCCAGAATGAGTGACCTTGGCTGTTACCGGACCTGTTACCCGTCAGCGGCCTGTTCACAATGTCGGTACCAACGATCTTCGACTTGATCAGAGAAGTCAAGGAGGATATGAGAGCCGACCGTGCTGCCCTGGGGGTGCCCACCCTGGAAACTGTGGGGGTAGACATCAACTTCTGGGGAGCAGCCTTGTGGGACCGTACGGCATTGGAGTGCCGATATAGTCTTACAGCTGAGCCTCAGGATGGAACAACAACAGGGACTCATGCTAGACCCGGAACCAGGAGTGTCAGTGGAGCCAGAAACCGAGCCCTCGGTAGCCGGAGATGCCGCCCCCACAGATCTACTTGAAGTTGCTACAGCCAGACTAAAGGCACTCCAGGTCAATGACCAGAACCCTGTGCCGAAAAGTCCCGAGCCAGAGAGCACCATCACCTCACCAGCCGGCTGCAGTGCTGGTAAGGACATTATCAAGTACCGCATGTGGCTTCACGTTTCCCTAACCCCAAATCCGCATCATCATAATCCTCATCAGCCAATTGAGTGCCCAGGGATCAGAACCGGTATTCGACCAGCCATGATTCCCCGCCAGCAGCCGCCATCCTGGTTCCGAGTAACCCCTTCCCTGCCGGCCCAACTCACATGCACTGTCCGTGTGCTATCCAGATGATTAAGTCATTGCATTGTTACCACCCTCCAGCGCTGCCTGTTCCTCTCTTCCGGGGCGCTGCACTCAGTGCAGTGAATATTAGATGAGCCTAAAAAGCCCTGGAAGTGAGAGGAGCAGACAGCACTAGAGAGAGAAGAGAGGAGCAGACAGCGCTAGAGGGAGAAGAGAGGAGCAGACAGCACTGAAGGCAGGTGAGTATGAAATTCTTTATTTTAACACTTAAAATTCGTGGCTCTGGTCCGTGCACATGGATGTCACATAGAGGACATCTGTGTTCAGGGCGTTTTTGGCCGGCGAAGAATGGTCATGTCTCCGTGTGGAGCACACGGACAAGCATCTGCTCCACACAGAGACACAGTCCATGCGGATGTACATCCAGTATGTCTGAAGGAGACCATAGGATATGATATGCCTCCATATGTCTGAAGGGGGTCATAGAATATGATGTGCCTTCATATCTCTGTTGCCTCAGGCACGTGTCGGCACAGAGCGCACACATAACGGAGGCACAGATGTGTGAGATGACTTTGAAATAAAACTGTCAGTCTGTTTGAGGCTCTGACTCTACACTTTACATATTGTACCAGCAAACTTACTTACAGAAGTAAAGATAATTTCTGAGCAATTTTTGCCTGTAACCAGTAGAGATGAGCCAGCACCCCAATATTCGAATTCGATTAGTCGAAATTGATGTGTGTTCGTCGAATAGTCGTTGAATGTTCGTCGAACAACGTCGAACCTCATTGAAAACAATGGCAGGCAAACACAAACACATACAAACACATAGAAAACACCTTCTAATGGTGGGTTTACACACACCAATCATTGTATCCAATCTCTGAACCAATCTCTGGTTGCAGTGAAATCATGGGTACATAGTTCCATTTTGTGGCTGTGTACAACATGGAGCAATCTGTCCATGATTTCACTGCAACCAGAGATTGGTTCAGAGATTGGATACAATGATTGGTGTGTGTAAACCCACCATTAGGTGTCCAAAAGGTGGCAAACTACTCAAAACACACAACAAACACATGGAAAAGTGACAAGTGCATATCAAAATGCGAAAAGAAAAGAGATGGACGAGTAAAAGGAGGAGACACAGATATAGGCATGTCATGCCCCTCTAAAATCCGTTTTTACTCCAGTATTTGTAAGGCATCATGCAGACGATGAGTATTTGGTGAGTTTTACTTCAGTATCTGTAAGGCCATGTTCAGACGAGGAATACTTGGTGAGTTTTACTTCAGTATCTGTAAGGCCATGCTCAGACGAGGAGTACTTGGTGAGTTTTACTTCAGTATCTGTAAAGCCAGTTCAGCACGAGGAGACTTGGTGAGTTTTACTTCAGTATCTGTAAGGCCACGTTCAGACGAGGAGAACTTGGTGAGTTTTACTTCATGTATCTGTAAGCCATGTTCAAACGAGGAGAACTTGGTGAGTTTACTTCAGTATCTGTAAGATTGCACAGTATGGGTTTCTAGTACCACATAGACGAGGAGTACTTGGTGAGTTTTACTTCAGTATTCTGTAAGGCATGTTCAGACAGATATGGTAGTTTCTCACTATTGTAAGCCAGTCAGACGGGAGAACTGTGAGTTTTACTTCAGTATCTGTAAGGCCATGTTCAGACGAGGAGTACTTGGTGAGTTTTACTTCAGTATCTGTAAGGCCATGTTCAATGATAGAGGATATTTGGAATGAGGTTTTTTCTCAGTATCTGTAAGGCCACGTTCAGACGAGGAGAACTTGGTGAGTTTTACTTCAGTATCTGTAAGGCCACGTTCAGACGAGGAGAACTTGGTGAGTTTTACTTCAGTATCTGTAAGGCCATGTTCAGACGAGGAGTACTTGGTGAGTTTTACTTCAGTATTTGTAAGGCATCATGCAGATGATGAGTATTTGGAGCATTTTACTTCAGTTTTAGTAATGCCACATTCAGACGGAGGAGTACTTGGTGAGTTTTACTTCAGTATCTGTAAGGCCATGTTCAGACGAGGAGTATTGTGTGATGTTTTTCCTCACTATATGTAAGGCCACGTTCAGACGAGGAGTACTTGGTGAGTTTTACTTCAGTATCTGTAAGGCCATGTTCAAACGAGGAGAACGTGGTGAGTTTTACTTCAGTATCTGTAAGGCCACGTTCAGACGAGGAGAACTTGATGAGTTTTACTTCAGTATCTGTAAGGCCATGCTCAGACGAGGAGAACTTGGTGAGTTTTACTTCAGTATCTGTAAAGCCATGCTCAGACGAGGAGTGCTTGGTGAGTTTTTCTTCAGTATCTGTAAGGCCACGTTCAGACGAGGAGAACGTGGTGAGTTTTACTTCAGTATCTGTAAGGCCACGTTCAGACGAGGAGAACTTGGTGAGTTTTACTTCAGTATCTGTAAATCCATGTTCAGACGAGGAGTACTTGGTGAGTTTTACTTCAGTATTTGTAAGGCATCATGCAGACAATGAGTATTTGGAGAGTTTTACTTCAGTTTTAGTAAGGCCACATTCAGACGAGAAGTACTTGGTGAGTTTTACTACAGTATCTGTAAGGCCATGTTCAGACAAGGAGTATTTGGTAATGTTTTTCCTCACTATATGTAAGGCCACGTTCAGACGAGGAGAACTTGGTGAGTTTTACTTCAGTATCTGTAAGGCCACGTTCAGACGAGGAGAACTTGGTGAGTTTTACTTCAGTATCTGTAAGGCCATGTTCAGACGAGGAGTACTTGGTGAGTTTTACTTCAGTATTTGTAAGGCATCATGCAGACGATGAGTATTTGGAGAGTTTTACTTCAGTTTTAGTAAGGCCACATTCAGACGAGGAGTACTTGGTGAGTTTTACTTCAGTATCTGTAAGGCCATGTTCAGACAAGGAGTATTTGGTAATGTTTTTTCCTCACTATATGTAAGGCCACGTTCAGACGAGGAGAACTTGGTGAGTTTTACTGTCAGTATCTGTAAGGCCACGTTCAGACGAGGAGAACTTGGTGAGTTTTACTTCAGTATCTGTAAGGCCATGTTCAGACGAGGAGTACTTGGTGAGTTTTACTTCAGTATTTGTAAGGCATCATGCAGATGATGAGTATTTGGAGCATTTTACTTCAGTTTTAGTAAGGCCACATTCAGACGAGGAGTACTTGGTGAGTTTTACTTCAGTATCTGTAAGGCCATGTTCAGACGAGGAGTATTTGGTGATGTTTTTCCTCACTATATGTAAGGCCAACGTTCAGACGAGGAGTACTTGGTGAGTTTTACTTCAGTATCTGTAAGGCCATGTTCAGACGAGGAGAACGTGGTGAGTTTTACTTCAGTATCTGTAAGGCCACGTTCAGACGAGGAGAACTTGTTGAGTTTTACTTCAGTATCTGTAAGGCCATGTTCAGACGAGGAGTACTTGGTGATGTTTTTCCTCACTATATGTAAGGCCAACGTTCAGTACGAGGAGTACTTGGTGAGTTTTACTTCAGTATCTGTAAGGCCATGTTCAGACGAGAGAACGTGGTGAGTTTTACTTCAGTATCTGTAAGGCCACGTTTAGACGAGAGAACTTGATGAGTTTTACTTCAGTATCTGTAAGGCCATCTCAGACGAGGAGAACTTGGTGAGTTTTACTTCAGTATCTGTAAAGCCATGCTCAGACGAGGAGTGCTTGGTGAGTTTTTCTTCAGTATCTGTAAGGCCACGTCAGACAGGAGAACGTGGTGAGTTTTACTTCAGTATCGTAAGGCCACTTCAAGACAGAAGGAGAACTTGGTGAGTTTTACTCAGTATCTGTAAATGCCATGTTCAGACGAGGAGTACTTGGTGAGTTTTACTCAGTATTTGTAAGGCCATCATGCAGACAATGAGTATTTGGAGAGTTTTACTTCAGTTTTAGTAAGGCCACATTCAGACGAGAAGTACTTTGGTGAGTTTTACTACAGTATCTGTAAGGCCATGTTCAGACAAGGAGTATTTGGTAATGTTTTTCCTCACTATATGTAAGGCCACGTTCAGACGAGGAGAACTTGGTGAGTTTTACTTCAGTATCTGTAAGGCCACGTTCAGACGAGGAGAACTTGGTGAGTTTTACTTCAGTATCTGTAAGGCCATGTTCAGACGAGGAGTACTTGGTGAGTTTTTACTTCAGTATTTGTAAGGCATCATGCAGACGATGAGTATTTGGGAGTTTTACTTCAGTTTAGTAAGGCCACATTCAGACGAGGAGTACTTGGTGAGTTTTACTTCAGTATCTGTAAGGCCATGTTCAGACAAGGAGTATTTGGTAATGTTTTTCCTCACTATATGTAAGGCCACAGTTCAGACGAGGAGAACTTGGTGAGTTTTACTTCAGTATCTGTAAGGCCACGTTCAGACGAGGAGAACTTGGTGAGTTTTACTTCAGTATCTGTAAGGCCATGTTCAGACGAGGAGTACTTGGTGAGTTTTACTTAGTATTTGTAAGGCATCATGCAGATGATGAGTATTGGAGCATTTTACTTCAGTTTTAGTAAGGCCACATTCAGACGAGGAGTACTTGGTGAGTTTTACTTCAGTATCTGTAAGGCCATGTTCAGACGAGGAGTATTTGGTGATGTTTTTCCTCACTAATGTAAGGCCACGTTCAGACGAGGAGTACTTGGTGAGTTTTACTTCAGTATCTGTAAGGCCATGTTCAGACGAGAGAACGTGGTGAGTTTTACTTCAGTATCTGTAAGGCCACGTTCAGACAGGAGAACTTGTTGAGTTTTACTTCAGTATCTGTAAGGCCATGTTCAGACGAGGAGTACTTGGTGATGTTTTTCCTCACTATATGTAAGGCCACGTTCAGACGAGGAGTACTTGGTGGATTTTACTTCAGTATCTGTAAGGCCATGTTCAGACGAGGAGAACTTGGTGAGTTTTACTTCAGTATCTGTAAGGGCCGCTTTACACACACCAACTTCTGTGTCCAACTTCTGAACAGATCTCTGGTTGCAGTGAAATCATGGACACATTGTTACATTTGTACACAGCCACAAAATGGAGCAATGTGTCCATGATTTCATTGCAACCAGTAAGTTGTTCAGAAGTTGGACAGATAAAGTTGGTGTGTGTAAAGTGGCCTTAAGGCCACGTTCAGACGAGGAGTACTTGGTGAGTTTTACTTCAGTATCTGTAAGGCCATGTTCAGACGGGAGTATTTGGTAATGCTTTTCCTCACTATATGTAAGGCCACGTTCAGACGAGGAGAACTTGATGAGTTTTACTTCAGTATCTGTAAGGCCATGCTCAGACGAGGAGAACTTGGTGAGTTTTACTTCAGTATCTGTAAAGCCATGCTCAGACGAGGAGTACTTGGTGAGTTTTCTTCAGTATCTGTAAGGCCACGTTCAGACGAGGAGAACTTGGTGAGTTTTACTTCAGTATCTGTAAGGCCACGTTCAGACGAGGAGAACTTGGTGAGTTTTACTTCAGTATCTGTAAATCCATGTTCAGACGAGGAGTACTTGGTGAGTTTTACTTCAGTATTTGTAAGGCATCATGCAGACGATGAGTATTTGGAGAGTTTTACTTCAGTTTTAGTAAGGCCACATTCAGACGAGGAGTACTTGGTGAGTTTTACTTCAGTATCTGTAAGGCCATGTTCAGACAAGGATATATTGGTAATGTTTTTCCTCACTATATGTAAGGCCACGTTCAGACGAGGAGAACTTGGTGAGTTTTACTTCAGTATCTGTAAGCCACGTTCAGACGAGAGAACTTGGTGAGTTTTACTTCAGTATCTGTAAGGCCATGTTCAGACGAGGAGTACTTGGTGAGTTTTACTTCAGTATTTGTAAGGCATCATGCAGATGATGAGTATTTGGAGCATTTTACTTCAGTTTTAGTAAGGCCACATTCAGACGAGGAGTACTTGGTGAGTTTTACTTCAGTATCTGTAAGGCCATGTTCAGACGAGGAGTATTTGGTGATGTTTTTCCTCACTATATGTAAGGCCACGTTCAGACGAGGAGTACTTGGTGAGTTTTACTTCAGTATCTGTAAGGCCATGTTCAGACAAAAAGAACTTGGTGAGTTTTACTTCAGTATCTGTAAGGCCGCTTTACAACAGCACAACTTCTGTGTCCAACTTCTGAACAGATCTCTGGTTGCAGTGAAATCATGTGACACATTGTTACATTTGTACACAGCCACAAAATGAGCAATGTGTCCATGATTTCATTGCAACCAGTAAGTTGTTCAGAAGTTGGACAGATAAGTTGGTGTGTGTAAAGTGGCCTTAAGGCCACGTTCAGACGAGGAGTACTTGGTGAGTTTTACTTCAGTATCTGTAAGGCCATGTTCAGACGCGGAGTATTTGGTAATGTTTTTCCTCACTATATGTAAGGCCACGTTCAGACGAGGAGAACTTGGTGAGTTTTACTTCCGTATCTGTAAGGCTACGTTCAGACGAGGAGAACTTGGTGAGTTTTACTTCAGTATCTGTAAGGCCATGCTCAGACGAGGAGTACTTGGTGATGTTTTACTTCAGTATCT
The DNA here is from genome assembly GCA_033576535.1 of Allobates femoralis. Taxonomy (NCBI): domain Eukaryota; kingdom Metazoa; phylum Chordata; class Amphibia; order Anura; family Aromobatidae; genus Allobates; species Allobates femoralis. The sequence goes on from JARQOC010000001.1 coordinate 340,045,944, forward strand.
GTAAGGCCATGCTCAGACGAGGAGAACTTGGTGAGTTTTTCTTCGGTATCTGTAAGGCCACGTTCAGACGAGGAGAACTTGGTGAGTTTTACTTCAGTATCTGTAAATCCATGTTCAGGACGAGGAGTACTTGGTGAGTTTTACTTCAGTATTTGTAAGGCATCATGCAGACGAGGAGTATTTGGAGAGTTTTACTTCAGTTTTAGTAAGGCCACGTTCAGACGAGGAGTACTTGGTGAGTTTTACTTCAGTATCTGTAAGGCCATGTTCAGACGAGGAGTATTTGGTAATGTTTTTCCTCACTATATGTAAGGCCACGTTCAGACGAGGAGAACTTGGTGAGTTTTACCTCAGTATCTGTAAATCCATGTTCAGACGAGGAGTACTTGGTGAGTTTTTCTTCAGTATTTGTAAGGCATCATGCAGACGATGAGTATTTGGAGAGTTTTACTTCAGTTTTAGTAAGGCCACATTCAGACGAGGAGTACTTGGTGAGTTTTACTTCAGTATCTGTAAGGCCACTTTCAGACGAGGAGAACTTGGTGAGTTTTACTTCAGTATCTGTAAGGCCATGTTCAGACGAGGAGTATTTGGTGATGTTTTTCCTCACTATATGTAAGGCCACGTTCAGACGAGGAGAACTTGGTGAGTTTTACTTCAGTATCTGTAAGGCCACTTTCAGACGAGGAGAACTTGGTGAGTTTTACTTCAGTATCTGTAAGGCCATGTTCAGACGAGGAGTATTTGGTGATGTTTTTCCTCACTATGTGTAAGGCCACGTTCAGACGAGGAGTACTTGGTGAGTTTTACTTCAGTATCTGTAAGGCCATGCTCAGACGAGAACTTGGTGAGTTTTACTTCACCATTAGTGATGAGCGAGTACTAAAATGCTCGGGTGCTCGAAGCTCGGGTCGAGCATCCCAAGATACTCGTATACTCGGCCCGAGCACCGAGCCCAATGTTATCCTATGGGAGACCCGAGTATTTTTATGAAATGACTGCCGGCAGCATGTAGAAACCCTAAAAATGTCACAAAAGTCTCAGAAGAGTGCTCAAATGACATGGCAACACCATGGGGAAGACCCCTGGAAGCATTTCTCACTCAAAAGTCACAACTGTGAACAATGTTGCCCGAGTTTCACGCCAATTTTACGGAGTCACCAGAAAACCTTCCAAAATGACACCAAAATGAATATTCAGGGTGGAAAAGTTAAGGGCACATACCCAATAGTTAGATGCAGCTGGTGTATGTTACTTTTTGTGATTACATGAAAGATTTTATGTGAAAACATTGTGCAGCACTCCGATGTCCCTGAGAAGAGATGTACATGAAGCCCTGTCTTGACATAATGTGCCCATTTTGAGGAAGTGGGTCTATTGTAGTATTTTACTTTGCCAGGGCAGTCCAAAATTGAGAGGTTCACCAATGCCTCTGGATAGAGACGTGCATGAGGGCCTGTAAACCTGAAGTGCCCATTGTAAGGAAGTGGGTGTATTGTAGTATAGCCCTTTGGCAGGGCAGCCAAAAATTGGGAGGCTCCACATTGTCCCTGGATAGAGACGTGCAGGAGGGCCTGTAAACCTGAAGTGGGTGTATTGTAGTATAGCCCTTTGGCAGGGCAGCCAAAAATTGGGAGGTTCAGCAATGACCCATGCATACAGACATGCATGAGGGCCTGTAAACCTGAAGTGGGTGTATTGTAGTATAGCCCTTTGGCAGGGCAGCCAAAAATTGAGAGGTTCAGCAATGACCCATGCATACAGACATGCATGAGGGCCTGTAAACCTGAAGTGGGTGTATTGTAGTATAGCCCTTTGGCAGGGCAGTCAAAAATTGGGAGGTTCAACAATGACCCATGCATACAGACATGCATGAGGGCCTGTAAACCTGAAGTGGGTGTATTGTAGTATAGCCCTTTGGCAGGGCAGCCAAAAATTGGGAGGCTCCACATTGTCCCTGGATAGAGACCGGCAGGAGGGCCTGTAAACCTGAATTGGGTGTATTGTAGTATAGCCCTTTGGCAGGGCAGCCAAAAATTGGGAGGTTCAACAATGACCCATGCATACAGACATGCATGAGGGCCTGTAAACTTGAAGTGGGTGTATTGTAGTATAGCCCTTTGGCAGGGCAGCCAAAAATTGGGAGGTTCAACAATGACCCATGCATACAGACATGCATGAGGGCCTGTATACCTGAAATGGGTGTATTGTAGTATAGCCCTTTGGCAGGGCAGCCAAAAATTGGGAGGCTTCACACTGTCCCTGGATAGAGACGTGCAGGAGGGCCTGTAAACCTGAAGTGGGTGTATTGTAGTATAGCCCTTTGGCAGGGCAGCCAAAAATTGGGAGGCTCCACATTGTCCCTGGATAGAGACGTGCAGGAGGGCCTCAAAACATTTTTCCCGTTGAAAGGAGACAGGTCTCCTGTCGTTGTAATGCCCATTCTAAAAGAATGGGCGAAAAAATTTACCACTGGGGGTATACCTGAAACAATAGCCTAACTATTGTAACGGTCATCATGGTGGCACATGAGGAGAAGGAGGAGCAGTCCAGCGATTAGCCAAAGTCCAGAAGTGTGTACCCATGGGTGAGTGGAGGTACATGGCAAATTGCCATAACAAAATTTAAATTCTGCTGTCATTTGTTGGTGGTGTGGTGAAGTCTGGTCCAATCCAACCCTTGTTCATCTTGATCAGAGTCAGCCTGTCAGCATTTTCAGTTGACAGGCGGGTGCGTTTATCAGTAATGATTCCACCTGCGGCACTGAAAACATGCTCTGACAAAACGCTAGCGGCAGGGCAGGCCAGGACTTCCAAGGCGTAGAGAGCTAATTCATGCCACGTGTTCAGCTTGGAGACCCAATCATTTTAAGGCACAGAGGAATGTCGCAGTACAGTTGTTCGATCTGCAAGGTACTCCTTCAGCATCTGGCCAAACTTAGCATTTCTTGTGGCACTACCCCGCACCTCAGGGGCTGTGGTACGTGAGGGGCTGAGAAAACTGTCTCACATCGTAAAGACTGTTCCCCTACCTCTGGTGGATTGGACTTGTGCCCCTCTTGGCCGTACCCTTGGTTATCCACCGATTCCTGACCTATGCCGCTAGCGTTTTGTGAGGGGAATGATTTGCCTACTTCCGTGACTATGGCCTTCTGGAACTGCTGCATTTTGGCTGACCTCTCCGCCTCAGGAATGAGAGACATAAAGTTCTCCTTGTAGCGTGGGTCTAAGAGTGTTGCCAACCAGTACTGATTGTCGGCCAAGATGTTCTGAACGCGAGGGTCACGAGCCAGGCAGCTTACCATAAAGTCAGCCATGTGCGCCAGACTCTTAACAGCCATCACTTCAGTATCCTGACCAACACGATGACTGAACATGCTGTCCTCCTCCTCCTCCTCCTCATCTCCCCTGTCCTCTGGCCAGCCACGCTGAAGCGATGGTATGACTGGTGTGCATGTCATATCCTCAATTTGGCCAGAGAGTTGCTCCATGTCTTCATCCTCCTCGTCATAGTCCTCCACTGCACGTTGTGATGAGATGAGGCTGGGCTGTGTGTTTTCACCCACACCCACTACTGTTTCTTGCTCCAAGTCATCGCGCTCGGCCTGCAATGCATCCTCTTTGTTTTTCAGCAGAGACCGTTTTAGAAGGCAGAGTAGTGGTATGGTGACGCTAATAATGGCGTCATCGCCGCTCACCATCTTGGTGGAGTCCTCAAAGTTTTGGAGGACGGTACATAGGTCGGACATCCATCTCCACTCCTCAGGTGTTATGTGTGGAGTTTGACCCATTTCCCGATGGCTTAGGTGATGCAGGTAGTCAACAACTGCCCTCTTCTGCTCACATATCCTGACCAACATGTGCAGAGTTGAATTCCAACGCGTGGGGACATCACACACCAGTCTGTGGGCCGGAAGACGCAAACGGCGCTGAAAGCCGGCAAGGCCGGCTGAAGCAGCAGGTGACTTGCGAAAATGTGCAGACAGGCGGCGAACTTTTACCAGCAGATCAGACAGCTCTGGGTATGACTTTAGAAACAGCTGAACCACCAGGTTGAGCACATGGGCCACGCATTGAACATGCGTCAGCTGGCCTTTCCTCAAAGCTGCCACCAGGTTCCGGCCATTGTCACACACGACCTTTCCTGGCTTTAGGTTCAGAGGTTTGAGCCAGTGATCTGACTGCTGTTTCAGAGCTGTCCACACCTCTTCTGCATTGTGGGGTTTGTCACCTATTCATATTAGCTTCAGCACAGCCTGTTGTCGCTTCGCAGCTTCAGTGCTGCAGTGCTTCCAGCTTGGGACTGGTGTGGAGGGTACAGTGGATGAGGATGCGCAGGAGGAGGAGGAGGAGGCTGAGGAGCATGACATTCCGGAGCTGTAGAGTGTGGATGAAACCCTGACTGAGGTAGGGCCTGCAATCCTTGGTGTGGGAAGGACGTGTTCCGTCCCTCGCTAAGACTGGATCCCAGCTTCCACAATATTAACCCAGTGTGCCGTCAAGGAGATGTAGCGGCCTTGCCCACAAGCACTTGTCCACGTGTCTGTGGTTAGGTGGACTTTGGCTGGAACAGCGTTGTTCAGGGCACGTGTGATGCTTTGTGACATGTGGTTATGCAATGCGGGGACGGCACATCTGGAGAAATAGTGGCGGCTGGGGACCGAGTAACGTGGGACAGCAGCCACCATCAGGTCGCGGAATGCTTCCATCTCCACCAGCCGGAAAGGTAACATTTCTAGCACAAGCAGTCGCGAAATGTGATAATTTAGGACTGTGGCATATGGGGCGTTGGCAGCGTATTTGCGCCTGCGTTCAAATGTTTGCTGAATGGATAATTGAACGCTGCGCTGGGACAAGGACGTGCTTGATGGTGGTGTTATTTGTGCGTGGGCAACGTCAGGTGCAGGGCCGGAGGCTTGTTTGCGGCCAGCATGGACAAGGGATTGGCTCGCAACACGCAAAGACGTAGCAGTGACATCAGCAAGCACCGCTCCTCGACTCTGTTGTACTTCCCACAAAGTCGGGTGCTTGACTGACATGTGCCTGGTGGTGGTCAGGCTGCTAGTTTTCGTACCCCTGCTGATGCTGGCATGGCAGGTGTTGCAAATGGCCTTTGTAGAGTCATCTGGAGCCAACTTAAAAAAACTGCCAGACTCGGGAAGACCTAACATTTGCACAGGCACGTTGTGTCGTGTTGTTGTTCCGGGGAACGGTTGCCTGCCTTCTGCCTGTGGACACCACCCTGCTTCTTACTGCCTGTTGGGATGCTACGCCTCCCTCCCCCTGTGCACTGCTGTCCTCGCTCTGCATATCCTCCTGCCAGGTTGGGTCAGCTACTGGATCATCCACCAAGTCGTCTTTCTCTTCCGCACCCTGATCCTCTTCCTGACTTCCTGGCAATTGTGTCTCATCATCGTCCACCCCTTGTTGAGACATGTTGCCAACGTTCCCTTCGTGAGAACGTGGCTGCTCAATTATTTGGGCATCTGTACATACCATCTCATCACCCACTTCAACAGGAGCTGGCAAGAGGCCAGATTCTGCGAATGGATACGTGAACAGCTCTTCCGAGTGTCCTAGTGTGCGATCAGTAATGTCCGTGGACATGTACTCGGCCTGGTGGTAGGAAGGAGGATCAGGTTGGGAAATGTGCAGTGCAGTATCACGGCTACTGACACTTGACCGTGTGGAAGACAGGGTGTTTGAGGAGGTGCCAATCTGACTTGAAGCATTATCCGCTATCCAAGTAACAACCTGTTGACACTGGTCTTGGTTCAAGAGCGGTGTACTGCTGCAGGCCCCAAGAATTTGTGACAGGACGTGCGAGCGAGTAGATGTGCCACTTTGTTGTTGCGAAATTAGTGCTTGCACACGACCTCGGCCTCTGCCTGCACCACCTTCACGTCCACTTCCTTGTCCCTTGCCAACGCCCTTGCGCATTTTTCCTGTATACAGCTACAACAGTCTGGTGACTGTTCTGGTCACAGGAAAGCTAGATATTAGACCCTGCCTGTATAGAACTAGTCAAGTACTACAGTCTAGTGACTGTTCTGGTCACAGGAAAGCTGGATATTACACCCTGCCTGTATACAGCTAGTCAAGTACTACAGTCTGGTGACTGTTCTGGTCACAGGAAAGCTGGATATTAGACCCTGCCTGTATAGAGCTAGTCAAGTACAACAGTCTGGTGATTGTTCTGGTCACAGGAAAGCTGGATATTACACCCTGCCTGTATAGAGCTAGTCAAGTACTTCAGTCTGGTGACTGTTCTGATCACAGGAAAGCTGGATATTAGACCCTGCCTGTATAGAGCTAGTCAAGTACAACAGTCTGGTGACTGTTCTGTTCACAGGAAAGCTGGATATTACACCCTGCCTGTATAGAGCTAGTCAAGTACTACAGTCTGGTGACTGTTCTGGTCACAGGAAAGCTGGATATTACACCCTGCCTGTATAGAGCTAGTCAAGTACTACAGTCTGGTGACTGTTCTGGTCATAGGAAAGCTGGATATTAGACCCTGCCTGTATAGAGCTAGTCAAGTACTACAGTCTGGTGACTGTTCTGGTCACAGGAAAGCTGGATATTAGACCCTGCCTGTATAGAGCTAGTCAGGTATAACAGTCTGGTGACTGCTCTGGTCACAGGAAAGCTGGATATTAGACCCTGCCTGTATAGAGCTAGTCAGGTACAACAGTCTGGTGACTGTTCTGGTCACAGGAAAGCTGGATATTAGAGCCTGCCTGTATAGAGCTAGTCAAGTACAACAGTCTGGTGACTGTTCTGGTCACAGGAGAGCTGGATATTAGACCCTGCCTGTATAGAGCTAGTCAAGTACTACAGTCTGGTGACTGTTCTGGTCATAGGAGAGCTGGATATTACACCCTGCCTGTATAGAGCTAGTCAAGTACAACAGTCTGGTGACTGTTCTGGTCACAGGAAAGCTGAATATTAGACCCTGCCTGTATAGAGCTAGTCAAGTACTACAGTCTGGTGACTGTTCTGGTCACAGGAAAGCTGGATATTAGACCCTGCCTGTATAGAACTAGTCAAGTACAACAGTCTGGTGACTGTTCTGGTCACAGGAAAGCTGGATATTAGAGCCTGCCTGTATAGAGCTAGTCAAGTACAACAGTCTGGTGACTGTTCTGGTCACAGGAAAGCTGGATATTACACCCTGCCTGTATAGAGCTAGTCAAGTACTACAGTCTGGTGACTGTTCTGGTCACAGGAAAGCTGGATATTAGATCCTGCCTGTATAGAGCTAGTCAAGTACTACAGTCTGGTGACTGTTCTTGTGACAGGAAAGCTGGATATTAGACCCTGCCTGTATAGAGCTAGTCAAGTACTATAGTCTGGTGACGTTCTGGTCACAGGAAAGCTGAATATTAGACCCTGCCTGTATAGAGCTAGTCAAGTACTACAGTCTGGTGACTGTTCTGGTCACAGGAAAGCTGGATATTACACCCTGCCTGTATAGAGCTAGTCAAGTACTACAGTCTGGTGACTGTTCTGGTCACAGGAAAGCTGGATATTAGATCCTGCCTGTATAGAGCTAGTCAAGTACTACAGTCTGGTGACTGTTCTGGTCACAGGAAAGCTGGATATTAGACCCTGCCTGTATAGAACTAGTCAAGTACTACAGTCTAGTGACTGTTCTGGTCACAGGAAAGCTGGATATTACACCCTGCCTGTATACAGCTAGTCAAGTACTACAGTCTGGTGACTGTTCTGGTCACAGGAAAGCTGGATATTAGACCCTGCCTGTATAGAGCTAGTCAAGTACAACAGTCTGGTGACTGTTCTGGTCACAGGAAAGCTGGATATTACACCCTGCCTGTATAGAGCTAGTCAAGTACTTCAGTCTGGTGACTGTTCTGATCACAGGAAAGCTGGATATTAGACCCTGCCTGTATAGAGCTAGTCAAGTACAACAGTCTGGTGACTGTTCTGTTCACAGGAAAGCTGGATATTACACCCTGCCTGTATAGAGCTAGTCAAGTACTACAGTCTGGTGACTGTTCTGGTCACAGGAAAGCTGGATATTACACCCTGCCTGTATAGAGCTAGTCAAGTACAACAGTCTGGTGACTGTTCTGGTCACAGGAAAGCTGGATATTACACCCTGCCTGTATAGAGCTAGTCAAGTACTACAGTCTGGTGACTGTTCTGGTCATAGGATAGCTGGATATTAGACCCTGCCTGTATAGAGCTAGTCAAGTACAACCGTCTGGTGACTGTTCTGGTCACAGGAAAGCGGGATATTACACCCTGCCTGTATAGAGCTAGTGAAGTACTACAGTCTGGTGACTGTTCTGGTCACAGGAAAGCTGGATATTAGACCCTGCCTGTATAGAGCTAGTCAGGTACAACAGTCTGGTGACTGCTCTGGTCACAGGAAAGCTGGATATTAGACCCTGCCTGTATAGAGCTAGTCAGTACAACAGTCTGGTGACTGTTCTGGTCACAGGAAAGCTGGATATTAGAGCCAGCCTGTATAGAGCTAGTCAGGTACAACAGTCTGGTGACTGTTCTGGTCACAGGAGAGCTGGATATTAGACCCTGCCTGTATAGAGCTAGTCAAGTACAACAGTCTGGTGACTGTTCTGGTCACAGGAGAGCTGGATATTAGACCCTGCCTGTATAGAGCTAGTCAAGTACTACAGTCTGGTGACTGTTCTGGTCACAGGAAGCTGGATATTACACCCTGCCTGTATAGAGCTAGTCAAGTACAACAGTCTGGTGACTGTTCTGGTCACAGGAAAGCTGAATATTAGACCCTGCCTGTATAGAGCTAGTCAAGTACACAGTCTGGTGACTGTTCTGGTCACAGGAAAGCTGGATATTAACCCTGCCTGTATAGAACTAGTCAAGTACAACAGTCTGGTGACTGTTCTGGTCACAGGAAAGCTGATATTAGACCTGCCTGTATAGAGCTAGTCAAGTACAACAGTCTGGTGACTGTTCTGGTCACAGGAAAGCTGGATATTACACCCTGCCTGTATAGAGCTAGTCAAGTACTACGTTGGACTGTTCTGGCACAGAAAGCTGGATATTACACCCGCCTGTATATGAGCAGTCAAGTAATAGTCTGGTGACTGTTCCTGGTCATAGGAAAGCTGATATTAGACCTGCCTGTATAGAGCTAGTCAAGTACTACAGTCTGTGACTGTTCTGGGTCACAGGAAGCTGGGGATATTAGACCTTGCCTGTATAGAGCTAGTCAAGTAACAACATCTGGTGACTGGTCTTGGTTCACAGGAAAGCTGGATATTAGACCTGCTGTTAGAGCTAGTCAGTACAACGTCTGGTGACTGTTCTTGGTCACAGGAAAGCTGGATATTAGACCTGCCTGTATAGACTGTCAAGTACACATTCTGTGACTGTTCTGTCACAGAAGCTGGATTTAGACCCTGCCTGTATACAGCTATCAAGTATACAGTCTGGTGACTGTTCTGGTCACAGGAAGCTGATATTAGACCCTGCCTGTATAGAGCTAGTCAAGTACAACAGTCTGGTGACTGTTCTGGTCACAGGAAAGCTGGATATTACACCCTGCCTGTATAAGCTAGTCAAGTACTACAGTCTGGTGACTGTTCTGGTCACAGGAAAGCTGGATATTAGACCCTGCCTGTATAGACTAGTCAAGTACAACAGTCTGGTGATGTTCTGGTCACAGGAAAGCTGGATATTACACCCTGCCTGTATAGAGCTAGTCAAGTACTACAGTCTGGTGACTGTTCTGGTCACAGGAAAGCTGGATATTACACCCTGCCTGTATAGAGCTAGTCAAGTACAACAGTCTGGTGACTGTTCTGGTCACAGGAAAGCTGGATATTACACCCTGCCTGTATAGAGCTAGTCAAGTACTACAGTCTGGTGACTGTTCTGGTCACAGGAAAGCTGGATATTAGACCCTGCCTGTATAGAGCTAGTCAAGTACAACGTCTGGTGACTGTTCTGGTCACAGGAAAGCTGAATATTAGACCCTGCCTGTATAGAGCTAGTCAAGTACTACAGTCTGGTGACTGTTCTGGTCACAGGAAAGCTGGATATTAGACCCTGCCTGTATAGAACTAGTCAAGTACAACAGTCTGGTGACTGTTCTGGTCACAGGAAAGCTGGATATTAGAGCCTGCCTGTATAGAGCTAGTCAAGTACAACAGTCTGGTGACTGTTCTGGTCACAGGAAAGCTGGATATTACACCCTGCCTGTATAGAGCTAGTCAAGTACTACAGTCTGGTGACTGTTCTGGTCACAGGAAAGCTGGATATTAGATCCTGCCTGTATAGAGCTAGTCAAGTACTACAGTCTGGTGACTGTTCTTGTCACAGGAAAGCTGGATATTAGACCCTGCCTGTATAGAGCTAGTCAAGTACTACAGTCTGGTGACTGTTCTGGTCACAGGAAAGCTGGATATTAGACCCTGCCTGTATAGAGCTAGTCAAGTACTACAGTCTGGTGACTGTTCTGGTCACAGGAAAGCTGGATATTACACCCTGCCTGTATAGAGCTAGTCAAGTACTACAGTCTGGTGACTGTTCTGGTCACAGGAAAGCTGGATATTAGATCCTGCCTGTATAGAGCTAGTCAAGTACTACAGTCTGGTGACTGTTCTTGTCACAGGAAAGCTGGATATTAGACCCTGCCTGTATAGAGCTAGTCAAGTACTACAGTCTGGTGACTGTTCTGGTCATAGGAAAGCTGGATATTAGACCCTGCCTGTATAGAGCTAGTCAAGTACTACAGTCTGGTGACTGTCCTGGTCACAGGAAAGCTGGATATTAGACCCTGCCTGTATAGAGCTAGTCAAGTACTAAAGTCTGGTGACTGTTCTGGTCACAGGAAAGCTGGATATTAGACCCTGCCTGTATACAGCTAGTCAGCTCCAACAGTCTCCTGAGGACTGTTCTGGTCACTGGAAAGCTTGGACTCCGATCTGGATCACCCTGCCTATATCCTCCTAGATTAGTCCTGAGAAGGACTGTTCTGGTCAGCAGCAGTTTGCAGCCCTGCTCCGGATCTACCTATGAGGGCCGCAAATCTGTCCCTAAGCAGACATTCTACCTAGACTGACTCTCTGGATGGCTGTGTGCAGAGCACATCGTGGCCGGGTCTTATAAAGGCTCGGTCACGCTGTGCAGGCCGGCCAATCACTGCAATGCCACAACTAACATGGCTGTGGCATTGCAGTGACTGCCAGCCAATCCCTGCATGTGGGCTGGCTCTCTAAAGAGCGCCAACATGCAGGGATGAGGACCCCGAGTACAGCACGAGTATCGCGAGATTACTCGGTACTCGCCGAGTAGCCCGAGTACAGTGATACTCGTGCGAGTACCGAGTAGTCACAAGCATACTCACTCATCACTATTCACTATCTGTAAGGCCTTGTGCAGGCAATGAGTATTTGGTGCGGTTTTTACCGCAGTATCTGGAAGGCCTCGTGCAGGCAATGAGTATTTTGTGTTTTTTACCTCAGCATCTGTAAGGCCTTGTGCACACGCTGAGCATTGTGTCACATTTAGGGGACTACAACAAGAGTCTCCATTTTTTCCAAAAAATTGGACACAGACACCACTTCAGTGGCATTAATTGCCCCGCAGTTGCAAGCTTAAAATGGTTGGTGAGTTGACTTTCATGCAGCACATTCCAAAATCCACAAGCCTTTAGTCTCTCCATGTTATCTGTAAGATCTGTAAGATTTGTAACCAAAATCTAAGTAGAGGCCAAAAAATCAATACTTTGAGTACTTCATGCATGAACCGTCACATGGATATGAAGCAAAAGCCGCAGTGGGAAGCTCACTGTGCTACAATGCAGCCTAGCAGGCCGGGCCAACCACCGACTGGCCCATCAAGTGCATCCTCTGTGACTGTGGGGACAGCAGCCACACATGCTTTTGGACGCAGACCTTCCACCTTTACCCGCAACAGCCAGTATGATTAGAAGATCGTCAGTTCTTTTGGAAGTGGAAACACCTGCTGGTGTTGAGCGCTTTCAGACATCAAGAGCACCACCTTTGGATGAAGGCAACATGATATGTCCACCTGCAACTTCCTCACAGACCAACAGTTTGCCGGGGACACCCTACTCCACCGTGTCTCAGCACAGCAGCCAGCCCTCGGTCCCTCAGATGTGGATAAGTAATAGACCATTTCCTCCTAGCCATGACAAAGGTAATAGGTTGAATTTCACCATCTGCAAGCTGTTGGCTACAGAAATGCTCCCTCTCCACCTGTTGTACACAAAGGATTTTTGAGACCTTCTGTCCATCGCAGTGCCCTAGTACCAGATGCACAGTCGCCACTACTTCTCAAGAAAGCTGTGCCTGCGCTACACCGGCATGTCACACACAAAATCACCGCTTCCTTAAGAAACTCTGTGTGTGACAGGGTGCTTTTCACCACAGACACTTGGACCAGTAAGCATGGACAGGGGCGTTACATGGCGGTGACTGTGCACTGGGTAACTATGAAGACAGCAGGAGAAGGGGCTGCTGACCAAGTCTTGCCATCCCCACGAGTTGTGCATCAATCCTCTGTACGTATAAGTTCCTCCACTCCTTCTGCCTCCTCAACCCCATCTCGGTCCTCCAACTGCACTCTAAGCCTGTCTGGTAATGCCACCCACATTCTAACTGCGCACAAGGAATCCTGAACACCTCCTTACTGTGATGGCAGCAGGGCACTTTGACGACCTTCCAATCATACTGGCTGTTGCTGTCAACGGCATCAGGTGGTCTTTACCTTGAAATGTATGGGAAATATGAGTCACACAGCTGGGGATTTGTGGTCAGCTGTGGAGATTGAGTTTCATCAATGCTTGTTTCCACTGAACCTGCAGCCAGGGAAGGCCGTGTGCACCAATGCTGCAATGCTGGGTGCAGCCCTCCGCTGGGGCAATGTGATACAGGTGCCTTGCATAGCTCACATCTTAAACCTGGTTGTCCAGCCAATTTTTGCACACTATCCGGGCCTAGATGGTCTTAAACAGAGGGCACGTTCGCTGTGTGCTCACTTCCGCCGTTCGCATCCCGCAGCTCAATGCCTTGCATCTCTACAGAAATCGTTTGGTCTGCCAGTTTACTGGCTGAAATGTGATGTGCCGACACGATGGAATTCAACTCTACACATGTTGCAGCAACTGTGGCAGCACCGACGAGCCCTGGTGTAATAAGTCATGACGTATAATCTGGGCCTACGAGATCCAGAGATGGGGCAAATCACACAGTTGGAGTGGTCTGAAATGAATGACCTATGCACCATTCTGTACAGCATTGAAATGTTGACGAAGATGTTTAGTGATGATTATGCCATTATCAGCATGACTATTCCTACTCACTTTAAACAGTATTCAGAGTCAGGTGGTGGCACTAGAGGAGGGGGAGGAAGTACAGGTGGAGTCATATGCGGAGGGGCTCACAAGATCTGCAAGGTGCAGTTCACAGTTTATGAATGAAGGTATGAATAGTATGAGAGAACTGTGATGCATACTCAACCATCTGTCTTACCCCATACTCAGATGGGTGGCTGGAGACTTGGGAGCTGTGCGGAAGCAAGAGGGATTGGGGTGACACCTCTGAGGACTGGTGTATTTGTGATGTAGAAGTTGAGGTGGAGGAGAGCACACTTGCTGAAGTGCTTGCTATCCATTCAAGCGCCTTCTCTTTTTGTGCCTCATTGAGAATTGGTATCGATCGTCGCCTGAGTCGTGTCCGTACGAAAGGGATCATATCAGAATCTCCTCGGAAAGAAGTAGACATCTTACTTTGGCTGGAAGATTGCCTTGCTTCAGTAGATGTTAATGTAGATTTAGCATCTACCCCACGGACACAAACTTTTTTTCCCTTTCTACCACGCCTACCCCCATTCCCACCAGCAGCAGGCCTTTTGCCACTCATTTTATATGCGACAAAATTTGCAACTGTACAGTTATTGGACAACAAAAAGCTGGATGTAAATCAAGCAGAGGTGACTGAACGAACACTGCTTCTTGACCCGAAGTGAGACCTGGGCAAGGTGCAGTTAAAAATTAGAAGTAAGTGACTACACAGGCGGTGTAGTTGTTTGTATTAGAAGTGGCCTACACTACTTATTTTTGTGGCACTGCTACTTGACCCATAGTGAGACCTGGGCAAGGTGCAGTTAAAAATTAGAAATAAGTGACTACACAGACGGTGTAGTTGTTTGTATAAGAAGTGGCCTACACTACTTCTTTTTTAGTGGCACTGCTACTTGACCCAAAGTGAGACCTGGGCAAGGTGCAGTTAAAAATTAGAAGTAAGTGACTACACAGACGGTGTAGTTGTTTGTATTAGAAGTGGCCTATACTGTCTTCTTTTCGTGGCACTGCTACTTGACCCAAAGTGAGACCTGGGCAAGGTGCAGTTAAAAATTAGAAGTAAGTAACTACACAGGCGGTGTAGTTGTTTGTATTAGAAGTGGCCTACACTGGCTTCTTTTTTAGTGGCACTGCTACTTGACCCAAAGTGAGATCTGGGCAAGGTGCAGGTAAAAATTAGCACCAACTACACAGGCGGTGTGGCTTCTTTCACAAGTGGGCTACACCACTGTGTAAGTGACACTGTTACAGTACTAGCCCGAAAAAATTGCCTAGACTAGCTGCAGTCAAAAAATGCCTACTAAGGCAGGTGGTGTAGCTTTTTTCACAGCAGTGCTACACTACCTGCCCTAAAGGACTCCCAGAGCTAGATGTGGCCAGATGCTGTGAAAAACGCTTGCACAGCACTGGCATACTTCTGCCTGGCAAAAACTAATAGGGACTGCTCTAACCTAGCCCTCAAAAGGGCTGAAATTAAAACTAATCCCTGCTTCTATGAAGTACACCTGAAAAAGGGCTGCTAGACTACTAGTCCCTAGTCCCTAATCACTAATCTTATGAAACAGCCCTCAAAAGGGCTGATACTCCTAAAATTCGCACCCTACCTCCAGTCCCTACTCAGTAAACCTATCTATCTACCTCACTAGCTGAATCAGAACACAATTGCTTGATTTCGCTCTATATCGCCCACAGCAGCAGCAGTGCCGTCTGACACAGAGCTACAGCAATGAGCAAATGGTGGCGATGGAGAAAATGGCTGGGTCTTTTAGAGCTAGAACATGTGACTTACACAGACAATGATGCCTGACCTTGCTTGTGTGGAAGAAATGCACTTTGCAGTGTGTATGTGTGATTGGATGACAGCCTGCACCGCCCCACTGTATCTGCAGTTTGGAGAAAAAAAAATGGAGATCGCTATCATTTCTGCAGCACTGGTACAACCCCATCCCCCCCCCACACCCCGGACACTATACCCAGAAACTGGATATTCACAGTCATTAACATTGTTAGGGTTAGGTTATGCTACCTTTACACACCGCCACCGAAAGGTAGAAACCGCCAGGCATCGGACACAATTGTGCCTGATACCTTGAAAACACCGCAAAGTGGCGGAGTGTAATTCAGGAAGTTCCTTCCTGTGTCTTCAGATACCTGTGTCAGAGCCGTGCTCAAAAACAGGCAGGCATAATCCCTATGGTAGCGGCATGTAATCGGGGCACAGGCACGGTATTTGAGTTCCCTGGGGCATGCCACAGCGTCATGTATACCACGCCCCATCAGCTATCATTGGTGGGGGCTACTGTGTACCCATTGGCTGTCCCTGCACAGGGCGGCATATTTAACGAGCTGACCAGTCACAATACACAATTGCAATAGCATCATGTATTAGCCAGCCTTCCTGCGCTGGCTGGCCAATCATGATGCTATTGCATTGTCCAATCATCGTACGAGCGTCTCGTAATCCACAATTCTGGCACGCCTATGTGTTGTCCCTGCTGCCCCAGGTCCTCCCATATTACCATCTGTAGTGGCGTGTAAATGAGGTAAGGTGCTCTACAGAAGGTAACTTGAGCACCCGGCGGTGCATCCAGAGATAGATTAAACCTTCTGTAGAGCACCTTGTAGCGGCGTGTAAAGGCGGTATCGGGTACCGTTTGCAACCGTTAGAACGTGCTCGTGCACGTGAAACACCCAGTTGTTTCCAACATGCTGTAGCGGCGTGTAAAGGTACCATTAGGGTACCTTTACACGCGGCTACATTTCTAGGGTGGCTACAGGTAACTTACTGGTTGCAGTGAAATCATGGAGACAAGGTTCTATCTTGTTGCTGTGTACAAATGGAATAATCTCTCCATGATTTCACTGCAACCAGTAAGTTACCTGTAGCCACCCTAGAAATGTAGCCGCGTATAAAGGTACCCTTAGGGTTAAGCTTTTGGTGATCGAAGCGTTATCGAACATAACCGCGAACTGCCGAATTTCAAGTTAATTGTTCTAATTCAACGAATGCCTCGAACACCGCCCAAAACAGCTCGAATTTGAGATTGGTGAACAAATCGAATCGAACACCGCTCATCTCTAGTAGCCAGTGTCTGCCAAATCATTCAGTGTGTACTAAAAATTTTTTTTTTTGCCTCAAAGCAGTGACTGCAGACTCCTTCACTTTCCCATAAAAATCCATTTTTTTTGCCTCTAACCAGTGATTGCCGAATACTACCGTTTGTACTAAAATGTAAAAATAAGCGAACACCTGAGTGTTCGAATTCGGTTTGGTTCGCCGAATGCATGGTACTGGACGAATTGTTCAAAGAACAATTCGCTGAACCAACAGAACCCCATTGAAATCAATGGCAGACAACATGAAACTTAGAAAACACCTTCAAAGGTGTTCAAAAGCTGACGATAGCACACACAGACACACACAGATCATTTGACCAGTCTCTGGCTGCTTGCTTGCTTGTTTCTGAGTCTGCTCTCCCTCTCACTTATTTTTGGTCCCGCCCATGAAACTTCATGCATATTCACTTTACTGACCAGAAACAATCTCAGACGTTCATCTCTGTGAGAGCGTCTGTGATTGGCTGCCGCAAAAAAACTACTTTTCCACAATCTGGATAGTGTCTGTGCTTGGTTTTCATACACATTAGAGTATGGCAACCAATCTGGCATCATAGTGTATCAAAATAAATAAGTAATGGATAAAAAATTGTGTAGGTCCCACATTAAGAATTTTGGACTTAATGTCAGCAAAGTTGCCGTTAGCCCCTTATTACCCAGTTATATGCTATATGGAAACTAGAAGAGCTTGGTAAAGCACCAGGAATTGGTGTTTCTTATGAATGCGCCAATTTCTCGGACAGCTGCAGGATTCTATTCTATAGAGTGTGTCGGCACAATAACGATGAGCCCTCACCCTGCTGAAAATACCAGCCCTCAGCTACCTACTTTAGCCCTCGCTGGCAATTATAAATAGGGGAGAGCCCAACACTTTTTTCCCATTATTTATTTTATGTCAGGTTAAACAGCCGACATCACGCAACAGGGAATCCCACTTCGGACCCATCATGTTGTTTGATACTTTTTGGAACCAGATTTTGAGAATCTGCATGTCTAACCTGAAGCCAGCAAAGGCTATGAGAGTTCTGAAGTGCTGTGCCAATGATTTTTTTTTTCATTGCAGATTTGCTGCAGATTTTGAGGCAGAAAAAAGAAATCTGAACCCTATGTGCAAGGAAACAAAAAAGCACCATGGACACAGCAATTCTGACCTGTCCTGTGTTGCACCCCAGAGTCCAATTGCCACAATGGAATTGTCTCTCTGAGGGGTGAAGCCGTGCTTGGGAGCAAGGAGGGGTATCCACACCAGGTAAGGCCACAGCACACAAAACCGTTCCTGACTCCAGACTAGAAGGGGAAGCTTGAACAAGGGGGTGGTCCCTATAAATTCTGATCTGGGGTGGGGCTAGCGAGTTCAGTTCCTAGGAGGACTGTGAAGAGGTCCTGTGGACTGGAGCAGAGTAAGGCTTATCCTAGGATGGAGACTAGCCAGCGCAAGGGTCCCAAAGGACAGGGTCTGAGGAAGGAGAGAACAAGGCATGGCCAGTGGAGCCAGTGATCCAGCTCACCCTAGAACAGAGTGCCAGAAGCGGACACCAGAGTTTGATGTTGTGAGTGATTCCAGACCCAGCAGTCAAAACTTGAGGGCGGGAGATTTCAAGTCTTCCATCCAAAACAAAGCCCAGAAGGCAAACATACTAGAGCTCAGGGACAGTCACCAGAGGAGAGGTGCCCAGGAAGGGCTCGAGCTGCCTGCCATATGGGTGAGAGACTGTATGCAGGAAGAGAGGGTTGCAGCTAGCTACAGGCAGCCAGGACCCGCCAAGAGTAGCGCAGCAGGGAGACATCAGAACTCACCGGGTAAGTAGATCTCCAACTTGCTCCCAGACCACCTGAATTCCCAGCATCACCTGTGGACATTATCCTGGTTTTCGCCTGCACCTACCAGTAAAGGTAACGGAGACTATGAGCTCTGTGTCTGTCAGTTATTTCACGCCCTCAATCCTGCACCCCAAAGGTCTACCATCGCCATAGACTTCACCAGTTGCCCTGGGGAACTACCCCATCTGTGGGGAGTGAAACCACTACAGCTGCAGCCCCATCATCCCCAGAGATCCCACACTGCAGTATCAGCCACTAATTGCCACATATCACGGGTGGCGTTACAACAATTAATCCCTAAATTCCAATTCACCTCCCCCAGAACTTTTAACTCGACACCTAGGGCCACGGATCCGGGTCTCAACTCCCGTGACTTCTCCAGCACAGAACTGTTAGCCTGGTTTTCGAGTATCCCACAGCCCTGGGGCGCGTCATCCTACACCTTTCTGGCCTCTCTATTTTGATGCAGATTCTCAATCTACGTAAAAAAAAATCAAACAACACACTGTGGGCACAGGACCTAAGAGAGTCCAGGGAGAGGCACAGTTCTGATGAAAGGGCTCAAGGATTCCTATTGCCTCCTAGCTACTTCCACTGAGACCTCAAGGGTAGGGGTGACCAACTACAGTTCTCAAGGTCTGAAAACAGTGCAAGTTTTCTTGATTTCCTTAGCATTGTACAGGTACTAATTTCATCACCTGCAGAGGTGATGAATGACTCCAGCACCGTGTGAAATTCCAGGAAAATACTGAAAACATGCAGTATTTGCGCCCCTTGACAACTGCAATTGGCTAGCCCTGTTCTACTGGAGTGGATGTAGTGACTTGCAGTTCCACACCTTACGTCTTCAGGCCAGAGGCCTGCGGCTTGTTCACCAGTCTCACCAGTCACTGTAGAGCAGTATCAAAGCACTTGTTGGCAGAAACGGTCCAGCACACAAGGAGTGAACTCAAAAAACTTAACTATATACACACAGTCTATAAGTCTCAAACAAAAAAATATAATATACATAGTGTCTGCACATAACTAACAAAATCACATGTCTTGGTCAAGTACAGCAAAAAACTGGAAACTAAACAAGTCCCAAAAGTCATTGTTTGGCCAAAATATCAGGTAAGGGATGGGTCACTGTTTCACAGAGCCACCAACAGGCCTTTAGGAAGGTCCACTGGGCATGTCTATCTGCATTTTTATCCATGCCCCTAATGCTTTTGCAGTTTCTAATTGTACCATGCTGCCAGACAGTCTTGGGTGGGTTATAGGGGCTACTCCTCTAGGTGCATTTTCTGCCACCACCTGCCTCCCAGCACACTCCATCATTGCCACTGCCTTACAACATGATGGAGGAACCAGGGGATGAACCACCCATTTTAGGACAGACAGGACCAGGACTATATTTGGAAACATCTACATGCCCTTTGGGTTTGGGTGCATCTGGCTGGCCAACCAAGAGATAATTTGGCAGCACACAACATCAACTTCTCACCAGGTGGACCTCCTCCTGCCACTTCTCAAATTGGGTGGCGGTGCCAACCCAACATACGCCAACCACAAACCACCCCTTCATGCCTTACAACTTCATGAATGTGACCTCATCCCCAATATAGATGACATCTAGTCTTTGGGGAATATCATCATGGTGCAGGGCAGTGTGATTGATGTAGCACCAATGTTTAGAGCCATGTACCCCTTACCCTGTTTGAATAGCACCACCTTCCCTTTCGTGCATTGGTCGAGTAAGTCATTAGTCTTAAGCCCATGTAGCCAGTCTCGAACAATAGCATCTACATGTTGAATCTCCGCAACAAAAGACAGGAAAATGGTGTGGTTAATGCCTTTTTGGATGGATGCTTAGAGAGGGTAGGGGGTCCCCGCATGGCATTGCCCCAGTTGAAAGCCTCTGAAGGTGGTGAGGGTGATCCACACAGCTGGGAAACATTACCTTCTAGGTGCTCCGCTTACTCGGGCTCCCCACAATGGTCCTGGTCCTTGTCCTGGTAGTCTTGAGGAATGGGATCAAGAGGCTAAGACTGCCACACAAGCTACAGCTAGAATGAAGCCAGACATAATGCCAGATCATCTGCAGTCTGACATGTGGTGCACCCAGTCCCGGATGCCATAGGGTAAAAGTCACCTGACTGCTGGCATTTGCTCTTCAGGTCGGCGGCTTGCATCGGAACCCAAGACTTGATCCACACCTCATTACAGATGATGCCCAAATTGGAAAGTGCTGTGGAACTCCAGGTTACATAGGTTTGACTTTCCATCTCCTCTCCATGATGCCACTCTGGTTCTGGTTCTGCAGATCCACCTTCTGACCCCAGAGTGGTTAGGTAGATTATATCATCCTCTGAGTCGAGGTCAGCCATGTCTTGCAGGGGATCCATGAAGAAACGACTGCAGTTGAGAATCCAGACAGCATACCTGCATGCAACTGGGAGTGCAGACAGAGGTAAGATGGCAGGAGACACTGTTAAAGTTCCACGGTTTTGGGGGCATTTTATTTCCCTGAGTGCCTCTTGTGCTGAGTGCGAAGATTCAGACCTGAGCAATCAGTACTGGAGTTGAATGTTTGCACACTATTGCTGCCTAATGCCTAGCTGCTAATAACACCTCTTATGTCAGACCACCATGTATAGAAACTGGGTTGCGGATACTTAGTTGCAGTGATTATGGATGTTTGACATCTTTGTAGTAAACATAGATGAAAATAAAAATGTTATTCAGGTCACCATTCACCACCAATTAATCTGGAATGCTGAATAAGCCTTCTGGGCACTGGGCACGGCAGTAATGCCTGGACAACTGGAATATGCATTATACATGAAATGTGCTCCCGTGTGGAAACTGTATTGCAAATTTATGTAAAGCGCTATGGAATTAATAATGCTATATAAATGAATACATATTAAAATGAATACATATTATTATTATTAGTATTATAATTATGACTTTTAATAGTGATTGCACTTTTTTCAGAAACAATAGCCATACTATGGGATTTTATCAGAGTGAACAGTCCTATAAGATCATGCATTAGAAGCATATAATGGCCATATGCTATTTTTATATGAATTGTTTTCATACAACCCCTGGCAAAATTTATGGAATCACCTGGCTCGGAGAATGTCCATTCAGTTGTTCAATTTTGTAGAAAAAAAAGCAGATCACAGACATGATACAAAACTAAAGTAATTTCAAATGGCAACTCTCTGCCTTGAAGAAACACTAAAAGAAATCTTGAAAAAAAATGTGCTAGCCAGTAACGGTTACTTTTGTAGACCAAGTAGGGGGAAAAATTATGGAATCACTCAATTCTGAGGAAAACATTATGGAATCATGACAAACAAACAAACAAAACAACACTCAAATACATCACTAGCATTTTATTGCACTACCTCTGGCTTTTATAACAGCTTGCAGTCTCTGAGGCATGGATTTAATGAGTGACAAACAGTACTCATCATCAATCTGGCTCCAACGTTCTCTGGTTGCTGTTGCCAGATCAGCTTTGCAGGTTGGAGCCTTGTCATGGACCATTTTCTTCAACTTCCAAAGATTTTCAATTGGATTGAGATCCGGACTATTTTCAGGCCATGACATTGACCTTATGTGTCTTCTGTCAAGGAATGTTTTCACAGTTTTTGCTCTGTGGCAGGATGCATTACCATCTTGATAAATGATGTAATCATCCCCAAACATCCTTTCAATTCATGGGATAAGAAAAGTGTCCAAAGTATCAATGTAAACTTGGGCATTTATTGAAGATGTAATGACAGCCATCTCCCCATTGCCTTTACCTGACATGCAACCCCATATCATCAATGACTGTGGAAATTTGCATGTTCTCTTCAGGCAGTCATCTTTATAAATCTCATTGGAACGACACCAAACAAAAGTTCCAGCATCATCACCTTGCCCAATGCAGATTCGCGATTCATCACTGAATACGACTTTCATCCAGTCATCCAAAGTACACGATTGTTTTTCCTTAGCCCATTGTAACCTTGTTTTTTTTGTTTAGGTGTTAATGATGGCCTTTGTTTAGGTTTTCTGCATGTAAATTCCATTTCCTTTAGGCGGTTTCTTCTAGTTCGGTCACAGACATTGACTCCAATTTTTTCCCATTTGTTCCTCATTTGTTTTGTTGAGCATTTCCTGTTTTGGAGACATATTGCTTTAAATTTCTGGTGTTGATGCTTTGATGTCTTCCTTAGTCTACCAGTATGTTTCCCTTTAACAACCTTCCCATGTTGTTTGTATTTGGACCAGATTTTAAACACAGCTGACTGTGAACAACCAACATCTTTTGCAACATTCGTGTTGATTTACCCTCTTTTAAGAGTTTGATAATCCTCTCCTTTGTTTCCATTGACATCTCTCGTGTTGGAGCCATGATTCATGTCAGTCCACTTGGTGCAACAGCTCTCCAAGGTGTGATCACTCCTTTTTAGATGTAGACTTACGAGCAGATCTTATTTGATGCAGGTGTTAGTTTTGGGAATGAAAATTTACAGGTTGATTCCATAATTTTTTCCCCTGCTTGGTCTACAAAAGTAATAGTTACTGGCTACCACTTTTTTTTTCAACATTTCTTTTAGTGTTTCTTCAAGGCAGAGAATTACCATTTGAAATTACTTTAGTTTTGTGACATGTCTGTGATCCGCTTTTTTTCTACAAAATTAAACAACATCCACAGAGCCTGGTGATCCCATAATTTTTGCCAGGGGTTGTATAAGTGTAGAACAGAGTACCTAGCATGATGATGACCCTCTGCAATAATAAAGGTTTGCTTTCCAATAAAAAAAATAAAATATTAATAATATCACAAAAAATTCCCTTAAAAATATAAAGCTCACCTAAACTAATGTTTTAAGGACATTGTAAGCTTCATGGACTTCCCAGCAGCTGCCACATCTGGTACTGTTTCCAAAATTCACACCCTACCGGTGTCAAAACACCTGCAAACTCCAGGAAGCTTGAACAAATTCCCCAAAATTCCCTAAAATTCGACACCTTAACACAAGCCAATAGACACTCCTAGCTGTAGGTTAAGTGTAGTCCCCAGCCAACCGGTCTTCTGGCGAGTGTTTCGGCTCTAAAAAAACAGGTAAAGTTTTAGGGCCATTTTAAATTCAGAACTTTTTCCCGAACAAATCCGCATTCACCGACTTTTGGGGAAAGTGTTCAGATTCTCAACATCGAACCAAATCGGCCATGTTTGTGGCGAATTTGAAATTCGCGAATGTGTTTGAGCAAAGTTCGCTTACCTCTAGTTGTCAATCCAGGATTCTGTTGAGTTTACCCTTGAAGACCTGGTGATGGAGTTAAATTTTAGCCAGTTTAAGCTCTGATAGTGATTATGACTTATCACAACTTATAATAATAATTTTATAATAACTTTTATGTCCATAGCAACAAGATATTCTGCGGCATTATAAGGTGAGGACCAATTTTCCCCCTTTTTTTAATCACCTATTTGTTCCATTATAAAACTATGTACCGCTCTGTTTTGTCTGTGAGCTGTTTTGACAATCACTTAGTTCCTTTTTTTCTTTTTTCTTCTCCTCTTTTTGTATCATTCTTGTCCAACTATGAATAACAGAACTCAACAAAATGATTTATATTATGAGAAGAAATCAACTCCTTAATTTAGTTATACATACCTTTTGATTTCATCTGCATTTGGATATATGTAATGAACATATTCACTTCACAATATTAAAAATAGAGATTTCTTTACTCTGTTTATTCCCAAGCAAAAATATTAGATCCGTGCAATTTGTCGACAAACAAGGCAACTATTTAGTAAGTTCTTGCTCCATTGATTCTAGAGGACCTGTTCCAGAATGATTGCGATTTGCGATCACTACTACAATGCATGCTATGGCTGTGGGTAGAAACTGCTTTTCCCCTTCAAATCTCTCTTTATTTTAAGATAGACTAAAAAGCAGTTCCCATTGAAGTCCAATGCTCTATTCTTTTCCCAGGCTTTTATATTGTTTTTGAAAGCTTTCAGGAAAAAGAGTGTTTGGTGTTGTCTGGCTAAGCCATGGGCTGATGGTGATGTAATGGCTATGGCTCACAGTGACTGGCTGAACCCAAACTGGTCATGTTCTGTCCACACATGGAACAACAATCGGCTTACAAGTAAATCACATCTTAGCCCAAGCTGTTCTTACAAAGGCAGCGAAGGCAGAGAAGCATTCACAGTGCATCACAAAGCATCAATGAAGCATGAAATGTAAAGGAGTCGCTTTGGTTGGGTGTTTCTCAGAGGGGCTGAATGTAGAATGAATGTGTACATCTTTTATGAGGGAGCTGTGCATCTCCGCTCGGGGTAACCTCAGGTCATTTGCTTCAGTCTGGGCAAAAAAAGTCCTTATTGTAGATGGGAGCAGAGGTCTAAGTGTGTTTAGAAAGCTATCCGGTCAATACTTGTTCACTTCTTGATAAAGTATCTCAAAAATTCCATTGGCTTGTAAGATTTGCTATCTTTATAATTAAAAATTGTTTTTGTAATAATTAGTACTAAAATAATTTTTCCAAATTTTCATGTTCTCAGTTTAGAAGCTTAGTTAACAGAATATGCTTACTATCATAAAGATGTATAGTCAGTCATTTTTCAGTAAATGAAATGTATTTTCTTCTCATGTGCTCTGTAATAAGGCTGTGGTCACAGTTTTTTTTGGTGCCTTTTAAAAACGCATGCTTTTTTACATGCGTTTTTCATGTCAGCATGAGTTTTTTAAGGTCTCTGATGGCTCCCTGCGTTTTTGGCTGCGTTTTTGAATCTGCACATAAAAATAGTTCTTGTAGTATTTTTTTGAGCGTTTTGAAAAACGCATGCGTTTTTGTAGAAAACGCATGGGTTTTTATAACATGGGTTCCTATGGGAAACGCATGCAAAAACGCATGTACAATTAGTACCTTTTAGTGCCATTCAAAAACGCATGCATTTCCCATAGGAGCCCATGTTAAAAAAAAACGCATGCGTTTCCAGAAACGCATGCGTTTTTTTAACATGGGCTCCTATGGGAAACGCATGCGTTTTTGAATGGCACTAATTGTACATGCGTTTTTGCATGAGTTTTCCATAAGGCCCCTTATTAAAAAAACGCATGCGTTTTTGGATATGCTCCAAAAACGCATGGGACAGTCACACATGCTTTTTGGCTATTAGGGCATGCGTTTTTTAACATGGGGGCCTATGGGTGCGTTTTTTACATGCGTTTTTGAAAACGCAGGTCTCCAAAAATGCATGTGAAAAATGGTACTGTGACCACAGCCTAATACAGGTTTACAAAGCATTTTCTGTTTTCAGATGCATTTTCAGGTGCAGTTTATTGTAAATAAAAAAATCCTTGTACTTTCCTAAGGGCAGAGACACACTCTCACAAGCATCTCACATGAGTCACCCAGCCCGGCCCCTGCGTCTCTCAATGGGAGCGTGGAGCTCCATAGAAACACAATCTGCTCCACACTCTCATTCAGAGAGCCAGCAGCCGGGCCGGGCCGGATGACTCATGGAAGATGCATGCGAGACACTTGCATGCAGCTAGCATAAGTGTGTCTCTTCCTTAACTCACTGAGGCTAGGGTAACATTCATTACAGGAATTGCATTCACCGCATCCAGATCCGGATGCTGTGAATGCAATTGGCTTCAGACAAGCCGCAATCCATTAACCGCATTGCTGAAGCCGCCATCCGGTAACCAGATTGCCCAAGATGTGTAATCCGGAGCAATACGGTTAACGGATAGTTTGCTCATCCCTGCTGCCGCAGGGATGAGCAAACTGTTCTCTGTGTTTTAAAACTTGTCATTTTATTAATACATGCGTCTATACTGTCTCTAGGGGGTGCCAACCCCCATAGAGACCTACCACCCACTCAGGTGGGCATATAATGATGTTATATCTTATGTACAGTAGCCGGCTTCTGTTGGCTGCCGTGCTTTTTTATGAATGAAGCCGCCGGCTTCCCTGAGTGCAGCGCTCATACATATTGTAGGTATAGTATGTGCGCTGTCCGAGGTCCTGAAGGCTTATACAGTAAGATCTATGGGCAGTGCTGCCAGCCACGCTTTTTAGTGCCGTAAAAAAATCGGTGCATTGACCCACCACATTTTTTTTACGGCTGTACTTCTCCCCAAAAAGCACAGGGGAGAAGTGATGTCACACAGAGGAGGAAGAATCTTGTGTTCCTCATCCGTGTGACATGTGTGACAGCCGTTTTGGGTTTCGCAGTGTATTAATATACTGTGAAACCTAAATAAAAGTCATCCAAATGGTATTAAAATAATAAAAATGTAATACTTACTCATCCGCTCGGTGTTCCGGGAGCCGAGACGTCCACATCTACTGTCCTTCCAGGACTTTGCAAGATCTGTGATTAGCCGCTCGCGATCATGTGATATGTGACGTGCATATCACATGATCGCGAGCTGCCAATCAGAGATCACAGGTCTTGGAAGCACAGTAGATGTGGATGTGTTTGGTGCCGGTAACTGTGAACAGCCCGGTGGAGTGTAAGTATTCAATATTTATTATTTTTAATACCACTTGGATGAGTTTTATTTAGGTTTCACAGTGTATATTAATTCACAGCGAAACCAAAAAGGGCTGTCACACATGTCACATGGGGGAAGAACACAGGATTCTTCCTCCCCTGTGTGACATCACTTTCTGCAGCGCCGACATAAATATGCGCTGGAATTGCGCATTGCCTGAACGGCGATGCGTAATTCCAGCGTTTATTATTCAACGCATTTCAGGGCCCCGAGAAACATGGCAATATGATATTGATTTGTCCTGAGGAAGAGACCAGTGAGCCTGAAACACGATGACTAATAAATCAATATTATAGTCACCCTTTGATGTCTAGTGGAATATGGCAGCGTGGTGTTTAACCCTTCATCCTCCCTACTTTAATTTTCTGAGATAATGATTTTGGATTTTCATTGGCTGTAAACCATAATCATCAACATTTACATAAATAAACATTTGAAATAGATCACTCTGTAATAACTCTATATATTATATGTATTTCACTTTATGTATTGAATTACTGAAATAAATTAAATACATTACCTTTTTGATGATATTCTAATTCATTGAAATGCACCTATAGACATACATACCATATATCATTTAGTGTGTAATAAATAATATTTTTATAAATATTTATTATAGTGCCTCAACTATTTATTTATGTATAAACATTTCTTTCCCAAAAGATATACACTGTGTGCAGAATTATTAGGCATGTTGTATTGTAGAGGATTTTTTTATTCTTGATCAACAACTATGTTCTCAATCAACCCAAAAGACCCATAAATATTAAAGCTTAATATTTTTGGAAGTTGGAGTGGGGTTTTTGTAGATTAGGCTATCTTAGGAGGATATCTGTTTGTGCAGGTAACTATTAATGTGCAGAATTATTAGGCAACTTAAAGGACTTATCCGGCTTAAATCAATCTTTACAGTATTGGGCTACACAGATACAAGTATATAGATGGTAATTACCTACCTGATCTGCTGTAAGCCTTTCAATCGTGTCAGCACTTGTCTCAGACCGGTCACATGACCTCTCCTGCAGTGATTTTGCTGCTTCCTATGATGTCACGTCCCGACCACACAGCATTAGCTTATCCCCCGCCCTGTACACAGCATCACAGCCCAGTCACTGTGAGTGACAGCCGACTCCCCTCTGCTAACCCAGCCCATGTGTGCTGAGTAGAGTGGAGCTGTTTGAGGCAGGATTGTATGGACACTGCAGGTACACCAAACAGCTCCCAGACAAGTGCCTCTGTGCCTCTGTATGCAATGCCTGCTCTCACCCAATTTTTCCCTCCTTGCACTTTCAGGTGCATTGCTGTAGGAGTTGCTTGCTGGACCCTGTTTGTGTAATAATGATGAGTTGTTTGTGAATGATCCTTCACTGCTGTAGCACTGAGACACTGTAGAGAATTGCCAATCAGGGTGCAGTGGGTGTGCAGATAGGAGTGTGGAGGGGGCAGAGAGGAGTGTACAGGGGGTGGGGATCAGAACAGGCTGTAAGAAGAAAAAAAAACAGGAAGCTACCTAATCATGAAATGCTGCATGTAAACATCCAACATGGAGGCACTGAACATAGAAATTGAGGAAATTATGGTAGGAAAACAAAAAAACACTGTGGGAGGCTTTTTTAATACAATTCAGCACAGATTAGCTTTATTAAAATAACAAGATTTGTGGTCGGATAGGTCCTTTAATAAAAAGCAAATATATTCCCATCTCACTTGTTTATTTTCACCAGGTAAACTAATAAAACTGCACAAAAATTAGAAATAAACGTTTCTGACATGCAAAAACAAAACCCCAAAAAATTAGTGACCAATATAGCCACCTTTCTTTATGATAACACTCAACAGCCTTCCATCCATAGATTCTGTCAGTTGCTTGATGTGTTTATGATCAACATTGCGTGCAGCAGCCACCACAGCCTCCCAGACACTGTTCCGAGAAGTGTACTGTTTTCCCTCCCTATAGATCTCACATTTTATGAGGGACCACAGGTTCTCCAAGGGGTTCATATCAGGTGAACAAGGGGGCCATGTCATTATTTTTTCTTCTTTTAGACCTTTACTGGCCAGCCACGCTGTGGAGTAGTTGGATGCATGTGATGGAGCATTGTCCTGCATGAAAATCATGTTTTTCTTGAACGATACAGACTTCTTCCTGTACCACTGCTTGAAGAAGTTGTCTTCCAGAAACTGGAAGTAGGTCCGGAAGTTGAGCTTCACTCCATCCTCAACCCCGAAAAGGTCCCACAAGTTCATTTTTAATGATACCAGCCTATACCAGTACCCCACCTCCACGTTGCTGGCATCTGAGTCAGAGTGGAGTTCTCTGACCTTTACTGATCCAGCCTCTGGCCCATCCATCTGGCCCATCAAGAGTCACTCTTATTGCATTAGACCATAAAATCTTTGAAAAATCAGTCTTAAAATATTTCTTGGCCCAGTCTTGACGTTTTATCTTATGTTTTTGTTCAAAGGTGGTCGTTTTTCAGCCCTCCTTACCTTGGCCATGTCCCTGAGTATAGCACACCTTGTGCTTTGTGATATTCCAGTAACGTTGCAGCTCTGAAATATGGCAAAACTGGTGGCAAATGGCATCTTGGCAGCTTCACGCTTGATTTTCCTCAATTCATGGGCAGTTATTTTGTGCCCTTTTTGCCCAACATGTTTCTTGCGACCCTGTTGGCTATTTGCCATGAAACACTTGATTGTTCGGTGATCATGCTTCAAAAGTTTGGCAGTTTCAAGACTGCTGCATCCCTCTGCAAGATATCTCACAATTTTGGACTTTTCGTAGCCCGTCAAATCTCCCTTCTGACCCATTTTGCCTAAGGAAAGGCATTTGCCTAATAATTAAGCACACCTTATATAGGGTGTTGATGTCATTACACCACACCCCTTCTCATTACAGAGATGCATATCACCTGATTTACTTAATGGGTAGTTGGCTCTCTTATACAGCTTGGAGTAGGACAACATGTATGAAAAGTATCATGTGATCAAAATACTCATCTACTATATAATCTCCTAATCGTGTCTGTCTGACGCCGAAATCGCACGCCAGCGCTCATTGGTTGCCACCAGTCGTGGCAACCAATGAGCGCAGCATATGCAAAACAGCTGCACGCATTTAAAACCTGGCAACGGCGGCGGACAGTGCTCTTTTTGTGACGGTATGGTGTACCAGAAAATGTGAGCTGGGGCGACCTGGTGGAGGCTGCAGGAGGGAGCGGGAGATCTCCTGCTCCCACTCACATAATATGCATAGCCGCTCTCCATCACCGTGGTGCTGAAACCGCACCGCGGTGATGGGCTGAGGGAGCGCCACATATTATATAGTCCTGCGCCCCCCTGTGATGTTACATGTCCCCCCCACGTTAGATATGGCCCCCTTGCTGTTGCCATAGTAAAATAATAAACTCTATACTTACCTCCTGGCTCCTCCTCCAGTGCTGATCTCCCAGTGTCTCTCCAGCCTCCCGGCTGCTGCTGTGATCGCACACAGAGATGATATCACTTTCTGCTGTGCCGATCACATGACCGCACAGAACCAGGAAGTGGAGGAGCTCTGCAGCATCATCTCTGCCCGATCACAGCTGCACGGAGGGAGTCCGGGAGATCAGCGCTGGAGGAGGGAAGAATAGAGCAGCATGGGGGACATATCTAACACAGGGGGGCATGAGCCACACTTAGGGAATGTGTGCCATGCATAGGGGATGTGTGCCACGCATAGGGGACGTGTGCCATGCATAATGGACATGTGCCATGCATAGGGGACATGTGCCCTGCATAGGGGATATGTGCCCTGCATAGGGGACGTGTGCCATACATAGGGGACGTTTGCCATGCATAGGGGACGTGTGCCACGCATAGGGGACGTGTGCCACGCATAGGGGACGTGTGCCATGCATACGGGATGTGTGCCATGCATAATGGACGTATGCAATATATAATGGACGTGTGCCATGCATAGGGGTTGTGTGCCATGCATAGGGGACGGGTGCCATGCATAGGCAGGGCCGCACTGTCCAAAGGTCAATATGAGCCTTTAGGCTCAGGCGGCAAGGAGGCAGGGGGAGCCACAGAGCACCATGCAGCCAGCTCCCTGTGTGACGTGTGCCGGCTGCATAAAGTAAAATCACCAGCGGCGGCTACCGACAGCACCCCCCCTCCCCGCTCCTCACCCATGGCCGCCGACAGCAACCCCACCCACGGCCGTCGACAGCAATCCCCCCCCCCCGCTCCTCACCTGCGGCCGCCAACAGCAACCCCACCCCCCCCGGTCCTCACCTAGGCTCAGGTGGCAGAGAGCCTTGCTGCACCCTTATGAATACGGGAAATTAATCGGAAATGCGTACCGGCAAATATGTTTTTTTACAAAAAAAAGCACTGGCGTCGCATCAGCGATGCGGGATTGCCGTGACATAGATGACAGCACTACACTCACATAGCGGGCGGGAAAGCCAACTTCACAGTCGGCTTTCCCGTCCCACTATTTGAAATGAACAGCGATGTGAAAACAACGCATCAGCGATCCCGGCCAGGTCGTATCATTATCTATATCGCTGGTGCGTCGTTATGTGTGACGGGGGCTCTATACTTACAGGACCTCTGATGATGTCACAATCATGGCCAGAGCAAGATCACATGGCTGTTATATCACCAGAGGTCCTTAAGCTAAATGCATACAGCACCAGGAGCCAGGTACTGCAGACCACTTACACCCACACACCGTACACTCACCCTGCACTCACACTCACCCACCACTCACACTTACCCTGCACTCATGTCACACTCTGCCCTGCACTCATGTCACACTCTGCCCTGCATTCACGTCACACTCTGCCCTGCCCTCACGTCACACTCTGCCCTGCACTCACGTCACACTCTGTCCTGCACTCACGTCACACTCTGTCCTGCACTCACGTCACACTCTGTCCTGCACTCACGTCACACTCTGTCCTGCACTCACATCACACTCTATCCTGCACTCACGTCACACTTAGCCCTGCACTCACCTTGCACTCACCTCACACTTAGCCCTGCACTCACATTGCACTCACGCCACACTGTCTCTAATGCAAAACCCGCGTCACTGATTGTTCATGGCTGGCTGGGTGCGACCAATCAGCGATGCGGGATTTCTGTTACAACGAAACAGGCACAGTCCGCCTGGTCTCCCAGCCCCCCTTCGCTCGGTCTCCTGCCCGCTGCTCACCCGCTCTATGCTCTATCCCGGGCGCCGCTCACCCCGCCCTTCTTCTTCTTTTCGTGGCATAGACTCCAGAAATTCAAAGGCCGCAGGGGGGGGGTGGTGTTATGCTACCAAAGGGGGCGTCGTAATGGCCATGAGCAAGGGCATGCCCACCACATCAGGGCTATACACTTGGACACGCCTACTATGACGCCCCCTGCTAACTCCGCCCCTTGAGGCCTTGGAATTGTTGACATCTATGCTGGAGGAAGAAGAAGAAGACATGCTAGGGTAAGAAGCAGCTGGACAGAAGCCTGGAGTGGGTGAGAACTGAGGGGGCCACCGCTGCACACTCGCACAACCGCACCGCCGTACACCCGCACTGCCGTACACCCGCACCGCCGCCCACCCACATATTCTAGAATACCCGATGCGTTAGAATCGGGCCACCATCTAGTTTGCCTAATAATTCTGCACACAGTGTATTTGTTGAGGGCCGCTTTACACACACCAATTTCTGTGACCAACTTCTGAACAAATCTCTGGTTGCAGTGAAATCATGGACACATTGTTACATTTGCACACAGCCACAAAATGGAGCAATGTGTCCATGATTTCACTGCAATCAGAGATCTGTTCAGAAGCTGGCCACAGAAGTTGGTGTGTGTAAAGCGGCCCTTACATCTTATATAATATACAAGTGCATCTCAATGAATTAGAATATCATCAAAAATTAATGTAATATTGCCATATTTCAGGGTGTTCCTGGGAGCCCTGAAACACATTGACTAATAAATCAATATTATATTCACCCTTTGAAGTCTCGTAGAATAAGGCAGCATGGTTTTTAACCCTTCATCCTTCCTACTTTAATTTTCTGAAATAATGAACTTTGGGTTTCATTGGCTGTAAGCCATAATCATCAACATTTAAAGAAACAAACAATTGAAATACATCACTCTGTGTGTAATGACTCTATATAATATATGTGTTTCACTTTTTGTATTCAATTACTGAAATAAATTCAATTTTTGATGTTATTCTAATTCATTGACATGCAACTGACATGTAATTTTATTTGTGCTTTACATGTGCATACATTTCACTTGTCTTAGGCCCCTTTCACATCAGCGTTTTTCCCTGATCGCAGCAGTTGCGGTGAAAAAACCGCAACTGCTGCGATTATCGCATAACGGCCGCACTTGCGGTTCACTTGCGGCAAGCTCCATACAATGTCTATGTGGCTTGTGATAACTGTGTGGCAGGTGCGGCAAGTGCGGTTTTGGCACTTGTGGCAGGTGCGGCTGCGAAAAAAAACGTGGTATGCCGCGCTTTTTTCGCGGCCGCACCTGCCGCAAGCCCCATAGACATTGTATGGGGCTTGCCGCAAGTGAACCACAAGTGCGGCCGTTATGCAGTAATCGCGGCAGTTGCATTTTTTTCACCGCAACTGCCGCGATCAGCGAAAAACGCTGATGTGAAAGGGGACTTAGGGTATCTTTACACGTCGCAACATTGCATGCAATTTCACTTGCAACTTACTGGTTGCAGTGAAATCATGGACACATTGTTACATTTGTACACAGCAACAAAATCAAACAATGAGTCCATGATTTCACTGCAACCAGCAAGTTGCAAGTGAAATTGCATGCAATTTTGCGACGTGTAAAGGTACCCTTAGTTACGCCATTTCTTGGGTCAACCATAGAATGCCAAGAGTGTGCAAAGCAGTAATCAAAGCAAAAGGTGGCTACTTTGAAGAACCTAGAATATTATTATTATTATTATTATTATTTATTTATATAGCGCCATTAGGTTCCATGGCGCTTTACATGAGGAATATAAGAGAATATAAGACATAGGGCCACGTCACACACACAGATATCTGTGCAGATATTGTTCGCAGATCTCTGGTTGCAGTGAAATCATGGACACATTGTTACATTTGTACACGGCAACAAAATGGAGCAATGTATCCATGATTTCACTGCAACCAGAGATCTGCCAACAATATCTGCACAGATATCTGTGTGTGTGACGTGGCCCATATTTTCAGTTGTTTCACACATTTTTGTTAACTATATTATTCCACATGTGTTAATTCATAGTTTTGATGCCTTCGGTGTGAATCTACTATTTGCATAGTCATGAAAATACAGAAATCTCTTTGAGGCGGCCGTCACACGCTGAGATATCTCTAGCGATATTGTAAGCGATCACGTGCACGCGCAATCGCTTACAATATCGCTCACATCGCTGGTGAGCTGTCACACAGACAGACTCACCAGCGATGTGGATCTGCGATCTCGCTGGTAACTATGGTACACATCGGGTAACTAGGCGCCGCGCGTCGCTTAGTTACCCGACGTGTACCATAGTTACCATCTCCCAGCATAGGCTCTGCGCTGGGAGATCGTTCATCGTGGTGTTATACACCACAATGAAGCAGATCGTGGCATCGTTCATCGCTAGATCTGAGCTCCGGAGCGATCACGATCAAGCGATTTCACATCGTAAATCGCTTGATTACATGCAACGATTTCTTGCCCGATATCGCTTAAGCGATCAAAAAGGAGATCGCTTAAACGATATCGGGCAAGAAATCGTTGCGTGTGACGGCCGCCTGAATGAGAAGATGTGTCCAAACCTTTGGTCTGAACTGTATGTCCAATTACCTTTTAGGACTATGTATATTTAAATAAATAAATATTTTCTGGGATTTTATCTTGCTCTATGTGTACTATTATTCTGTAGGATCTACGTACCCACATATGCAGTACGACTAGATACCTATTCTGCTCAATCCTTCCAAATCTAGCTCTACCTCTTAAGGCCACGTTACACACACAGATATCTGTTCAAATATTGGTCACAGATCTCCGGTTGCAGTGAAGTCATGGACACATTGTTACATTTGTGCATGGCAACAAAATAGAACAATGTGTCCATGATTTCATTGCAACCAGAGATCTGAGATCATTATCTGAACAGATATCTGTGTGTGTAACGTGGCCTTTAGAAGTTGATGTTGATTTTTACTTCCAAATAAAACTAATCTAAGTGTTGTTCCATCCAGTTTCATTTTCAATCCATAGGCGGGGCTGTGTGCTGCTATCGGTATGACGCAAACTTAGCCCCGCCCCTTTCATGACGCGGCCTCCCTCTCAACACAGGATCAAGGCCAGAGGGGGCGGGCATAATGAATTAGCAAGCGGAGGCAGCAGCACACAGCCCCGTCTATGGATTGAAAATGAAACTGGATGAAACAACACGTAACTGTGATCAAAATTCTGTACTTTAATACTTAGTTTTTGGCACAAATAGGGAGAGTTAGAAAAGAGGGGTGCAGGGATCCCTCTATATAGATACGGGGGGGAAGGGGGTGAGTTTGGGGGACATGCACGGAGCTATGTGGAGCCCGTCGCATGTGCCCATTGTACGAGAAGCTCACCTGAGTTGGCGTACGGTCTCTAGGGGGACTAAGCCCCCCCTAGAGACCTGAAGCAAGCATTTATTTAATAAATTTAACTATTTACAATACAGAGAACAGTTTGCTCATCCCTGCAACAGCCGGGATGAGCAAACTATGCAGTAGCCGCATTGCTCAGGATTACACATCCTGAGCAATCCAGTTACTGGAGTGCGGATCCTTGAACCGCTCCGAAAACTGCAGCCTGCATGATTTTTCACGCAGGCTGCAGAGCCGGAGATGGACACGGATTGCTTTTGAAGCAATCCGGTGTTTAGCATTGGCTCCTATGAGGAGCGTTTCCTGGTCCGGTTTTGAGCTTTTTGAAAGCTCAAAACCGGATCAGGTTTTAAAAATAAAAACGGAGATGTGACCCTAGCCACTATCAAATAAAAACGTTGCAGGGAGAACTGCTTCATTATAATATTGCTTGTGAAGCAATCTGGTTTTTATCATAGTCTCCTATGAGGAGCGTTTCATGATCCGGTTTTGAGCTTTTTAAAAGCTCAAAACCGGATCAGGTTTTTTAAAAAAAGCCGAATGTGTGACCCTAGCCAGAGAGAAGAATTTGGAAAAATTGATAATGACCTTTGACACACTCAAAGCAGGATTGAACGTTTTGCATGGTTTCATGTCTTTTTACATAAAGTGAAAGGGCATTTGGGTGCATCATATTTTTAACAGACCCCAGTTTAAACTTTGACACTTCTTATGTGAACTCTTATCACAAACCATTTCACCCCTGTTCCATTCCAGTTTTTGGACCAACCATTTATCAAAAGACAATATATCTGTCTGTACCTCTTATCTGGGAACCCTGACTTTACTGCCAGCTGCAGCTCCTTCCCCCCTCCCAACTTACTACTATATGCTTCACATCACCTGCATTTGTCTTTTTAAATTTAAAATATTGGAAAACAAGTCAAAGGCAGAAGTCTGGTATTTTTTGCCCAGATGCTTTTACTTTACCCCTTCCCATCACAGACCACTCTTCAAATCTTGGACCAACAATTAATCAAGGAACATGGCACTGTCTG
The DNA here is from genome assembly GCA_033576535.1 of Allobates femoralis. Lineage (NCBI taxonomy): Eukaryota > Metazoa > Chordata > Amphibia > Anura > Aromobatidae > Allobates > Allobates femoralis. The sequence continues at coordinate 340,082,481 of JARQOC010000001.1, forward strand.
CTTTTTATCTATGGAGTATACTGCCACAGATGTCTTACACCTCCTATCTCTGACCACTATATGTCATGCTTCACCACACCTAATCTATGTACTGCATATCCAGCCTCCTATTTGTGTGTTAATATGTGTGGGCATTCTGAAATTTTGTCATTACTAGCCTAATGAAGAGACCTTAGTGTCTCGAAAGATTGCTTTACTTTTTCTTACCATTAGGCTACTTTCACATAACGATTTTTAGGGAGCTGATGCTGTCCGATATAAATCGGACAGCATCGGCTACCTTCTGATGCCTGGAATCGGGTGCCAAATAGGCACCCGATTCCGGCATAAAATCGCTCCCTGCGGGGTGAAAAAAAGAAAAAAAAAATGTTATTCTCACCTCTCCACGAGCCCCCACCGTCTTCCGCCATCTTCTTGGAGGCTCCCGGTGGCTCCCGCAGGCTGCCGGTGTCAGCAGAGGGTTCCTTTGCCTTATAGGACCTGCGGTGATGTCACAGTCACGTGACCGCGGGTTCACCATGGTAACCCGCGGTCACATGACTGTGACATCACCGCAGGTCCTATAAGGCAGAGGAAGCCCTCTGCTGACACCGGCAGCCTGCCCGCGGTCACGTGACTGTGACATCACCGCAGGTCCTATAAGGCAGAGGAAGCCCTCTGCTGACACCGGTAGCCTGCGGGTGCCACCGGGAGCCTCCAAGAAGATGGCGGAAGACGGCGGGGGCTCGTGGAGAGGTGAGAATAACATTTTTTTTTTTTAACCCCTGTGCTCCTAGTTAGGAGCTGTTTTACTGTACTGAGCATGCTCAGTACAGTAAAACGGGGTCCGAGGAGACATCAGATGTTTCCTCGGACCCTTCTCCATGGGGCCCCATGTTATAGGGATCGGACCTAATCGGATGTGCACTAAATGCCATCCGATTTGGTCCGATCCGATTCTGTCCGATTTTATTATCGGTGCAAAAATCGGAGCTTGCATTCGGTCCGATGCCTATAGGGCTGCATGGAGGCCAAATTCGGATCCGATGCTGTCCGATTTTGATCGGACAGCATCGGAAATGCAAAATCCGTAATGTGAAAGCAGCCTTAGCCGTTAAAAGGTATCAACCACTGAGGACTCTCAGATGCTAATTTTTTTCTATCTACTGGCTAACACAGTACAAATATTTTTTACCTTTTCTGTTGTGTCATACATCATGTTGCTTCTCATTTCCTGTGCTGGAATTTGGCTCACTCTTAGTGTCCTTAGACTTTGAGCAGCAGCCTCTCCCAGCTCACACTGTGCTGTGCAACACCTGGCATTTATGATGAGTGGTGCCATCAGTAATGTTACTAAAGTTATTTTGGCGCTGCTGCGATCTGGTCGCTACAGAGGGGTACTGCACCCATTCCACAGGTGTATTATTCCTGTTCTCAGTAAACTGTATGGTAAGTTCGGACACCCACAAAAGCACCCAACACACCCAGTCCCGGGGACGGCAGGCGGACACTGCGGACACTGCAGGGGGAAGGCCCAGGTAGTCAGTGGGATGGCGGGGAGAAAGGTGTCACGGTGTAGTGACAATACTGATAATGGAATACCAGTTACGGGCAGGGTGACCAGGGAAGACTAGTCTGACCCTAGTCTAGAAACCTTGAATGGCCCGGATCCTGAAGGTATCTCTGATGGTGAGAAGGTTCGGGCCTCCAGCCTCTCCCTAAAACTCCTCCACCAGCTCTGCGCTATTCCCCCCTCACCTCCCTCCACAGAACCGGGATGCAGCAACTCCAACGAAAAGGATATCAGCCACACACACACAGGTCAGCACAGCACGGCTTCAAGGCATAGAGTGAAACACTATCAGCAGCAAAACCTGGTGGAAGGAGAGGCTATTTAAAGGCTTGGGGGAGGGGAGTTCAGGTGAGTCACACATTAACCCCTCAACCAGCAGTTGAACCGAATAGTGAATGCAGTTATGGAGCCCAACACAGGAGGCCAGGACCTTCACAACTATCAACCATGCAGCTCTTAAAGACAAACACATACACAGCAGCATACAGCATTGTCAGCGCATGCCAAAAGGTGGACGGTGGGAAGTTAAGAAGGAAGCAGTCAGTCAACTGGCCAGATCGCCGGGTCAGATATATAAACTTAATTATGCTCCGATAATAGACAAAATTGAAAAAGAACTCAGGGGTTGGAAAAACGTGCCACTATCATTGCTTGGTCGCTGTCATCTTCTTAAGATGATTAGCTTTGCGAGGCTGCTGTACCCGCTTCAGACGATTCCCATGTTATTAAAGCATACGGACATTAAGAGACTGAATGCTGCCTTCTCGGGATTCCTGTGGGGGGGCAGGAAGGCAAGAATAGCTCTTTCTACCCTAATGAAGGCGCGGGAGGAAGGGGGGTTACGGGCTCCAGATATCATGGGTTACAACCTAGCGTGCGTCATGAGAAATGTTCTGGATTGGATAAATGACACTTCCAAATTCTCTGATACAGGTCTGGAGGGGAGTGGATGAGGCCCTGGAAACTGTCAGACCTCTTACATTCTTCACTTTCGGAACTGCCACCAAACATTAAACAATCGACAATTTGTAGGGACACGGTGGCGACGTGGAAAATATCTAAGAGACTATCCCCTTGGGCCTGCCCTGCTTTTCCGTAGGGTCGAGACAATGCACTTTTCCAGGTCTGGAGAGTGAGAGGTGTTGAAACTCTGGGGGATCTTATGCACGAGCGGGAGAAGAGGTGGTTGACGGGCCGGGAAATCCTATCTAAATACAACCTTCCCGAGACTCACATGCTGCAATACCTACAGATGCGTCACCACCTTATGTCCCGTTTATGTGATGTTTCTGGAGAATTAGACAACTCAGTGTGGGAAGACTTGGTGGGAATGAGGTTGGAAGATTTGTCTATATCCTCTCTCTATGAGAAATTACAACGCATTCTCAGTCCTGCTACCAACTGCAAATTATTCAATAAGTGGAGGAAACATGTAGATGATCCTGACCTGGTCCAGAAAATACTGGAGGGTTGGGACACGGTCAAGAAAACCATTATCAATGAAAAATGGAGAGACTCCCAATATAGACTCATACACGGCACTATACAGGGATTTAATATTCCACCCTCTCTGACTAATCAAGATAGGTTAGTATACTGCCCCAAGTGTAAAGAGCATATGACTGACTTAGAACATGGGATTTGGTCATGTCCTGAATCGAAGAAATACTGGGATAGAATGGGGGAGTTGGCGTTAGACCTATACCCTAAGGAACGCAGATCTGACCCGATGATGTGGCTGTTCCACTATTCGGGTGATAACGAGAGGACAGGGCCGCTTCACATATTATTCCATACGGTAGTGATAGTGGCAAAAAGATTGCTTCTCCAGCACTGGCTTGACGGTTTCACGCCCGCGATGGAGCTGGTACTGAATACCCTTAAAAAATCCTTGATGTTGGAATCAGGGGAGACGCTCAGAAACCCAACTAATTTGGCCAATAAATTCTTCCTCAAATGGAAACCGTTCATAGAGAAAAATCTTTCGGCACCGGAAATAGAACTCTTTATGACTCCATATAAACTTACAGAATGGTATTCGCTGGCAGACCTAAATGGCACTCTGGGTAAATTAAGACGTGGCATGTGAGATAGATAGATATAGTTATATTTCTAAGGTTACTGATTCAAGCTGTTAGGGCTTAGGCAATTCAAACGGGGAGGTGGGGAGGGAATGCTTTATATTGTTCTATTATTCTTTAGAACTTTCGTTAGAACTCTCTAACTTTCTTATTTTGATCTATGGTTGCTTATTTTATACTTTCTCTGTCATGAGGGGTTGAGTATTAGAGTAATATTATACAGTACTATATTTTCACTCTATTTTATAGCGAGTAGAGAACCAGATACGAGTGACTTATTTCTCTATTAGTATTTAGTTCTAGGTGCACTATTTAATTCTCATGTTTTGTCACTGTCGTGAGATGCGGTATACTGTCTCTGCTTAAACGTTCTGAATGTTAATTACATGTAAAAACTTTCAATAAAAATGATGGTTCAAAAAAATAAAGAAGGAAGCAGTCAGGAAGTAGAAGAAGAGACAAAAGGGAAACACAACAGGAAGTGGAAGTGCAGTAGGAGAGAAATCTGGCGGAGTAAGCAGGAGAGAAGGACCTAGAGGACTTGAGCAGAGATGAGGCTCATCTTGGGTCCCGAAACAGCAGGCTGCAGAGAGAACGAGGGAGACCTAGGGGCGCGGGAAGCGAGCATTCCACCCATGCGCACAAATCTGAAGTGGCAGCTGAAGGGCAGGTTGCAGATTAGGGACCGGCCCTGAAGGTGGCAATGAGAATCCATACACCAACCACGGAACCGGAGGCCACAAGGTCCAGAGGAGCTGTGGCCCACTCCCGGGACATCCACTAAGAAAGCAGCCGTACTAGGGTAAGGGGACATGGCCAGTCATCCAACAAGACCCTTGGTTGCTGGATTGGGGCACAGTGTGTGGAGGCGCGAGCAGGTGTCAGGCGAGCAGGCAGCGCTAAGGAAGGCAGCAACCAGAGGAAGGAATATAAAGGGGGTGTCCTGGATGAGCTATCCCGGTTGCTGAGGACTATCCGGACAGCGCCTTTACCAGAACTGTATCTTGTGGTGCCCGCAGAGAAAAGCTAAGTAAACCGGGTTTGGAACTCAGAACTGTGTGTGAGACTTTTAATTTCCCGCCTGAGGAGCAGTAGACTGATGCTAAGCCATGCAGGCTGTAGAAACCCGCTTGGGACACACTCCAACCCTACTTCCTGGCTTGAACCACTCCTCTGGCCCAGTAACACCAACTGACCACACCAGTTACCCTGGGGAACCGCTCCATCATCACCGCTGCCATCCCATCATTCCCGGAGGTCTCGCATCGCAGCCGCGGCCACTAACAGCCACACGCCACAGGTGGTGTCACGACAAACCAATCCCTAATACCCGTTCTCCCTTTTCCAACAAACTCTCTTCCCCCTTTTTTATTGATCGCTCCGGGGCCACGGAGCAGGTCATGCCACCGTAACATCTTGATTCCCCCCACCCCCCGATGACATCTCGATAGAGGGAGAGGCCCGGCTCCGAGTACCCCACGGCTCCAAAGGGGCGCATCATTTCACAGTCGCCCAGGCCTCATGAGACACAACTTGGGCTGGGAGTGCATGCTGCTTAAAATCTTTTGAGCCTCGTTCTGAGGCCCCATAGTATTTGACCTACATAACCAAGGAATGCTGTGGGAACTGTTTACCTATGTCGGACCTGCATGGGAATTCAGCTTTTGAACAAATTGGTGAACGAGAAACAGTGGGTTTTTTTCTGTCTCTCTTTTTATGTTTAGAGGTTTCCATTTGTGGACTACCTTAAAATCCCTGGACCATGTTTGAAATCCTGCACTACAACAAACTTGCATGGCTTTTTTTTAGGGAAAATTTTGGTGAGTGTTTTTTAAAATAAAATATTTTTGTTTGCTTAGCCTTTTAGTTATTGGGTTAAGAATGGAGGTGTCTGATAATTGCCTCTGCATTAATAACACCAGGGTTTGACGCCAACTGACACTACACAGCTGTCATCAACCCCAACTACCATTACCCCAATTGCCAATGCACCAGGTCAATAGATAAGAGGCGAGGCAAAGCCACTTCTGGAGCAGCTGATGGCTGGTGTTTTCTGGTTGGGAAGAGCCCGATAAAAATGGACCTTGCAAGCCTGATAAAATCAGCCACAGCTATCTACTTTACCTTTGCTAGTTATCAAAATGTTATTTTTTTTAACTCATTCAATTAGGCTAGACAAGGCCAATTATCCTTTGGTGTTACATGAAAGGGTGCACGTTTATAATATAAAGAGGATTTATGACAATATATAGCTGCAGGATATATATTCTACCTATGTATCTATATATGTATCTATCTATCTTTATATAAGACTAGCTGCAGTCCCCGGAGTTGCTCGGGATGGTAACTAACTGTACTAAGGTATAACAAAATAGAACGAGTTAGCAAAGTCTTACTTCTGTGTGCTGAGATACAAAGGCTGCAAGTGTAATACAGGGGCTATGTGTGAGCTCATGGTGTAATACAGGGGCTATGTGTGGCCTCCTGCTGTATACTAGGGGCTGTATGTAGTCTCCTGCTGTATAATGGAGGCTGTGTGTGGTCTTCTGCTGTGTACTGGGAGCAGTGTGTGGTCTTTTGCTCTACTGGGGGCTGTGTGCGATCTCCTTCTGTATACTGAGGGCTATATGTGGACTCCTCCTGTATACTAGAAGCTGTGTGCAGGCTCCTGCTGTAGTACTAGTGGCTGTGTGTGGCCTCCTGCTGGATACTGGGGATCGTGTGCAGCCTCCTTCTCTAATACTAGGATCCGTGTGTCCTCATGCTGTATACAAGTTCTATATGTTGTCTCCTGATGTTTATTGGAAGCTGTGTGTAGCCTCCTGCTATATACTGGGGGCTGTGTGCAGAATCCTGCTGTATACTGGGGGTTGTGTGTGGCCTACTGCCCTTCTGCTGTATACTGGGGGTTGTGTCAGCCCTCCTGCTGTATATTGGAGGCTGTGTGTGGCCTCCTGCAGTATACTGGGGGCTATGTGTGGCCTCCTGCTGTCTATTGGATCACGTGATCAGCCTCAGTGCATTATGGGGCCGATCACGTGATCAGCCTCAGTGCATTATGGGGCCAATCACGTGATCAGCCCGGCTTCAATATGCGCATTGCGCATGCACAGAGTCGGGCCGATCATGTGATCGGCCCCATAATGCACTGAGGCTGATCACTTGATCAGCCCCATAATGCATCGGGCCGGAAGTGACGGAGCGTCCGGTGCATGACAAGCTTCCAGAGGGCGGGAGATTCCAAATAGAGGGGCAGAGAGGAACAAACAATAATGCCGCCCAGTGGGGCGTGCACAGCCGCATAGAGGAGTGCTACATGGAGTCTGGCACCGCCTTTTCAGTCCCCTTAATCATGGACTTATGTAAGTTAGAATTCATTTTTCTAATCTTTTATGGTGCCATTTTAGCACAGATATTGATAGGTACGGAGCAGCTGGGAAGTTGTAGGGACAGATAGTGATAGTGTAGGGCCTTAATTCTAGTTGACAGGTTCCCTTTAAGAACAGATATTTGTAATTAACACCTTGGCATAAATATGTCACCTTAGGGCTCGGACACACTCATCCGAGTTTGACGGACGAGACTCGGAACAGGCTGGAGCAGTGACCATGAATGACTTCTCTCTCTGTGGACAGGGAATGCGATGCTGCACAGAAACACAAGCAGCTGTCATTCCCCGTCAAGAGAGAGAGACCGTTCAGGGTCACTGCTCCAACCTGTTCTGAGTCTCGTCCATCAAACTTGGATGTAAGTAGGAGAGTGTGTCCGAGCCCTTAGAGATGTGCTTGTATAGAGCGGGTTCAGATGCTGAGCCCGCTCCATACCAGGCAGGTGTCAGCTGTGATACATAGCCGACTTCTCTCTGTAAACGGAGTGATCAGAGCTAGCCTTAATTGCTGCTGGTTTAATATTTGGAATGCTATTGTCAATGACTGGCAGCAGCATTCAGATAGTATGATGGCCTGTGCATGCACTCACCAGCTCCCATCAGCCTCCCTGTGACATAGTTGCATTTTTCTGATGGGTTGCCATGTGTTGCTGTCATGTTGGTCGTTCTGTGAAGCCCGGCCTGAGGTTGGGTTCCTTGGAAGATGTTACAAAGTACAAGGACATTATTAGAACATAACAAGAAGTGGAGTGGGGGCAAGCAGAATAAAATTTAATTTCCCCCCTGTAGCCAATGCTTTTCCAGTAGGCCAGCTAACCACACTGTAAACACTATTTACCTGCAGATTAAACCTATACGTGCAGATAAATAGCATTTCCTGATGTGACAAGTTCCCTTTTTAGAGGCGTCCTGTACACGTGTTGGATTTCAATCTGACTCCTAACATTATTTAATGTATTATTAGGTTTCGGCTATATATGACCCGCCCAGGGGTATATGGGAACTCGGTACCCGAGCGTTGATATGGGGGTGCTGTCTCGGTGGCTGGTGCCCGGGCCCATAGCCCTGGTGGTCAGCTGTGTAACAGGGAAATAATAAAAGTCTTGTGACGCCACCTGTGGATTTTGGTGAAGGCACCAGCGCTGCTGTAGACCTCCGGGGATGATGGACGGGCAGCTTGGGTGGTACAGCTCCCCTCAGAAGGAGCAGGGTCCCTGGGGCAATAATGTGGTGACGGGGATTTGCACATGGAGGTGGCTAGGCGACTCGGCCGCTGTAACAGTCTCTAGGCCGGATCGGTTCAGGGGTGGACAAACTGACACACACACACTGTGGATCGTTTCTGTACCTTTACTGATGGTATTTCAGGCACGGTCCAGGGTACGTTCCAGGTGGTCGGGAAGCACTTCTGGAGTTCCACAGTGAGTGATGGATTAGGCCTCCTTGTATCTTTTCACTTGTTGAAGTCCCTGACCCGTGTGAAACAAGGCCTGACCTCCTCTGTGCTTTTCCCTCACCCATTCTGTAGTGTTACGAACCTTTGTGTGGGCTACTGCTATGAGTTCTCCTGCAGTCCCTGGCTCCCCTATTGGTTGCGTGACAGGTGTCCAGGAGACTGGAGTCTCTTCGGTGAACCAATGTTTCTGCTGGGCTTGATACTCTCCTGCAGACTCGGACTCCGATGTCCGGGTTGCTTTATGGGTGAACCGGTATGGCTCCTCTGCCCCCGGTCTGCTCCTTTGCTATGTTCTCCTTAAGCCTTGCCTTCGACCTCACTCTCAGGCCCTCACACTGGCTAGACTGGTCAACTGGCTCGGGCCTAGCGCAGCTCCGACACACCAGGACGTCTTCACAGTCCTCCCAGGAATTGCACTCACTAACTCCTCCCACAGCACCAGTATTTATAGGGGATCTTGCTTAAAGACAGCAAGTACAATACTACTGGTAAGACAGTCGCTGTGTGCTTGCTGCAATTCGAGGGCCACTGCTTTGTAATTTCCCCCAGGCCAAAATTTGCGAGTGTCCTTGCTTGCTTCCAGGGTCGAAAGAAATGGTAAATGGGTATGGATTGGTGGGGTGCGGCTTGGGTGTTGACGAAATATGCTGTGGTGTGCATAGCTCGATGCATAATTCATACCTATTTCTGTTCTTAAAAAGTTGGATATGCCACAGATAGTAACATCAGAAGATTGTTCCAACCTTTTAAACCACTCATTTTATATCATGTAATAAGTATGTAATTTTTACCTTATTCTTGTAAGTATAAAACAAGAAGCTTGAAGATTTTGAGGAATTTAAGCTCAAATCATATAAATGTTCTGTTTATATGGATTTGCCATGATATATGTAAACAAGTTACCAGTGATACCAAGCCCTGGTTTTGTGGATAGGAGTTTCCTGAGCTGCAAAGATCTTACAGCGTAAAGGAGGTAAAATGTAGAGGTCTTTAGAGAAGAGGGTTAATAAGGCTGGGATTACAATTGCTACATCTATTTATATAATCCGCAGTTTGGAATTCGGGCACTGTAGCCGAATCCCAGAATGCTTTGCGGGACTGCGAGTGATGACGCGTAGCGTCATCACGAGCAGTCTCCGCTGCCCACCCGCCACCCCGCACCTCGCCTGCTGCCCCCGCAGTTCTCCTGCTGCCCCCCACCTCTCCTGCCTCCGTCGGCCCCGCAAAGCAGCTCAGGGACACAGACCCGGGGAGACAGAGGAGCCCCGGACCCGCACCCCTGCACATCCGCCAAGCCGCTCAGCAGACCCGGGGAAGACCCGGGGAGACAGAGCAGCCCCGGACCCACACCCCTGCACATCCGCCAAGCCGCTCAGCAGACCCGGGGAAGACCCGGGGAGACAGAGCAGCCCCGGACCCGCACCCCTGCACATCCGCCAAGCCGCTGAGCCACACAGCAGACCCGGGGAAGACCCGGGAGACAGAGGAGCCCCGGACCCGCAACCTGCTGCTCTGGGACACAGGACACGCGGGCACAGACAGAAGCCCCGGACCCGCACCCTGGAGGGCACCCTCAACTACCACCAGCCGCCGCTCACCCGGAGCTCTGTGATTGTACGCTGCAGAGCCGGCGGCCCTGCAGCCTGCTGTCACCCTCCACCCGCCCCTCAACTTGCACAGCCCCCTCTATCACCTACTCCCCGCACAGCCCCCTCTATCACCTCCTCCCCGCACAGCCCCCTCTATCACCTCCTCCCCGCACAGCCCCCTCTATCACCTCCTCCCCGCACATCCCCCTCTATCACCTCCTCCCCGCACAGCCCCCTCTATCACCTCCTCCCCGCACAGCCCCCTCTATCACCTCCTCCCCGCACATCCCCCTCTATCACCTCCTCCCCGCACAGCCCCCTCTATCACCTCCTCCCCGCACAGCCCCCTCTATCACCTCCTCCCCGCACAGCCCCCTCTATCACCTCCTCCCCGCACAGCCCCCTCTATCACCTCCTCCCCGCACATCCCCCTCTATCACCTCCTCCCCGCACAGCCCCCTCTATCACCTCCTCCCCGCACAGCCCCCTCTATCACCTCCTCCCCGCACATCCCCCTCTATCACCTCCTCCCCGCACAGCCCCCTCTATCACCTCCTCCCCGCACAGCCCCCTCTATCACCTCCTCCCCGCACATCCCCCTCTATCACCTCCTCCCCGCACATCCCCCTCTATCACCTCCTCCCCGCACAGCCCCCTCTATCACCTCCTCCCCGCACAGCCCCCTCTATCACCTCCTCCCCGCACAGCCCCCTCTATCACCTCCTCCCCGCACAGCCCCCTCTATCACCTCCACCCCGCACAGCCCCCTCTATCACCTCCTCCCGCACATCCCCCTCTATCACCTCCTCCCCGCACAGCCCCCTCTATCACCTCCTCCCCGCACAGCCCCCTCTATCACATCCTCCTCGCACAGCCCCCTCTATCACCTCCACCCCGCACAGCCCCCTCTATCACCTCCACCCCGCACAGCCCCCTCTATCACCTCCTCCCCGCACATCCCCCTCTATCACCTCCTCCCGCACAGCCCCCTCTATCACCTCCTCCCCGCACAGCCACCTCTATCACCTCCTCCCCGCACAGCCCCCTCTATCACCTCCTCCCCGCACAGCCCCCTCTATCACCTCCTCCCCGCACAGCCCCCTCTATCACCTCCTCCCCGCACAGCCCCTCTATCACCTCCTCCCCGAACATCCCCCTCTATCACCTCCTCCCCGCACAGCCCCCTCTATCACCTCCTCCCCGCACAGCCCCCTCTATCACCCTCCCCGCACAGCCCCTCTATCACCTCCTCCCCGCACAGCCCCCTCTATCACCTCCTCCCCGCACAGCCCCCTCTATCACCTCCTCCCCGCACAGCCCCCTCTATCACCTCCTCCCCGCACAGCCCCTCTATCACCTCCTCCCGCACAGCCCCCTCTATCACCTCCTCCCCGCAACTACCCCTCTATCACCTCCTCCCCGCACAGCCCCTCTATCACCTCCTCCCCGCACAGCCCCCTCTATCACCTCCTCCCGCACAGCCCCTCTATCACCTCCTCCGCACAGCCCCCTCTATCACCTCCTCCCCGCACAGCCCCCTCTATCACCTCCTCCCGACAGCCCCCTCTATCACCTCCTCCCGCACAGCCCCCTCTATCACCCTCCCCCGCACAGCCCCCTCTATCACTCTCCCGCACAGCCCCCTCTATCACCTCCCAATCCCCCACATGCCACCCTCTATCACCTCCTCCCCGCACATCCCCTCTATCACCTCACTCCCGCACAGCCCCCTCTATTCACCTCCTCCCGCACATCCCCTCTATCACCTCCTCCCCGCACAGCCCCTCTATCACCTCCTCCCGCACAGCCCCTCTATCACCTCCTCCCCGCACTCCCCTCTATCACCTCCCCCGCACAGCCCCCTCTATCACCTCCTCCCCGCACAGCCCCTCTATCACCTCCTCCCCGCACAGCCCCCTCTATCACCTCCTCCCCGCACAGCCCCCTCTATCACCTCCTCCCCGCACAGCCCCCTCTATCACCTCCTCCCCGACATCACCCCTCTATCACCTCCTCCCCGCACAGCCCCCTCTATCACTCCACCCGCACAGCCCCCTCTATCACCTCCTCCCGCACATCCCCCTCTATCACCTCCTCCCGCACAGCCCCCTCTATCACCTCCTCCCCGCACAGCCCCCTCTATCACTCCTCTCCGCACAGCCCCCTCTATCACCTCACCCCGCACAGCCCCCTCTATCACCTCCCCCCGCACAGCCCCCTCTATCACCTCCTCCCCGCACATGCCCCCTCTATCACCTCCTCCCCGCACAGCCCCCTCTATCACCTCCTCCCCGCACAGCCCCCTCACCCCCTGCACAGCCCCCTCTATCACCTCCCCCCGCACAGCCCCCTCTATCACCTCCACCCGCACAGCCCCCTCTATCACCTCCCCCCGCACAGCCCCCTCTATCACCTCCTCCCCGCACATCCCCCTCTATCACCTCCTCCCCGCACAGCCCCCTCTATCACCTCCTCCCCGCACAGCCCCCTCTATCACCTCCTCCCCGCACAGCCCCCTCTATCACCTCCTCCCCGCACAGCCCCCTCTATCACCTCCTCCCCGCACAGCCCCCTCTATCACCTCCTCCCCGCACAGCCCCCTCTATCACCTCCTCCCCGCACAGCCCCCTCTATCACCTCCACCCCGCACAGCCCCCTCTATCACCTCCTCCCCGCACATCCCCCTCTATCACCTCCTCCCCGCACAGCCCCCTCTATCACCTCCCCCCGCACAGCCCCCTCTATACTCCTCCCGCACATCCCCTCTATCACCTCCTCCCGCACAGCCCCCTCTATCACCTCCTCCCCGCACAGCCCCCTCTATCATCCTCCCCGCACAGCCCCTCTATCACCTCCCCCGCACAGCCCCCTCTATCACCTCCTCCCCGCACAGCCCCCTCTATCACCTCCTCCCCGCACAGCCCCCTCTATCACCTCCTCCCCGCACACCCCCTCTATCACCTCCTCCCCGCACACCCCCTCTATCACCTCCTCCCCGCACAGCCCCCTCTATCACCTCCTCCCCGCACAGCCCCCTCTATCACCTCCTCCCCGCACAGCCCCCTCTATCACCTCCTCCCCGCACATCCCCCTCTATCACCTCCTCCCCGCACAGCCCCTCTATCACCTCCTCCCCGCACAGCCCCCTCTATCACCTCCTCCCCGCACAGCCCCCTCTATCACCTCCTCCCGCACAGCCCCCTCTATCACCTCCTCCCCGCACAGCCCCCTCTATCACCTCCTCCCCGCACAGCCCCCTTATCACCTCCTCCCCGCACAGCCCCCTCTATCACCTCCTCCCGCACAGCCCCCTCTATCACCTCCTCCCCGCACAGCCCCCTCTATCACCTCCTCCCCGCACAGCCCCCTCTATCACCTCCTCCCCGCACAGCCCCCTCTATCACCTCCTCCCGCACAGCCCCCTCTATCACCTCCTCCCCGCACAGCCCCCTCTATCACCTCCTCCCGCACAGCCCCCTCTATCACCTCCTCCCCGCACAGCCCCCTCTATCACCTCCACCCCGCACAGCCCCCTCTATCACCTCCTCCCGCACATCCCCCTCTATCACCTCCTCCCCGCACAGCCCCCTCTATCACCTCCTCCCGCACAGCCCCTCTATCACCTCCTCCCCGCACATCCCCCTCTATCACCTCCTCCCCGCACTAGCCCCCCTCTATCACCTCCTCCCCGCACAGCCCCTCTATCACCTCCTCCCCGCACACCCCCTCTATCACCTCCTCCCCGCACATCCCCCTATACTATCACACTCCTCCCCGCACATCCCCCTCTATCACCTCCTCCCCGCACAGCCCCCTCTATCACCTCCTCCCCGCACAGCCCCCTCTATCACCTCCTCCCCGCACAGCCCCCTCTATCACCTCCTCCCCGCACAGCCCCCATCCTCTCCGCATCACCTCTCCTCCCCGCACAGCCCCTCTATCACCTCCTCCCCGCACAGCCCCCTCTATCACCTCCTCCCGCACAGCCCCCTCTATCACCTCCCCCGCACAGCCCCCCTTCTCTCAACCCCTCATCCCTCCCCGCACATGCCCCCTCTATCACCTCCTCCCCGCACAGCCCCCTCTATCACCTCCACCCGCACAGCCCCCTCTATCACCTCCTCCCCGCACATCCCCCTCTATCACCTCCTCCCCGCACAGCCCCCTCTATCACCTCTCCCCGCACAGCCCCCTCTATCACCTCCTCCCCGCACAGCCCCCTCTATCACCTCCACCCGCACAGCCCCCTCTATCACCTCCTCCCCGCACAGCCCCCTCTATCACCTCCTCCCGCACAGCCCCTCTATCACCTCCCCCCGCACAGCCCCCTCTATCACCTCCTCCCCGCACATCCCCTCTATCACCTCCTCCCCGCACAGCCCCCTCTATCACCTCCTCCCCGCACAGCCCCCTCTATCACCTCCTCCCGCACAGCCCCCTCTATCACCTCCTCCCCGCACAGCCCCCTCTATCACCTCCTCCCCGCACAGCCCCCTCTATCACCTCCTCCCCGCACAGCCCCCTCTATCACCTCCTCCCCGCACATGCCCCTCTATCACCTCCTCCCCGCACACCCCCTCTATCACCTCCTCCCCGCACAGCCCCCTCTATCACCTCCTCCCCGCACAGCCCCCTCTATCACCTCCTCCCCGCACAGCCCCCTCTATCACCTCCTCCCCGCACAGCCCCCTCTATCACCTCCTCCCCGCACATCCCCCTCTATCACCTCCTCCCCGCACAGCCCCCTCTATCACCTCCCCCCGCACAGCCCCCTCTATCACCTCCTCCCCGCACAGCCCCCTCTATCACCTCCTCCCCGCACAGCCCCCTCTATCACCTCCTCCCCGCACAGCCCCTCTATCACCTCCTCCCGCACAGCCCCCTCTATCACCTCCCCCCGCACAGCCCCCTCTATCACCTCCTCCCCGCACAGCCCCTCTATCACCTCCTCCCCGCACATCCCCCTCTATCACCTCCTCCCCGCACATCCCCCTCTATCACCTCCTCCCCGCACAGCCCCCTCTATCACCTCCTCCCCGCACAGCCCCCTCTATCACCTCCTCCCCGCAAGCCCCCTCTATCACCTCCTCCCCGCACAGCCCCCTCTATCACCTCCCCCCGCACAGCCCCCTCTATCACCTCCTCCCCGCACATCCCCCTCTATCACCTCCTCCCCGCACAGCCCCCTCTATCACCTCCTCCCCGCACAGCCCCTCTCTATCACCTCCTCCCTGCACATCCCCCTCTATCACTCCTCCCCGCACAGCCCCCTCTATCACCTCCTCCCCGCACAGCCCCCTCTATCACCTCCACCCCGCACAGCCCCCTCTATCACCTCCCCCGCACACCCCCTCTATCACCTCCTCCCCGCACAGCCCCCTCTATCACCTCCTCCCCGCACACCCCCTCTATCACCTCCTCCCCTCACAGCCCCCTCTATCACCTCCTCCCCGCACAGCCCCTCTATCACCTCCACCCGCACAGCCCCCTCTATCACCTCCTCCCCGCACATCCCCTCTATCAGCCGCCTGTATACTCTGCTCCCCGCACAGCCGCCTGTATACTCTGCTCCCCGCACACACCCCTCTATACTCGCCTCCCGCACCACACCCCCTCTATACTCGCCTCCCCGCACACACCCCTGTATACACTGCTCCACGCACTGCCGCCTGTATACTCCGCTCCCCGCACTGCCGCCTGTATACTCCCCCCCCGCACTGCCGCCTGTATACTCCCCTCCCCGCACTCCCGCCTGTTACTCCCCTCCCCCGCACAGACCCCTGTATACTCCGCTCCCCGCACAGACCCCTGTATACTCCGCTCCCCACACAGACCCCTGTATACTCCGCTCCCCGCACAGCCGCCTGTATAGTCTGCTCCCCGCACAGCTGCCTGTATACTCTGCTACCCACAGACCTGCCTGTATACTCTGCTTGCCGCACAGCCGCCTGTATACTCTGCTCCCCCCACAGCCGCCTGTATACTCTGCTCCCCGCACACACCCCTGTATACTCTGCTCCCCGCACACACCCCTGTATACTCTGCTCCCCGCACACACCCCTGTATACTCTGCTCCCCGCACACACCCCTGTATACTCTGCTCCCCGCACACACCCCTGTATACTCTGCTCCCCGCACAAACCCCTGTATACTCTGCTCCCCGCACACACCCCTCTATACTCTGCTCCCCGCACACACCCCTGTATACTCTGCTCCCCGCACACACCCTGTATACTCTGCTCCCCGCACACACCCCTCTATACTTGCCTCCCCGCACCCACCCCTCTATACTCGCCTCCCCGCACACACCCCTGTATGCTCTGCTCCCCGCACTGCCGCCTGTATACTCCACTCCCCGCACTCCCGCCTGTATACTCCCCTCCCCGCACTGCCGCCTGTATACTCCGCTCCCCGCACAGACCCCTGTATACTCCGCTCCCCGCACAGCCGCCTGTATACTCTGCTCCCCGCACAGCCGCCTGTATACTCTGCTCACTGCACAGCTGCCTGTATACTCTGCTACCCACAGACCCGCCTCTATACTCTGCTCGCCGCACAGCCGCCTGTATACTCTGCTCCCCCCACAGCCGCCTGTATACTCTGCTCCCGCACAGCTGCCTCTATACTCTGCTACTCACACAGCCGCTTTATACTCTGATACCCACACAGCCGCCTGTATACTCTGCTACCCACACAGCTGCCTGTATACTCTGCTACCCACAGAGCCCCCTGTATACTCTGCTCCCCGCACAGCCGCCTATATGCTCTGCTCCCCGCACACCCGCCTGTATACACAGCCGCCTGTACACTCTGCTCCCCGCACAGCCGCCTGTACACTCTGCTCCCCGCACAGCCGCCTGTATACTCTGCTCCCCGCACAGCCGCCTGTATACTCTGCTCCCCGCACAGCCGCCTGTATACTCTGCTCCCCGCACAGCTGCCTCTATACTCTGCTACCCACAGACCCGCCTGTATACTCTGCTCCCCGCACACACCCCTCTGTACTCTGCTCCCCCCACAGCCGCCTGTATACTCTGCTCCCCGCACAGCCGCCTCTATACTCTGCTACTCACACAGCCGCTTTATACTCTGCTACCCACACAGCCGCCTGTATACTCTGCTACCCACACAGCCGCCTGTATACTCTGCTACCCACAGAGCCCCCTGTATAATCTGCTCCCCGCACAGCCGCCTATATGCTCTGCTCCCCGCACACCCGCCTGTATACACAGCCGCCTGTATACTCTGCTCCTCGCACAGCCGCCTGTATACTCTGCTCCCCGCACAGCCGCCTCTATACTCTGCTCCCCGCACAGCCGCCTGTATACTCTGCTCCCCGCACAGCCGCCTGTATACTCTGCTCCCCGCACAGCCGCCTGTATACTCTGCTCCCCGCACTGCCGCCTGTATGCTCTGCTCCCCGCACTGCCGCCTGTATGCTCTGCTCCCCGCACTGCCGCCTGTATGCTCTGCTCCCCGCACTGCCGCCTGTTTGCTCTGCTCCCCGCACAGCCGCCTGTATGCTCTGCTTCCCGCACAGCCGCCAGTATACTCTGCTCCCCGCACAACCGCCTGTATACTCTGCTCCCCACACAGCCGTCTCTATACTCTGCTACCCACACACCCGCCTGTATACTCTGCTAACAACAGAGCCGCCTGTATACTCTGCTACGCAAAGAGCCGCCTGTATAATCTGCTACCCACAGAGCCGCCTGTATACTCTGCTACCCACAGAGCCGCCTGTATACTCTGCTCCCCGCACAGCCGCCTCTATACTCTGCTACTCACACAGCCGCTTTATACTCTGCTACCCACAGAGCCACCTGTATACTCTGCTACGCAAAGAGCTGCCTGTATAATCTGCTACCCACAGAGCCGCCTGTATACTCTGCTACCCACAGAGCCGCCTGTATACTCTGCTACCCACAGAGCCGCCTGTATACTCTGCTACCCACAGAGCCGCCTGTATACTCTGCTACCCACAGAGCCGCCTGTATACTCTGCTACCCACAGAGCCGCCTGTATACTCTGCTACCCACAGAGCCGCCTGTATACTCTGCTACCCACAGAGCCGCCTGTATACTCTGCTACCCACAGAGCCGCCTGAATACTCTGCTACCCACAGAGCCGCCTGTATACTCTGCTACCCACTGACCCGCCTGTATACACACAATTCATTTCACCGCGCTCCCGATGCAATTGCATCGGGCCTTTTTACTAGTTAAATCTATAAAATACACTTAAATGTTTTTACAAGGCAAAAATAAGTCACGTTCATTCAAGTATAATACAATTGTCTCCTTGATGTTGAGGAAAATGTGTAATACAGTTATGTAATGCGGAGGTTTAGAGTAAGCAGACATTTTTGGAATCCCAGAAAAGATTAGATCCAAATTCCAACACCAACGACATTAGCAACTTCATTGTAAACAAACTAAATATGTCTTTTTTTTTTGATCAGATATATTTTATTAATCAAATTTCAAGCATAACAAAATCCACAAATAAGCATCAAGGTTTTACATAGTAATACACCCCAACCCAATCCCCCCTCCCCCCTCCCCTCAACACCCCCTCCCTCCCCCTCCCCTTCCGCAGACAGCTACCGATTACTTGCAGTATAAGTATTTAAATCGAAAGTATCCATCAAAAATAATACAATTCGAGTGATAGCAACTCAGAGATGTAAGGAATATACCACTATACCGACCACAAGACTTCCCTGTCTATCCTTCCTTATCTTTACCCATCACCGACTAGCCAGGGTTCCCACAGTTGATCAAACAGTTTCCCCGCATTCAGTCTCCTGTATATCTTTCCCTCCAGTCTTATGATATAATCTACCCCCCTAACATACTCCATCCTCGATGGCGGCTCGGCCCCAATCCAATGCCTTGCTATTAGCTTACGGGCAATGAACAGCAGTCTAGCCACAGCCACCTTACGTGCGTTCAGAACCTTAATAAGCTCCACATATCCCAACACGCATACAAGGGGTTCCCTGGGTATCACACATTTATACCTACCCTCTATCAGGGTCAACACTGTCAACCAGAATGCTTGCAAACTGGGGCAATCCCACATCATATGTAGGAGTCCGGCATTCTCACTATGACATCTCGGGCACTCTGACGATCCTCGTACTCCGATTTTAAACAAGAAAGCAGGTGTTCTGTATGATCTATGGACCAGGTACAACTGCGACAATCTCCCCGGTTCACTCAGTGACAACTTGGGCCCGTATTCCAGTATTGATTCCCAGACTTCATTCTCTATCTCCCCTATGTCCTCCTCCCACTTGTCCCGTGTCTTTATGGGGTGTCGCAGCAGAACCGTGTGCATAAGGTCTCTATAGAGTGTAGATATAACCCCCTTCGTGATACCAGCCATACACATGTTGTCTATTACTACATCCACCTGCAGCCGGAGATCAGTCAGCTTAGCCTGCTGCCTGAAGGCATGTCGGACCCTGTAATATAAAAATTTGTCAGACTCCCTCAGATGAAATTCGTTACTCAGGTCCTCAAATGTCCTCAAACTGCCTCCTGATAGAATCTGAGTCACACAAGTTATGCCCCTGCGCAACTAAATATGTCTTAGTGTAGAAGAAACTGTATCATCATCACGTTATTATAGGATTTCTATATGTACCGGAAGAACATCTCATTTGAATTCTGTTGTTTTCTGTTTCAGGACACAAAAAAAAGTCAGGTTTTAAGAAGGTTTTTAAATTGAGTGATTACAACCTCAGATGAACAAAAGCACAATATAATTTACACATTGGCATTAGGCTGCTTTCACATCAGATTTACTGCCTCTGCTGTGTAGTGTCCGACTTGCGGCAAGCCCCCATTCATTCTCTATGGGACTTGCGGCAGGTGCGGCAAGTATGATTTTTGCCGCAATCCGACAAATCCGGCACTTGCGGCAAGTCAAACAACTGCAGCTAACTGCGTTTTTTTTACTTGCCACAAGTGCCAGATTTCTCGGACACTACGCAGCAGAGGCAGTAAATCTGCTGGATCTGCCGTGATTCAGCAAAAACGCTGATGTGAAAGCAGCCTTATTTAACTAAAACTAGGCCAAAATGCCAAAGCACTACATGAAGAATTAAGTATGTCCCATGAATCAATAGCATGTTGAACCACCTATAGCAATGGTAAAGTTACAAAAAATGGTTAGTTATCAGTCTCTCTGTTATGGGCTCACCAGGTGAGGCTGATTCTCTTCTCTTATATGTAGGACTGAATGCACAGCCCAGACCAGAGGTGACAGTTAAGTAGTGAGAGATTTGATGGTTCACAAGTGACTAAGCAAGGACCATGATAGTAGTGTATGCAAGACAGTAGTCAGACAATAGGAGCAGGTAGCACATATGAAGCAGAGCCTGGAGTATGGATATACACAGGAACAGTAAAACTATTGGCAACTAGTATTTTTCATCAGGGATATAGTTAATCACATGAAAACAATATGATATTTTACAGCAGGGCAGTGATTGATCAAAGAAACAACAAAAAAATAAATTGAAACTTGTGTCTGTACATGCTACTGCCACCTATACCTCTGCTGCTAAGTGGTGTGACAAAAACTCTGTGATTGCTGCTGGGAAGCACAGACACATTTCTGTTGGACACTAGTTCTGTTGGGACTTGTGTACCCCCTCTGTAGTTTTAGGCTGATCTCTCAACTGATTAATTGAGTGTGGGGACATTCGTATAATTTAGACAATGTGATTTTCTGGATTTTACTTTTGATATTCTATCTCTCACTGTTAAAATTAACCTACAGATCTTGTGAAGGTATTTGACCCCCTTGAACTTTTCAACCTTTTGCCACATTTTAGGCTTCAAACATAAAGATATAAATACTAATTTTTTTTTGAAGAATCAACAACAAATGGGACACAATCGTGAAGTGGAACGAAATTTAATGGATATTTTAAACTTTTTTAACAGATAAAAAACTGAAAAGTGGGGAGTGCAATATTATTCGGCCCCTTTACTTTCAGTGCAGCAAACTCACTCCAGAAGTTCAGTGAGGATCTCTGAATGATCCAATGTTGTCCTAAATGATTGGTAATGATAAATAGAATCCACCTATGTGTAATCAAGTCTCCGTATAAATGCACCTGCTCTGTGATAGTCTCAGGCTGCCTTCACACTGCGGCAGCGTCCGGTCCGGAGCTGTCATGATTGACAGCCTGGACCGGAGTTTTCCTCCATAGAATCCTGTCGGGCTGCACGGAGCTGGATCCCGGCGGGTGGTAATTAGCTGCTATCCGGCTGCTGTGTCGCCGGATGAAACCTGCAGAAGTGGGGATTTTCTGCCGATTCCAAAACCGGTGCATGCAACGTTTTTGGAATCGGCAGAAAATCCCCACTTCTGCACGATTCATCCGGCGACACAGCAGCCGGATAGCAGCTAATTACCACCCGCCGGGATCCAGCTCCGTGCAGCCCGACAGGATTCTATGGAGGAAAACTCCGGTCCAGCCTGTCACTCCTGACAGCCCCGGACCGGATGCTGCCGCAGTCTGAAGGCAGCCTTAGGGTTCTGTTTCAAGTGCAGAGAGCATCATGAAAACCAAGGAACACACCAGGCAGGTCCGAGATACTGTTGTGGCGAAGTTTAAAGCCGGATTTGGATACAAAAAGATTTCCCAAGTTTTAAACATCTCAAGGAGCACTGTGCAAGCGATCATATTGATATAGAAGGAGTATCAGACCACTGCAAATCTACCAAGACCCAGCCATCCCTCTAAACTTTCATCTTGGACAAGGAGAAGACTGACTGATCAGAGATGCTGCCAAAAGGCCCATGATCACTCTGGATGAACTGCAGAGATCTACAGCTGAGGTGGGAGAGTCTGTCCATAGAACAACAATCAGTCGTACACTGCACAAATCTGGTCTTTATGGAAGAGTGGCAAGAAGAAAGCCATTTCTCAAAGATATCCATAAAAAGTCTAATTTGAAGTTCGCCACAAGCCACCTGGGAGACACACCAAACATGTGGAATAAGGTGATCTGGTCAGATGAAACCAAAATTGAACTTTTTGGCCACAATGCAAAACGATACATATTTAGAAGAAAAGACGGCACTCACCATTGATAGAAGGTTTCTTTGATCCATTTCTTTCTTAGAAAGTGTAGATTACATACGTTTAAGTGGTGGGGAGGGAGGTGCGGGGAGGACAACGGGTGCACATTTCGCCTGGTTAGGCTTCCACGGGTCCAATCGGTTGGACCCGTGGAAGCCTAACCAGGTAAAACGTGCGCCTGTCGTCCTCCTCGCACCTCCCTCCCCACGACTTAAACATATGTAACCTACACTTTCTAAGAAAGAAATGGATTAAAGAAACCTTCTATCAATGGTGAGTGCCGTCTTTTCTTCTAAATATTTGACTAAAACTCTGCTCAGACTTGTGCAACACCTAACTGCGGGGAGCTGAGACCAGCCTAAAATTAAATCCAGCCCTCTAGTGCCCAGATTCTTCCCTTTTGATGGCAAAACGATATGTTTGGCGTAAAAGCAACATGTGACTTTTTTAGGGTTTATCCAGGCTGCCGCCGGAAAAATTCTTGGGTGTTCCATAGGTTAACATTGGCCTCGGTGCTTGGGTCGAGCACCCGAGCATCTCAATATGCTCGACCCGAGCATCGAGCACCCGAGCATTTTACTGCTCACTGATCACTAATAGAAAGCTTTATAAAGCTTTAAGGACATCCGTTTTTGGATCATTCAGAATAGCTGAAGCTTTAAATAGATGTTACACTTTAAATTGAGTATTTTTTTTGTGAAATGCCAAACTTTATCACCATGAGAGATGGTGGGGATACTTGACAGTGTTGAGCAAGAACTAAAATGCTCGAATGTTTAGCAAGTCTGAGGCTCGGTAGGGCTCGATTCAAGTAACGAGTTTAATGGAAGTCAATAAGAAATATGAACATTTTTCTAAAATACCCTACCAGGAATATTAAGGATTGGGGGTTCATGAAATGCAACAGAACTTCTTGGGAATATTTTTGATAATAAATTGGTAAACTATGATAGTGTGGGGGAGTCGTTATCCAAATAATCTATTTTTGTGTGTGTCTTTTTTTTATTTTCACCTACTGGGTTTGTAATGCAGGTGTTTGATAGATGCCTCTCCATTACTAATCCGTGGGCTTGAAGTCAGATGAGATTACACAGCTGACATCAACCCAAATACCATTACCCCAATTGCCTTTGTACTAGGGCAATTGGGAAGAGAAGGGGAAAGTGACTGAATTGGTGTTTCTAATGTGCTGGTATATTTAGGCTGGGAAGGACTAAATAATCTTGGACTTTCTCAGTCTAGTAATACCAGCCCATACTGTACAGTCAAATGAAAAAGTTTGGGCACCCCTCTTAATCTTACTCATTTTTTTTTTTTTTTAAATTTGGGTTTTTGCAACAGCTATTTCAGTGTGATATATGTAATAACTGATGGACACAGTAATATTTCAGGATTGAAATGAGGTTTATTGTAATAACCAAAAATGTGAAATATGCATTATTTCAATATTTGACAGGTGCCAAAGTATGGGCACCCTTCTGATTTTCATGATTTAAAAATTCCTAACTACTTTTTACTGACTTACTGAAGCACTAAATTGGTTTGGTAACCTCACTGAGCTTTGTATTTCATAGCCCGGTGTATCCAATCATGAGAAAAGCTATTTCAGGTGTCCACTTGCAAGTTGTTCTCTTAGTTGCATCTTCTTTGAGGAGTGACATCATGGTCTCCTCAAAACAGCTCTCAAATTATCTGAAAAAACAGATTTTTTTCATATGACTGTATCTGTCTGCTTTACTAATGTCTGTTTTTAAATTATTTAGTTGGTTAAACAAAATGAAAAATACCATTTATTGTCTAATGTAATGCACTTAAGGGTGCAAGTGTACAACCTTGTCTATAAGCCTCCTCTAATCTAAGCTCTCCCTTTTAAATCAACCCTCCCTATATTTGCAATTTGATGAGCATCACATCCCCCGGTTCTCTTACAAGACATGATGATGTGATACAATGTGGTCAATCATGGTAATGTCAGTAACTGACATGGCTACAGCATTACTATGTATGGGAGGCAATCTCTGCATGGCAATTGGCTGTCTATCAGCTGAAAAATATGTGGGACAGTGACTCTAGCATGGCCTCAAGCACTTGCAAAACTCAACTTGGTACAACAAGCATGCCCGAGTATGCCGATGGTCAGTCAAGTATCGAGCAGTGCTGAGCACACTCTCTTATTGCTAGAAGCTATATGACATCTTTATGATAAAACTGCACCTGACAGAAATTACAGGGAATTATTATCTCTTGGCAGTTAAGCATCATGATTTGTGCCCATAATTACCAATCACATCCAATGATTAGAAGTACAGCAAGTGGTTGTCAGATTGGAATTAGGGTATGTGCAAATGGAATAGCATGTGTCATGACCGGGGTTAATATACTCACTTTTAGGTGTCAGTACTGGTAGTAGCCGGGCAAGCTGCTGAGGGCATGCAGGTGTCAACAAGACAGTTTACTGTTTTATCTATATGATGGTGTTAGGTGGCGTTTTCCCGTGGTGATGACGTACTAGTTTCATCTGTATATAACACTTTGCTTTGCCATTATGGATGTACTACTGATTAAGGAATTCGCTCCGAAACGCGTCAGTGTTTTTCCCCTATGGGGGGTCATCTGGGATGATTTTATACTTAGAATAAAGAATTATAATCGTTTCTGACGGTACCGGATCTTCTACCTTTTTTACTGATTGAATGGACGCCTACCATTGATCCGGGTGTCAGAGGAATCCAGGTGAGAATTGGGTGGTGGGGCATTCAATCCTTTGTATCATGTACTGTTTATCTCTTTACATAAGCGCAAAGTCCTATCTATCATCCACTTCCATCTGGAAGTCCTTTTATCAGGTGCATGAGTAAGAGCGCATGCGCAAGGCCAGAATCAAGGAGAGTTAATTTGTGCTACCAGTCAACATGTCTAATTTGCATGTGAATGGAAATTAGCCATGTGGCGGCCCCAAACAAGGTTGGCTTCAGCACCCTGTACACCCTGTATGACCCCCCACACACCCCTGATAGGGGGCCCCTGTTCGCTTTGTATGACTGCACACACACCAGTGTCAGGGTGCCCCCTGTGCACTCTGTATCCCCTCTCTTTAAGGGGTTCCCTGACAGGGGTGTAGGGGGTCATATAGAGCACACAGGGTACGCCTGTCAGAGAGAGGCGACAGAAACTAAGCGCACTAGGGCTCCCTGTCATAATGGGGAGACAGATAGATCATGCAGGGGCCCCCTGTCATGGGGGGACAGACAGAGCTCACTGGGGCCTCCTGTCAGAGGGGACAGACAGAGCACACAGGGGCCACTTCTCAGGAGGGGAACAGGCAGCACTCAGGGGAGAAGAGACACAGCGATCAGAGGGAGAGTGCATAGGGTGGGAGAGACACAATGTATGGGGGGGGGGAACAGCACACAGTGAGTGATAGTGACCACGTTGGGAGAGAAAGCAAAAAGGGGGAGAGACAGTGCACAGGGGGAGACATACAGTACACTAGGGGGAGAGTGCACTTGGTAAAAGAGACAGAGCACGGGGAGAGACAGAGCACAGGGGGGAGAGACAGCAAACGGGGGAAGAGACAGCACACAGGGAGAGAAACAGTGCACAGGGTGGGAGAATGCACCTGGGGAAACAAACAGCCCACAGCCTCTATATAATATGTAAAAAGACTGCAGCCTATATCTACTTACAAAATGTGTTGTCCCATGCCATCACTTCCAGCGTCAGGTTGTGTGTACATCAGCTGCCGGTGGCAGTCATATTTTCACACCCAGGTGATTGGTGTACAAATATGGTGCCAGCTGACAGAATTAGCACATTGCACAGTAAAGCTGCCACCACCCAAAAATCCAAAAGTCAGGAAAGGGGGAAGGGGAAAGCTTACTCACGCCTCAGGAGATCCGACACAGGTGCACAGTGATGGCTGGCATCCATCTAGTCCATAGACGTCAGTGAAGGATGTGAAGGTCCGGCATACTGATTCCAATTCTACAAGATTCTTTTATTAAAATGCTCAAAACATCTTAAAAGAAAGCATCAAAGTTAGGCTTGCAGGCCATGTCAGACGCGTTTCGATTAAAAACAACCTTTATCATTGATACACAGGCGGGCCACGTATATGCAAGCACACTTACTCAGGTGGTACTCAGGTGACGATGTGTTCATGAGAATCATTTTTGGGTGGTCGTCAGTGAAGGATGTGAAGGTCCGGCATGCTGATTCCAATTCTACAAGATTCTTTTATTAAAGTGCTCAAAGCATCTTAAAAGAGAGCATCATAGTTAGGCTCGCAGGCCATGTCAGGTTAAAAACAACCTTTATCATATCTAGCTATCACCTAAATATGCAGGTTTTAAATTGCATTCAGAGGCTTATATCCTCATATACAGTTTCTGTAGTGTTCATTTTCCTCTTCAAAACTTGCATTAGTTTCCTATATACCACACATACATCCTTTAGTCATTCTGTTTAGTGTGCAGCGGACCATTATTATTATATATTGTTATTTTCTAGCTAGCACCTAAACATGCAGGTGTGCCAGTCTTCATCATATTATTAATTTTACTGTTTTTGACTGAGCACCCTTCCCCCGGTAGCCTAGCTGAATTTAATCATGTTTTCCACCAACTTGCTGTAGTCAAGCTTCCTACTACACCCATACACGTAGGTTTTAAATTGCACTCAGAGGCTTATGCCCTCATATGCATTTCTACCACAGACAGAGGCATAAGGTAAGGGAGATAAGGACCTGGTATCATGAGAACACCTTGAAGCTGGTTACCGGGCTTACATGCAATGGCCAATGCATCAACTAAGATTCTCATATTTCATATTATGTCTTGAAGCAGTTTCTGTAGTGTTCATTTTACTCTTCCAAACTTGCATTAGTTTCCTATAAACCACACATACATCCTTTAGTCATTCTGTTTAGTGTGCAGCGGATCATTATTATTATATATTGTGTACTTACTCAGTCGGCTGCCATCTTTGGACATCTGGGTATATAAAGATGGTGGCAGCATAATCCATGCACACTTACTCACACCGCCACCATCTTTGGAAACCACAGGGAGGAGAGAGCACAAAGAGGGAGTGACAAAGCACAGGGGGGCAGAGAGAGTGCAAAGAGAATGTGAGGACAGTTTTCTTTGGGTCATAGGCAGCATTTCTCTTTCTCCAAACATGACGAGTTGAGTTAATGCCAAAGAGCTCAATTTTTGTCTCATCTGACAACAGCACCTTCTCCCAATCACTCTCACAATCACCAAGGCATTCATTGGCAAACTTCAGATGGGCTCACACATGTGCATTCTTGAGCAGTGGGACTTATCAGGCACTCTAGCGTTTTAATCCATTCCGTCGGAATGTGTTTCCAGGGATTTGGGATTTTCTTGGTGACGGCGGTCCCAGCTGCCTTGAGATCATTAACAAGTTTCCCCTGTGTAGTTTTAGGCTGATCTCTCACCTTCCTTACGATCCTGGATACCCCACGAGGTGATATTTTGCATGGAGCCCCTGATCGATGTCGATTGACACTCATTTTATATTCTTTCCATTCTCCTACTGTTGCACCAACAGTTTTCTCCTTCTCACCCAGCATCTTACTTATGGTTTTGTAGCTAATTCCAGTCTTGTGCAGGTCTAGGATCTTTTCTTTGACATACTTAGAAAGCTCTTTGGTCTTGCCCATGTTGTAGAGGTTAGAGTCTGACTCATTGAGTGTGTGGATGTAACAACCGGACACCTGTCGCTGTGAGTATGAGATACGGTGCTGGTATGAACGACTCCAACCACAATATGATACCCAATCAACTTCTTTTTATAACCTGCAATAGATAACAGAATTTCACTTTTCAACAAAATATGGCCACAACAGCCACAAACCACAAAATACAAATGATGTATCCTCAGAGATTCCAAGTGCCAGCTTAACTGAAAGGAGAAGTTCTATCCCAAAGGCTATGCCACTCCCTCCCTTCTCTGATACAGGGCCTACCCAAGGTTCCACCGTGATCGTGACACGTAGTTCTCTCGGTATACAATCTTTCATCTGCCTCCTGCCTTAAGTACAATAGATTCCGGGTACCCTATTTTCCCCTTGATATATATATCTTTACACAACTAATCTCTCAAAACAAAACAATACGTATACAATGTACTGTCCCTTTCTTTGCGAATGCTCGGAGCGGACGCCCTGACTAAATATGAGCAAACAGAAAAAACTGAACTTATTACTCTGACGTCTGGCCTCTAGTTTTAGTCAGCTTTCCTAGGTCACCAAATTCTCTGATACATGCAGGTGAAGATTTAGAAACAGTCTCAGTCTCAATGCAGTAGTGATCCTCTCAGCTCCCCTTTAGTATTCATGTTCACCAGAGTCTTGGTACACATGAGCCCACACAGTCTCTCTATCAGTCCATCTGTAGTCTATGCAAAAGGGATGTTCTTAGAGATGCTGCAAATTCTAGCTAACTTTCCCTAGCTGAACAGTTGGTCACAGGTCACACATCCAGGTTTACTCACAGAAACTGCTTCCTCTTGATGACGCCCTCAACTTTGGGTCTCTCAAGGCTCTCAGCTCTTCCATGTCCCAGGCAGGTCTTCCCTCAGCTTCCTTCCTCTTCAACAACCTCGGGTGTCTCTTTGCTTTCATTTTCTCTACTTCCTGTCTTTATCAACAACTTCGGCTTTTTTCTCAGTTTGGCATATCTTATTGTATGGTGTAATCTAGTTGCCGAACTAAGTCATTGCAGCATATTTTTTATAAATTTTTATAAGATCAGTAGTAATAGCAGCTACTAACATGCTACAAGGACAGGTGACATTTTAAAACAGTTGTCTTTGATGCAGGTAACAAGTTGATTAGGAGTGTCAAACTGGTCTGTAGGAGCCAGAACTCCTAATGGTTCGTAGGGGATCAAATACTTATTTCTCTAAGCAAAATGCAATTTATATAATTTAGACAAGGTGATTTTCTGAATTTTATTTTTGATATTCTGTCTCTCACTATTAAAGTTAACCTACCCTTAAAATTATAGACTGTTCATGTCTTTGTCAGTGGGCAAACTTACAATATCAGCCAGGGTTCAAAAAATTATTTCCTTCCTTGAATATGGGCCTATAGCTTGGGTGCTCTGCCATGAATACATTTAGCACAGGTCCATGACATTTTTTGGTGCATAAACTCTAGTCTGGGGGTATTCTTTCTAGTCTTTTAGTCTCTTAAGGTGTGTATGCACATTTAGTATTTGGTTGCAGAAATTTCTGTACTAAATCTGCAACATCTCGCAGAAAAATGCACCAAAAACACAATGTGTTTTTGACACATTTTTTTTCTTGCGTTTTTCATGCATTTATTATGGTGGGAAAATTCTGCAATAATTGAATGCTGCAGATTAATTTCTGCACACTATTTGCAAGGGAAAAAAGCAACATGTGCACATAACTTCAGAATTCTAATTGACTTTGCTGGTGTAAGGATTTGCATGCAGTTTTGTGCCAAAAACTGTACTAAAAAAGTGCATAAAAAATGCATAAAAAATGGACTGTGTGCCCAGGTGTCTATAGTCAAATTACTAAATGTACAAAATATCTGCTGATTATTGATGAGCGAGTATACTCGCTACTATTCGGAACTCACTGAATAGTAGCGGTATTCAGCTACTCGCTACTCTCCGAGTATTATGTGTGTACTCAGGAGTAATGAGTAGTCCTAATACTTTGTCTATAGATACACTGCGAAAGTAGCCTAAAAGTGAATAAAAGTAGTGATGGGCGAATCCTAAATTACTCGGAATCGCTTGACTCTAGCGAGTCCGAGCCCAGGACTCGCTACTCGTTGCGAGTCTAGCGAGTCCAATGTTAATGAATGGGGAAGCGAGTAATAGCGAGTAGTGTGATATTTACAACTCGCAGATGTGTCTCGGAAGCTTCAGCCTGAAGCAATCCTAGTTTTGTCATTTATTTGCATTGCTCGTTTACTTTGTAAGTAATCGCTGACTCGCACAGATAAGAGTCCTGTCTCCTCTGTGCTGGCTGCCAGCTCCAGGGTCCTAGAGCCTGCCTGCTGCCTGATGTAGCAGTGCTGAGATTGTTCTCAGTCTGCTCAATCCCTGTGTACAGACATGAATGTCTGTGCACAGAGATGATGTAGCAGAGCTGAGATTGTTCTCAGTCTGCTCATTCCCTGTGCATAGAGATCTATATCTATACACAGGGGATGTAGCAGAGAGGACATCGCGTTTTGGACTGCGTCGGACGGAAGAGGATTTTTTTAATTAAAGATGGAGTCCCTAATGGCTTTTTTTTTTATTTCTAATAAAAAATTTTCTTTGTGTTGTGTTTTTTTTAAAACAATTTAATAGAAATTCATGGCGGTCATGTCTAATATTGGCGTGACCGCCATAAATTTCGGGCTTAGGGCCAGCTGATAATACAAAGCTGGTATTAACCCCTTTATTACTCAGCGTGCTACCGCCACCAGGGCCGCTGGAAGAGCGGGGTTCAGCGCCAGAGGATGGCGCTTCAATGAACGCGCCATCTTCTGGGGCGGCTGCGGGCTGCAATTTGCAGCGGGGGGTGCCCAGAAAGCTTGGGCATCCCTGCGCTGCGGATTCCAGCCCCCAGCTGCTTAGCTGTACCTGGCTAGACATAGAAATTGCGCGGAGCCCCACGCATTTTTTTTAAATTATTTCATGAAATTCTGAGATTCTGACTCTGACTCTGAGACTCTGACTCTGAAATTCATTAAATAATTTTTAAAAAATGCGTGGGGCTCCGCGCAATTTCTATGTCTAGCCAGGTACAGCTAAGCAGCTGAGGGCTGGAATCCGCAGCGCAGGGATGCCCAAGCTTTCTGGGCACCCCCCGCTGCAAATTGCAGCCCGCAGCCGCCCCAGAAGATGGCGCGTTCATTGAAGCGCCATCCTCTGGCGCTGAACCCCGCTCTTCCAGCGGCCCTGGTGGCGGTAGCACGCTGGGTAATAAAGGGGTTAATACCAGCTTTGTTATACAAGCTGGTATTAAGCCCGAGATTCTTAATGTCAGGCCACGTTTGACCCAGCCACTAAGAATCTCCAATAAAGGGTTAAAAAAACACAGAGAAAATTTTTTATTTGAAATAAAAAAAAAAGCCATTAGGGACTCCATCTTTAATTAAAAAAATCCTCTTCCGTCCGACGTAGTCCAAAACGCGATGTCCTCTCTGCTACATGCACAGGGAATGAGCAGACTGAGAATAATCTCAGCACTGCTACATCTCTGTGAGCAGGCGGGCTCTAGGACCCTGGAGCTGCACAGAGAAGACAACTGGACTCGGCTCGCAAAGAAACAGCAGTTACTTTGCGAGTCTCCCTGCTATCACTGGCACAGTAGCCAGTGATGACTCGCACGAGTCTAATGCAAACAATGGCAATCCTAGTTTTGTCAGCGTTTCTGACAAAACTAGGATTGATATTGATTTGCATTGGACTCGTGCGAGTCATCACTGGGAAACTCGCCGAGTACCGAGTCCTGCGAGTCCCTTACTACTCGCCGAGTAACGAGTCCTAGCGAGTAGATTCGCCCATCCCTAAATAAAAGTTGTTAAAAATGGTAAAATTACATACTCACCTGTCCGACGCCTGCACCGGGACCGGCAAAGAAGACATCCGATCGCCGGACAAGGACCTGTGACTACCAGCCAATCAGATGGCCGGTAGCGATCTGGCCAATCAGATGGCGACACGTCACAACCACGTGATCGCTAGCGGCCACCTGATTGGCCAGATTGCAAGGTCCTATCAGGTGACCGCTAGCGATCACGTGGTTGTAACGTGTCGCCATCTGATTGGCCAGATCGCTACCGGCCATCTGACTGGCTGGTTGTCACAGGTCCTTATCCGGGGATCGCAGGTCTTCTGGGATGGTCTCGGTGCAGGCATTGGACAGGTGAGTATGTAATTTTATTATTTTTAACAGCTTTTATTCACTTTTAGGCTACTTTCGCAGTGTATCTGCGAAAGTATTTGGACTCGCTATACTCACAATGAGTACCGAGTACCGGTACCTACTCGTTGTGAGTATAGCGAGTCCAAATATATCGGTACTCGCTCTTCCCTACTGCTGATAAAATGAACATGTACATGCACTTATAAATTATTGATATAAAAAGAAGTGTTTTGTAGTAATTTTAATAAACCATATCATAAGAAATTATATTTTTATACCAACTTTTATGAGTATAGTAGCATCTTAGTTTTAATATTCCATAATGTTACAGAATTGAACAATGGCTTTCGTGACAATTACAATATGTTTCCTGTAAAGCTGGATATACTTAGATACAATTCAAAATAACTGTAAGCATACTGTAAAGGTGCTATTTAGGGATGAGCGAGTCAACTCACTACCATTCGGCTACTCGCAAATAGTAGCGGTATTCGGGTACTCGCTACTCGCCGAGAAAATTAGGATTACTCAGGAGTAGCAAGTACCGAGTACTTTTGCAGTGTATCAATAGATACTCATCAAAAGTACTGTAAAAGAGAAGAAAAGTAGTCACAAAATAAAAAAATCGGATACTCACCTTAACCGACGGCTGCACCAGGACCGGCGGATGGACATCTATGCATGGAAAAGGACCTTTCACTCTACCAGCCAATCAGATGACTGGGAGAGATCTGGCCAATTTGATGCTGCCACGTCACAATCACGTGATCGCTAGCGGCCACCTGATTGGCCAGATGGAAAGATCCTCGGTGTACCTGTGAAGACCTTTCTATGTGGCCAATCAGGTGGCCGCTAGCGATCATGTGATTGTGACGTGGCGGCATCTGATTGGCCAGATCTCTCCTGGCCATCTGATTGGCTGGGAGAGTGAAAGGTCCTTTTCCATGCATAGATATCTATCGGCCGGTCCCGGTGCAGCCGTCGGTTAAGGTGAGTATCCGATTTTTTCATTTTGTAACCACTTTTCTTCTCTTTTACAGGACTTTTGCAGTAGTACTCGGAATTGCTATACTCGAACCGAGAACCGAGTATCGGGACCTACTCTTTGCGGGTATAGCGATTCCGAATACTACGGTACTCGCTCATCCATAGTGCTATTACATTGCATTCTCCTACAAGTTCATTGGTCCTATCGGGGCTTACATCCGAATCACTCGCAAAACGGGATTTGGACGCATATGTGAACAGTGCCATTGACTTTAATGGTGGAGGTAGAATCATCAGTTTTGACAGTGTATGGCCACTTTCACGTCTATGCGTCGATGCGTTTAGCAGCATTGTGCTAGCGCAGGTGCAAGCGCAGATGCTATCACAGCCCAGCGCAGGCAAGCGCATCGGCGCACAGATGAAGCGCTTGTTTCTCGCGCCGCCATTACCTGCTATGGTCGAGCGCAGGAGACCGCATCCCGGAAGCGCAAGTGTGACAGGTCCTGTGTCACAGAGCATGCACTACTTCGGAAACATTGCATGACACGTTTACGGTGCGTCCACACTAGCGCATGCGCTGTGACACAGCCGCTGTCACACTTGCGCTTTGGGGATCCATTTGCCTGCGCTTGCTCATAGCAGGTAATGGCGGCGTTAGCACAATGCACTTCATCTGGATGCCGATGCACTGGGCTGTGATAGCACCTGTGCTTACACCTGCGCTAGCGCAATGCTGCTGAACGAATCGGCACATATATGTGTAAGGGACCTATGTCTACTGGACATCTGAGGGTCCGCCTCATGAAGCCATATACTCCCGAAAATCATGCATGACCGAGCACTTGGTGACTCCGTCTGCACCATTAAAGACAATGCCCTTTTTGGCACATATATTCGAATCCCATTTTGCAGGGGGTTCAGATGTGAGCCCCAACAGAACCACTGAACAGGTAGAAGAATGCAATGTGGAATCATCCTATTACCTCTTTGTTAATATTTAATATTATCATTTAAAAGAAATGAAAGCCTTGCATTGATAAACTGTAGATAGATATCTATCAGCTTTGTGAACACCATGGAATTCTTCCAATCCTCTTTGTAATTCTTTTTTGTTTGCATGCAGATTGTGAATCAAAACCTATTTACAAGCCCAGCCACAAATTTTTAATTGGGTCATGACATGATTTGGCCACTATGAGAGTTTCTTTTTGATGTTTCTGAGGGTGCTTTCACATCTGCATTTTTCGTAATTCGCGGCAGATGCGGTGAAAAAAACGCATCTGCCGCGTTTACTGCATAACCGTTCCACTTGCGGCGCGGTTGCGGTTTTTTCTATGCAAAGTATAGGCATACTTGCGGCAGGTGCGGCAAGTGCGGTTTTGCACTTGCGGCAGGTGCGGCCGCGAAAAAAACCGCGGCTTACTGCGGTTTTTTTCGCGGCCGCACCTGCCGCAAGTGCAAAACCGCACTTGCCGCACCTGCCGCAAGTATGCCTATACTTTGCATAGAAAAAACCGCAACCGCGCCGCAAGTGGAACGGTTATGCGGTAAACGCGGCAGATGCGTTTTTTTCACCGCATCTGCCGCGAATTACGAAAAACGCAGATGTGAAAGCACCCTGAGCTTTTCTTTGCTACTTTGGCTTTTATGTGTGGGGGTCATTGTCTCAGTGCAAAAATAAATTGTTTATCAATTTTTTGTTCTCTAGAAGCAAATATTTCCCCATGATTCCCCTTTATCGGAATGTAAGTTTACCCCTTTATTCAACATCCATATGATTGATAGGCATTTCTGGCTCCCTATATTCAACTCTTAGTTTTTTTTACATTGTCAATTACAGTATAGTTTGTGTTTACTCATACATAATGTATATATTTTACGTTTCACTTATTTAATTCTCTTTTTATTATTATTCAATAATTATTTAATTCAATTATTTTTAAGTAATTTCCCTTGACATATTTGATTGTACACTGAAACGCCAAGTCTGCATCTTTTTGCCTCTCGCCATTGTTGGCCAACACATTTGAATACTCCAGGAATGATAAATTACACCATGAGCCCCGGAAATCTCAACTTTCATGATGCCTTTTAAGAATACGTTTTCTGTGCACATCAAGTTCAGTTTGTGGAGGCTTGGTGTTCCCACTATGGATCTTTGCCATCGCAAAGCTCTGTGTTTGACTAAAACTGGCTTCTCGTTATTCTGTAGAGAACAATGGACCCCTTCAAGATGGATGGGGGAAGTCATGCGTGCCAAGAGGTCAGGCAGCAAGATTTGTAACATGTTCAATTTAAGCTGTGGGAATTGAAGGCTACATTCAACCTTCTCACATACAAACTATCCTGAGCCCAGCAACCAAAACAGTGTAGTCTACTCCTCATTTTTTCTCAAGAGTGATGTTATCAGTTATATAATAGAGAAGTTGATTACTTCATAGCATGTCACTAGAAACACTAATTTTGCCTACTTGTGTGCTAAAGTGATGGCAGGTTACTTGAGTTCATTCTCCTCGTTGCGAACAAGGATACTTCCACACAAAGAGTAACCTAATAATTGCCAACTTGCCGTGAAGGTTCATGGCAGTTCTGTTCTTTATTAAACTAGATGGCATAGTATTCACTTTTTTGTGTCATCAATAATGAATGAATACTCATATTGTGATTTTAACCTTCACAAATATATTTATTGTTTATACATTAATTTACAGAGAGTAGTATTATCTCTTTATTATGGAACATATACTGTATCTATCCTTTACATTTTTGCCAACTTGTGAATGAAATATTAGCATTGGATCATTGTAAGGTGTTACGGGATACAACAGGAGGTTAAAATTTTCCTCTTTGTTGCACAAATTGTTATTGACTGTAATTCAGTGAATGGATGACATTTGAGATAAATACAGACAAGGCCCAAAGTGTTTCTCCTTGCAAATTATTGTAATTACACATTTTGACATACATGGTGTATCTTCTTTGTGTGTATTGGAACAACAGAAAATAAAACAAGAAAAGAGAGCAGGCTCCGATTTTTGCACCGATAAAAAAATCGTACAGAATCGGATCTGACCAAATCGGATGGCATTTAGTGCACATCTGATTCGGTCCGATGCCCATAGGGCTGCATGGGGCCCAAAATCGGTCCGATGCTGTCCGATTTTTATCGGACAGAATCGGAACTGCAAATTCGTAGTGTGAAACCTGCCTAAGAAGTTTGTTGGTAATAGGAATTAATTGATCACAGTTATTTATTCCAAAGGGTGTGCAAATTAATATGAGATTAAGGGTGCCAACAATTTTTGTCCAGTCCATTTTTGGAGCTTTGTGTGAAATTATGTCCAATGTGTCTTTTACTCTCTTTTACTGTGCTGTTCCAATACACTCAATGATAAGTATGACAAAATATGTGTCATGGCAATAATTCTGTTCTTCCACGGTCTGCTTTGGAGCAAGTGACACTACACATGCTGTTGGTAGAGGAGGCGCAACAGCAACATGAAGCAATATAAACTGATTTTTTTTGTTAAAGCAATTAATCAGCATGCCTCTTGGTGTCCACATCCCCTTTTCATGTTCATTCTTCTATCAGACAGGATAAAACCTCAAATACTACCTAGTCAATGAAAGCATCTACATTATTGTTATCAACAAATTCTGCTTGTTGTATTATTGTATATGTGCGCTCATATAGCACCACCATATTCTGTACAGACATCATCCTCAGTGTCCCAATTGGGTCTCACAATCTAGGTTCATTGGCCTTGTTCACACACAATTTGCGTTTTTTTTAGCACTTAAAAAACCACATGCGTTTTTCTAAGAGTGCCAAAAATTGTCCCTTGTGTGTCTGAAAGGTTTAGAAACATTTTTGGACTTAGTAATTTTTTCAACAAAAATGCAGGCAAAAACGCTAGCGTTAACGCAGGGTGCCTATATGTGAACTGCGTTAACGCATGCGTTTCCCATACGGCCCCATGTTAAAAAAACGCATACGCTTTTGGAAATTACCCCTGCATTTTTTTCCAGCACCCAAAAAATGCTGCATGCAGCGTTTTTTGGGATGGGGAAAAAAACGCAAGTGTAGTGAAAAAACGCAGCTATATTCAATTGCACCCTGCGTTAACGCATCTGCGTTTTTTTTTAACAGCTGCAAAAATGCAGAGAAGTCCAAAAAAGCTGATATGTGTGAACAAGGCCGTTATCATAATGTCTTTGTTTGGATTTGCTTCAATATCTATAGAAGTGAGAGACAAGGGCGCATAGGGTCTTATCTTATGATAAAAGAGGGTGTAAATTCCTTTTTGAAAAGTGCTCACCTGATATGGTTGTGTGACCCACAACCAGTATCTGTGCGTATACAGCTGCTGCAGGATCCACACATTCACGTGCAACGTGGCAAGAACTGGACTGAATGGACAAAGTTCTGGTGATCCACATTGCTGCAGAAATGAGCGAACCCACAAGGTCTTTGGCAATGATATAGCTTTTATTTATCCTACATCATTGCCAAAGACCTTGTGGGTGTGGTCATTTCTGCAACAGCGCAGATCACCAGTACTTTGTCTATCGGTCCAGTTTTGTTTGGATTTGAACCAAGGACCGCTGTGTTATAAGTAACAGTGCTAACCATTGAGCCACAGTACTGCCTTTTCATACACCTGCTACTCCTCCTTCTCCACCACAATATGAGATATCTATCCCTGATGGCTGTTCGTGTGCTAACTAAACTTTTATCTGGTGACGTAGCTGGTAGTGGAGACAGCTGCCTTTCAAAAAAATGATGGTGCTCAACATGGCTGAAAGCTAACCAGCCACCATCATTTCATGCAGAAAGGGGTGCCTGCTCTCTGCTCACACATGGAGATGAATACAGGCTGCTCTCCTGACTTGAGCTTGAGCTCCACAGTGAATTGTTTTGTTTTGTCTGTGTGAGAACTTCCTCTTCATCCGAACTGCACATGTCAGTTACATGGCCTTCGCTTCATGTGGGGTCAAACACCTCTTCATCCATCATAGTGTCTTTCACCCACTCTTCAGCCCTGCTCTCCTTCCAGGTCAGCGCACTGACAAAAGTGCAGCAGTTGACAAGAGTGTTTCCACATCCCCTGAGATGTGGGGCAGTGGTTTGCTGACTATTTTCACTATCCCTCTCATGGACTCATCCTCCAGCACAAGAAGTGGTTGGGTGTCAGGACACTCAGTCTCTTCCACTTTTAGGGCATGGCCAGGTGGATAGGCTCAGAACACCAGCCAGCAGAGTCATCAAAAAGTATAAGTGACTGCTGTATGACTTGTTCCTTACACAGCTAGGCTGATTTTGACAATGTTGAGGTGGAAGAAGGATGACCATGGTGCTGTCACAATGGTCTCTTGTACCTGTGAGACTTGAGATAGGCTTAGGTAAAAGCAGGGCCAGTGAGGGACTAGGTATCATTTTTTGCAGCAAGTAGAAGTAACCAGCTCACCACTGCTAGCTGGTATGCACATACCGGTGTCTTGATAACACCAATTGAGTATGAAGAAAGATGAGGTCCAACTTTCAGAAGTAATGCAGGAAAATTCTTTATTTCATCCACAGCATCAATCCCATATAAACGCACAATCTGTACAGACAAACAGTCACTAAGCAGGGCAGGGGGCGCTGCCCAGGCTTGCTTTGTGCCTGTTTGTCCTATACAGATTATGCGTTTATATGGGATTGATGCTGTGGATGAAATAAAGAATTTTCCTGCATTACTTCTGGAAGCTGGACCTCCTCTTTCTCCGTATCCTTTTTGGCTTCAGGATCAAAGAACCCATATAGGGACGATAGGGAGATCAGTGTACATACTCAGGTGAGTTCAGCAGTTGTCCCTTCCCTAATTCCCTACAGTCATGGCTCACCATTGTTACTGTGTTTCAGGTGGGTGTTTCCTTGTGTAGTGTGCCGAACACCAGTTGGTCCGTTCATGAAAGGGGCCAACTCTGCACTTTCAGCTATGGACCAGGTAAAAGACAATGTAAAGTAACTGGGGGCACTGATAGCCATATAATTTAAATCCACCTCAACATTTTCCGGCCTCACCATTCATGCAGCGGTAATCGGGCCTATGAAATGATGAAGAACAGCCTATGGCCTGCGTGCACCAGTGGAAGGTCTTTCATTTTGGCATGTAGTAGGCAAAGATCTACCGCTTCCTTGCCCTGAAGGTGCTCCACCACCAGCAACACCACCACGGCCATGTCCCCTATTTGATGTTCTTCTCATTCTTAGGCATGCAAGAAACTTCAGATTATTAGATGGGCTGTACACAGTTTCAAAGTCTACCCCCACAGACCTTTTCTTATGAGTGGGTACTCATAACTCACGCTGTGCAGTGGTGTAACAGACTTTTATTTTTGCTAGATTAAACCAACAATAACTGGTGCACACTGTTGTTATATGTAGTGCAGAATCAGGTTTGTGAGATATTACACATGTTAATCCTTGTGCATTGTGTGCACGCTTCATTTTGGTAAATTAAACCAAAGGTATGTTTTGCACACTGCGTGAATACAGCTGTTTTAAGCGCTATACAACTCTGTGCATGCTACAGTGCAGTATGAAGTTTGTGAGATATTACACAACTGTAACTGTGTACAACCTCCGCTTTTTGGTAGATTACTCAAACAGTATGTTTTCAAGACTGCTGGAATACATCTGCTTTTTAGCCGTCAGCAACGCTGTGTGTGCTGCAGCACAAATTCGGGTTTGTGAGATATTAAACACAGCAAGCCTACTGCACTGTGTGCACACTCCACTTTATGATATACTGATCATTTTTAATGTATCATTCAAGTGGTAAAAAATAAGTATACTAGTCCAGGGACAGAAGGAAATAAATGGAGTATAGTTGACCAAAAGGCAAGTGAGGCTGTGGTCACACATAGAAATCCGTTTTTGGAAGTGATTTTCATCACCAATCCGTTTTTTTCTGGGTGCTTTTTGAGCCTCCTGCACTCCTGAACGTTTTTGGACTTTTCATTAAAAAAACGCATGCGCGAACGCATGCGCAAACGCAAGTGCATGCGTTCGCGCATGCGTTTCCCATAGGGCCCCATGTTAAAAAAAACGCATGAAAACGCATGCGTTTTTTAACTGATGCCAAAAACGTTGCATGCAACGTTTTTGACTCAAAAACGGACAGGGCAATGTTCTGAGCTCCAGAGAAAAACGGACAGGGTGTTTATTACACCAATCCGTTTTCCTGTCAGTTTTTGGACTTAGAAAAAAAAAATGAGAAAACTGAAGCCAAAAACGGACTGAGGGCTTATGTGGAACCCCAGCCTAAGGCTGTGGTCACACATAGAAATCCGTTTTTGGAAGTGATTTTCATCACCAATCCGTTTTTTTCTGGGTGCTTTTTGAGCCTCCTGCACTCCTGAACGTTTTTGAACTTTTCATGAAAAAAACGCATGCGCGAACGCATGCGCAAACGCAAGTGCGCATATGCCATGCGTTCGCGCATGCGTTTCCCATAGGGCCCCATGTTAAAAAAAACGCATGAAAACGCATGCGTTTTTTAACTGATGCCAAAAACGTTGCATGCAACGTTTTTGACTCAAAAACGGACAGGGCAATGTTTGGAGCTCCAGAGAAAAACGGACAGGGTGTTTATTACATCCAATCCGTTTTTCTGTCAGTTTTTGGACTTAGAAAAAAAAATGAGAAAACTGAAGCCAAAAACGGACTGAGGGCTCATGTGGAACCCCAGCCTAAGCTGTGATTTTTCAAAAATCACAGCTGCCATCAAGCCCTAGGTATATGAGGGCTCTATAAGACAAAGTCAAAAGAAATAAACACAAACACTGAAAAGTACTTTATTTTAAATAAAAAAGCACACACCCTCTTTTACCCCTTTATTAACTCACAAAACAACCCTGCAAGTGAGACGTAATCCACACAATGTCATTTGTTGATCACGGCTCTGTTACATCTCAGAGGCTGTACGTCACCACACACTGCAGCTCTGGGACACACTGGCTGCTATTGTAGAAGCCCTCGGCTATGAGAAGCGGCAACCTCACTGAGTTCACCAGAGTTTATAGTTGAGGACTCCCCTGCTGCCATCAGTGAACTCAGTTGAACCCGCTGCCAAATTACCGGACAGCTGTGCTGCCATGTCCCGCAATCCTAAAATAGAATAGCAGGTTCAACTTAGTTCACACTGTGGTAAACTACAGCTGTGAACTCAGTTGAACCTGTTGCCAGATTTCCGGTGTATGGGATATGGCAGCACAGCTGTCCGGCAATCCGGCAGCAGGTTCAACTGAGTTCACAGCTGTAATTTCCCATGGTGTGAACTCAGTTGAACCTGCTTCCAGATTGATGACAGGTGTGCTGCCATGATATTACATACTATATATATGGGACGGTCATTTACTGAGTTTATATATGAACATTACTGTGTATTAGGATTAATCAGATCATGTACTGAGGGTTATTTGAACTTCCTTCTTTGTATGATTCACATACTGCATTAGATATTCTCTTCAGTATAAAATATATACAGTTAATTCTTTGAATAGTGGACTTAGTGTTTATACTTCTGAGTTATATATATATATATATATATATATATATAGTGTACATTGGGAATCCAGCATTCTTGTCTGCTGATTTTAACTCACTTGTCTGCATAAGTGCATAATACAATTATTGCATATATATTTTTCATATATATTTGGTGCGTCTTATGTGTGCCTTGTGTTTTCCTCCTATATGGTGTATTTTTTTTTAATGTAGGACATGGTGGCACAGCTGTCTGGAAATACAGCATCAAGTTCAATTGAGTTCACAGCTGCAATTCCCAACAGTGTATACTTAGTTAAACCTGCTGTCAGATTGCCGGACAGCTGTGCCGCCATGTCCTGCAATCTGGAAGCAGGTTCAACAGAGCTCACACAGTGGGAAACTACAGCTTTTAACTCAGTTGAGCCTGCTGCCAGATTGCCGGATTGCAGGACATGGTAAAATAGCTGTCCGGCAATCTGGCAGCAAGTTCAACCAAGTTCACACCATGGAAAACTAAAGCTGTGAACTCAGTTGAACCTGCTGCCAGATTGCCGAACAGCTGTGCCACCATTTCCTGCAATACGGCAGCTAGTTCAACTGAGTTCACTGATGGCAGCGGAAAAGCGCTCGGCTATGAACTCTAGTGAACTCAGTATTGTCATTGCTTCTCAAAGTCCAGGGCTTCCCCATGGACTATCAATGTGTTCCAGAAGCTGCAGTGAGTGGTTGTGTACTTCTTCACTGCACCATCAGGAATGTAGCAGAGCTGGGATCGTTGAGAGATGTTGTGTGGACTACTTTGGACATGCAGGGGTGTTTGGGGGGTTAATAAAGGGTAAAACAGTGTGTTTGTGTTGGAATATATTTAGTGCAACAACTCCATTCTTGTATGTGTAAGTGTTGTATTGCTAGGTTTGTCCATTGTGTATAAAGTTAGTTTTAAAAAAAAAGAGGGAAACACTCCCAGAGGCTCACACACAGGATATACCATGTGACTGTAACTAGGTTTCCTGTGTCTGTGCATGTGAAGAGAAGCACAGCAGCTTGCTGATGCTGCAGAGAGACATCTAAGATGTATATTCCTGTTTCAACAAACGCCTTCATATCTGTACCTGATTGTTGCTAATTAAAGCTAAGTTCTGTTGTCAACACACTTTCAGTGTATCCTGAATGATCTGCTGCCAACAGTTTGTCATTAACCCCTGATATTACCACAATTGCATCAATGCCTGGGCAATCAGGATAATCTGGGTAAGCACCAGGGTTGGCACATCTAATGGATGCGCCAAAATCTGGGTGGCTGCAGCCTGCTATTTTTACCCTGGGATTGCACGATAACTATGGGCCTCCTCATGCTGAGAATACCAGCTTCCACCTGTCTGCTTTACCATGGTGGACCACATGCTGTGTCTTTAAATGATGAGATCCCCTCAATTTTTGATCACCCCTGCCATTCATGGTAGTAGCTTATAACTTCTGCTTTATCCGCTTTGATTATCAAACATATGGTGGGACCCCTTGTCATTTTTTTACGGTGGTGCACCAGCCAATCACAGCTATGCCAATACTTAACATGGCTGTGATGGGGACAGAAGTGTCCACATTAGAAAGCTTGCTGATTGGCTGCTCTGCAGCCTTTCAACAAGCTTTATTCAGATGACAAAATCAAACAAGAACCAGACGTGCAGTGAAAAGTCTATGTTTGGTATTCAGTATGAATCCCAAACTTTATAGTTTAGGTTCGCACATACCTAGTAATCTTCTGCTCAACGAGTGGGTTACTGTTGGTGCCCTGTTAGCACTATAAAACAGAATCCAATGTATATGAAGACAAAAGTTAACAGCTTATCAAAAAGCAAATAGATGTATTCAGGGGAAAAGTTGAGTTAGGCCTTGTTCACACATGCCAATCCATTTTTTAAGCCCTTAGGAAAACAGATCCATTTTTCTAAGGGTGCCAATAGTGTCCTCTGAGGTTCTGAACGTTTTTTGGAACTTTTGGGACTTAGTCATTTTTTCACCAAAAACGCATGCAAAAACGCATGTGTTAACGCATGGTGCCTATATGTGCCATGCAAAAACGCATGCGTTTCCCATAGGGCCCCATGTTAAAAAACGCATGCATTTTTTTACAGCACCCAAAAACGCTGCATGCAGTGTTTTTTGGGATGCTGAACAAAAAACACATGTGTTGTTAAAAAACGCATTGGCACTTAAGTGCACCATGCGTTAACGCATATGTGTTTTTGGACTTTGAAAAAAACAGCCCAAAATGTTCCCAAAAATGGATTTAAGGCAAAAACGGATGGTATGCATTTTTTTTAGCCCTTAGTAAAACTGATCAGTTTTTCTAAGGGTGCCAAATAGTGTCCCCTGTGGTTCTG
Organism: Allobates femoralis; assembly: GCA_033576535.1. Lineage (NCBI taxonomy): Eukaryota > Metazoa > Chordata > Amphibia > Anura > Aromobatidae > Allobates > Allobates femoralis. Next base: position 340,126,481 of record JARQOC010000001.1, read on the forward strand.
AACGTTTTTGAGAGGTTTTCGGACTTAGTCATTTTTTCATTAAAAACGCATATGCGTTAACGCAGGTGCCTATATGTGCCATGCGTTAACGCATGCGTTTCCCATAGGGCCCCATGTTAAAAAAACGCATGCATTTTTTAAACAACCCATGCGGTTTTTTAAAGCATGCAGTGTTTTTTGCAATGGTGAAAAAAATGCATTTTTGAAACAACCCATGCGTTTTTTTACAGCATGCAGTGTTTTTTGCAATGGTGAAAAAAACGCAGAGAATGCCAAAAATGATGGCATGCGTGAACAAGGCCATAATCTACTAAAAAGCGGAGTGTGCACACAGTGCATTAGGCTTGCTGTGTGTAATATTGCATGATCCTGGTTTTGCACTGCAGCACACAGAATGCTGGGAGCTAAAAGCAGCTGTACTTCAGCAGTCCGCAAAACATTGTCAGCTTAATCTACCAAAAACTGTGCGTGTACACAGTGCACTAGGCGTGCTGTGTGTAATATCTCACAAAACTGATTCTGCGCTGCAGCGTGCACAGTGTTGCATAGCGCTAAAATGCAGCTATATTCCAGCAGTATTAAAAATATACTGTTGCAGTAATCTACCAAAAAGCAGAGGTTGCACACAGTGCACTAGATTTGCTGTGTTTAATATCTCACAAATCTGATTTTGCGCTACAGCATGCACAGTGTTTCATAATATTAATGGCCTTTTCACATCAGGGTTGTGCTGCGTTTTAAATGCAATGCATTTTTCAGCTGCATTAACGCTATCAAACGCTAGCTGAACGCATCCCATAGACATATATGGGAAATATATTGCAAACTCATTTCATACGCAATGCCAAACGCAGTCGTGGTAGAAACGCATGCGTTTTCACTCAGCCCACAGGAAACATTGCCTGCGTTTAAAATTGTGGCAAAGTTACTGCATATACCTACATAGATAAATTCAGAGTCCGCTCCTCCAATTGCACCCATGGCCCCTACGCATTACGGTCCAAAAGACCTTCCTCAGGGGGATTAAAGTCCACCACCTGACAGCTGACAGATTTTTATAATATTATCATCCAGTTGATAGGGACAATCCTTGAGGAGTGGAGGGTAGTGGGAAGTTATGTAATATTCATTTGAATCTATCTGTGCATAGGAAGAAATTGATTGACCTAGATTGATTTATAATTGATTAGGTTATCGGCCTCTATGTGCTGTATTTGCTCTACCCCCCCTTTTCTGTTTATGGATTATGTTTATTTGTACCTCAATTGAGCTGGTGATGTTTTGTAGGGATCTCATAGATTGTTTCAATTTTTGTGGATTGATACCTACTGTAAATTCTTGATTATCGCCATCCAGCCCCCGTAGCATGCTGTGAGACACTGTTCTCTTGAGAAATATATGAAAAAGGAAAACTGCCTGTATTATTCTCTCCGTACTCATATCATTTTTTGTTTGTTTCTATTCTGTTATTTTTGGACTGATTAAGCTGTTAAGCTTACATTTTTAAGCCTAATAATAAAGTTAAAAAACGTCTGAAGATACCCTTGTTTCTTTTTGATGGTTGTATGTTGTTTTGAAGGTGGACGACACCTATGGATATTTGATTATAATAACAGTGTAAAAATGCAGTGCACTGCAGTGAAATCATGGAGACATGGTTCTATCTTGTTGCTGTGTATAAATGGAATAATGTCTCTGTGGCACCCTGGCACCTTGTTGGGCACCACAGAAATCCTTAGGGCATGAATGGAGTTAACAGCAAAGCAATACTCACAAAACACCTAACAACACCACAACACCTTAGAACACCTGGTTTTACCCCGAGCCTCTAGGGGGAGCTCCACTGGTCACTTTGAGCCAGTTCCCCCTATAAATAGAGTCTTGGAGGGAGAAACTTCAGAGTGTGTGCAGTCGCTACAAGAGCTGCCAGCCTGTGTGAAACCTCCATCCTATGAGGGACACACTAGGCCCAATCAGCGAGCTAGCCAGTGAGGAAATCCCTGCAAATAGGGATAAGAGGAAGAAGGAGAACACCTCTCAAGGAACACAGAGTTATCCTGACTCTTTCCTTACTAACCGGTTACTGGAACCGAAGCTGTGAGAGCTACCCAGCCACCACAGAGAACCAGTATATCTAACAGGAGGTTTAGCCACCTGTTCCACCTGGTGCACCTACCCACGAGAGCCCAGGGAAGAGTACTGATCCTGCTCAGACCCTTTTACAGTGCCCTCAGTGCTGATACCCAGGTGAAGCAAGTTCCATTGAACACACTGCCCAGTCCGGCTGGATTCCACGTCCCCCCGACCTTAGAGAGAGAATTAGAGAAAGGAAGCCTACTACAACTGCTTGCTGTGAACCTCCAGGAGTGCTAACTTCACTAACCCGGTCTGGCGTACCTGAAAACCACCAGTAAAGGTACTAAAAAGACTTTGGCGTGTCTGTGTCTGACTCCTGGGCCTAACAGCAGTGCTATCACAGCTGCCTCACAACATCTTGCGCAGCTTCGGGGACTCCCGCTCATCCTGTGGGGAGCATTCCATCTTGCTGCCTAACATCCCCGGAGGCCTAGCAGCGTCGGTACCGTTACCGAACACCCGCAGGTGGCGTCACGAAGACAATTTATCCCCTACTGTTCAGCCATCCCCCCTATTGATCTGGACCACCGGGCCTCACAGCCGCAGGAGCGGTTCCGTGACAAGAGGAGAGTCAACGCCTGTGACGTGAACACCCCGGTCACGGTGAGTCAGAATTTGGTGTCACGAACAGGATATGAGCAGGCCCGTTATCACGTGTATTGTGTGCTATTTATTGACTGTAAATATCGAACTGTAAATTTGATCCGCCATTGCTGCGCGAAAAGGCGGGAAAAGAAGGGGCGTGACTGTGCAAAGGGCGCGAAGATTGGCCCCGCCCCCACGCTCTGACGACTTCCCCTGTACGCAGCAGGGACCGGAAACTCCGGTGGTGCCTCACTCCTCACCGCGAGGCCGACACTTCCGTTTGAAACCGAGGGAAAGGCTACGCTTAACTAAGGGGGAGCGACCATGAGTAACCCGGCTCCCAACAACGCGGTACCCCCGCTAAACCAAGCGGCACCTCAAAACATACCTCTTGATGGACAGCAACAAGCCGGCGGTATGCCACAGCAACCCGCTCCGATTATGCCGTTATCTCTGCCTTACGTTCCGAGTGCGACCTGGTTACCTAAGTACAGCGGTGTACCCAGCACCTTGGAGACCTTCCAGAGGAAGATATGCCAAACGATGGACATGTACGCTATGACCGGTAAGCAGAGAGCTTCAGTTATTATGGGACAGTTAACGGGCGCAGCTGAGCTGCAGAGCCGCAGCTGGCCTGTAGAAACTCAGGAATCTGTGGAGCAGATATTCGCTAAATTAACCCGGGTTTTTGAACGCCATACCGAAGCTGAATTAAGACTGTCATTCTATCGTTGTAACCAAGGGGCACAAGAAAGTGTCCTCGATTATTCACTGCGATTGCAAGAAGCATTAAGACTGTTAAAACAAGTTGATTCTGATGTTGTCAGAGATGAAAACAAAGCGTTAATTGAACAATTTATTGTGGGTCTTAGACTATCTGAGGATAGAAAGCAAGCAAGCTGGTGGTCCATACAAAATCCTGGCGCAGAGTTTGATACCTTGAGAGACTTAACAGTCTGGGGACAACGGCTTGCCGCAGTGCCCAATTCCGCTTCACAGCAGCAGTATACTGACACACCTTCCGTGCCGGCAGCAGCATCTCCAATACATACGGTTCAGTCCAGTGCACAGACTGTAACACCTGACTGGTTTGAACAACTGTGTGCTAATGTCGAGCAGCTGATGAAGGACGTGGCCAAGCTACAAGCTGGGAGAAGACCCAAGACAGATGCAAGGTCATCGGACAAGATTCAGCTCGCCGACAGACCTGATGACGTCCCGTGGCTGAAGAGAAAGACACAGCCGTCGCGAGGAAAATCTGCAGACCGCCGCAGTCCTGACAGATGCCGCACCAGTCAGCAGAATGACTTAGGAGGACGTATTCAACAGTCCCGTCCTTTAAACGGGCAAACCCTGGGCGAGAAGGGCCAACCCCAGGAGTAAACTGTCAAGGCCCAACGTCCAGCTGGGAATACAAGTATGTAGGAGACTGTCCATATCTACCAATCGTCATCGATGGCATCGCTATATCCACCTTGATAGACACTGGATCCCAGGTGACATCCATCCCGAGTACCCTTTACAAACAGTTCTGGCCTGATGTTAAGCTAGAACCCCCAAATCCCGATATGAACCTTCATGCAACTAATGGTTTGCTAGTTACAATAGAGGGACAATGGGAAGCTACAGTAAAGGTGGGAAGGGTCCAGCTGAAGAACCAGGGTATCTTAGTGGTTCAGGATAAACCTAACAACAAAGATCCGTATGTAATACTGGGTACTAATGTTATGGTTAAATGCATCGATGAAGTGTTGTTTTTACTCCAACAGAGTGTTGAAGCTGGTAGACCCAGAGAGAGGAGAGCAATCCAAAAGCAGATCCGAGCTCTGGTTTATCAACAACAGGTAACATTGTCTAATGGTGAAATTGGCAGAGTGCGGGTTACAGATCCCATTCCAATTGTGGTACCACCCAGAAGTGAAATGATGATCTGGTGTCGAGCAGCCATAGGCCTCAGAGGGCAGGACTACCAAGCTGTAGTAGAACCTGTAATGTCTGATAGTAGTCCTACGCTCTTGACAGCCAGAGGGTTGGTCTATGTGAGAAAAGGGAGAGTCCCCTTACGCATATTAAATTATGGTGATGACGAGGTCAGACTGCCTAGATATGCAACTGTCGCAAAATTGTACCAGGTAAAAGATGATGCTGTAATTGATGTAAAATCCTCTGCACAAACAGTCACTGATGAACCCCCTCACTCCAAAGATCAGTTAGAGAAATGGTGTCAAGAACTCAGTGTGGGAACTGACAATACACCTGCTCATCAGAAAAATGGAGTATACCGGGTAGTTCGGGAGTACGAACAAGTGTTCAGCAAACACCCACTTGACTTCGGGAGGATTAAAGGGGTACAACATCATATCCCCACAGGCAACCATGCACCTATCAAAGAAAGGTACAGGCCTATACCACCCACTCACTACCAAAAAGCAAAAGAGATGCTTCAGGACATGAAGAATGCAGGAGTCATTAGGGATAGCTGTAGTCCCTGGGCAGCACCACTAGTCCTGGTTAAAAAGAAAGATGGTAGTATGAGGATGTGCATAGACTACAGGCAAATCAACAAAGTCACACACAAGGATGCATACCCGTTACCCCGCATAGAAGAGTCACTAGCTGCACTCAAATCTGCCAACTACTTCTCCACATTAGATCTTACTAGTGGGTACTGGCAGGTCTCCGTTGCAGAGGAAGACCGTGAGAAGACAGCCTTCACGACACCTATGGGCTTATGCGAGTTCAACAGTATGCCATTCGGGTTGTGCAATGCCCCAGGCACATTTCAGAGACTGATAGAGTGTTGTTTGGGCCACAAGAACTTTGAGACTGTCCTGTTATACCTTGATGATGTCATTGTATACTCTCAGACCTATGAAGATCACCTCCAGCACCTGAGTGAAGTGTTCGAGTCACTGTCCAAATATGGGATGAAACTGAAACCGTCCAAGTGCCACCTGCTGACACCCAAGGTCCAATACCTAGGACACGTGGTAAGCGCTGAAGGCGTAGCATCGGATCCGGATAGAGTCACCGTCATCAAGGACTGGCCAGCACCCACTTCTCACAAAGAGGTACGTCAATTTCTAGGACTGGTCGGGTACTACCGACGATTCATCAAAGGCTATACCAAGATAGCAGCACCCATGCAAGATCTCTTAGTAGGTCAATCCAAAAACGGCAAGATCAGGGGACCCCCGTTCCACTGGGGCCCAGAACAGGAGCAATCCTTCCAGAAGCTGAAAGACTCTCTCACTGGAGAAGAAATCCTGACCTATCCTGATTACAATCTCCCGTTTTTATTGTACACTGATGCAAGCAATGAAGGTTTAGGAGCAGTCCTAGCTCAACGCCAGCAGGGCAAGGAGAAGGTGATAGCCTATGCCAGCAGAAAGCTCCGTCCCACGGAAAGGAACCTGGAGAACTACAGCTCCTTCAAGCTAGAGTTCCTGGCCCTTGTCTGGGCAATCACAGAGAGTTTCAAGCATTACCTGGCATCCGCCCCGTTCACAGCTTTCACAGATAACAATCCTCTAACACATTTAGAGACTGCAAAGCTGGGAGCCCTAGAACAGCATTGGGTAGCATGACTCTCAAACTATGATTTCTCTGTAAAGTACTGGGCAGGTCACAAAAATGGCAATGCCAATGCCCTGTCCAGAATGCCTAACCTTCCTGAAGAGGGAGAAGACATAGATGACCTGGAAGAGATTGAACTACCTGCTTTTCACCATTCGGGTACAGCAACGTGTCATCAGAGGAACCAGAAACGTGTAGAGAGGACCGTGAACCCTTTACCTCACCATGACTGGAAGGAGGTTCAAGCCAACGATCTAGATGTTAGCCTGGTAAGGGACCTGATCACTCAAGAACACGCTAACATGGACCCTGATGCCTCACAAACTGCTAAACAACTATAGAAAGAGAAAGGAAGGTTGTTTGTCTATTAAGGTAAACTATGCAGAAGATACCTCAATCCAAGAACCCATGAAATAATCTGGCAGATTGTAGTTCCCAAGACTGAAGTCCAAATGATCCTTGAAGCATACCATGATGATGCCGGACACTTTGGATGGAAGAAGCTGGAGAGACTCCTGAAGGATCGGTTCTACTGGGTCGGTATGCGAGGCTCAATTGACAAGTGGTGTAAAAACTGTGGACCATGTCACCTTCGAAGGAAAGACCATCTAACTCAGTAAGCTCCGTTGCAGCCAATTGTTACCACCAAACCTCTTGAAATAGTTGCTCTCGACCACGTGAAGCTTACCCCAAGTCGAACCGGGTACACCTACGCTCTCACCATCGTCGATCACTACTCAAGATTCCTGGTAGTAGTTCCAGTTAAGGATTTAACTGCTGAGGTAGCAGCCAAAGTGTTCCAGAGTTACTTCTGTCGCCCCCATGGGTATCGAGACCAAGTCTTGACTGACCAAGGGCCAGCCTTCGAATCAGCTCTGTTCCAAGAATTCTTAGGGCTATATGGGTGTAAGAAGATCCGCACAACACCTTATCATCCTCAGACAAACGGTTTATGTGAGAAGATGAACCACATAGTCATTGACATGCTCATGACCTTACCAGTTGATGAGAGGAATCAATGGCCAGAGAAACTTCCAGATCTCGTGGACATCTACAACCACATAGCAGTCAGTTCAACCAACTATACACCTGCTTACTTAATGCGAGCAAGACCAGGTAAATTGCCTATTGATTTGCAGATGCGAACCATCGAACCCACAGAAGATTCTTCTGATGACGACTGGGTCAGCCAACGCCAAGAACAGTACAGAAAAGTACAAGAAAGTGTTGAAAGAAACCTAGAAATCAGCAGAACCAAACAAGAAAAAGACTTTAACAAGCACGCCTCAGCAGAACCTTTTGCAACAGGTGACTTAGTGCTAAAAAGGAAAAGAAAAACCAACAAATTGGATAACAGTTGGGAATCTGTACCCTACACCGTTATGCCGTCACACTATGACAACTCAAAAACTTGCGTTATTAGCAAAGACAATGGGAATACTATTGCAACTGTTTCAAGGGATCATTTAAAGAAATGTCCAGCACAGTTAATCCCAAAAGCAACCAGTTACCCTGCTGTAACTATAGATGAAGAAACTAAAGAAAATCTTGTCCTTACAGACATTGGATATCTACCAGCTGACTGGCCACAATGCGATGGTGCATACATCATACCAGTTATGCATTTCTACCAGCCTGTAGAAGATCAACCAATGCCAATCCAACAAGTCCAACCACAAGTGCAAGATTTGCTGCCTGTTATATTGGAACCTGAGATTCCTGCTAGTCCCACAGTAAGAAACCAAATTCCTACATCACTACCTTCAGAGGATAGTCCAGTAGATCGGTTGCGCACTTACTATGTCCTTACACAAAGTACTCGTAGACAACTGCCTACACTACCACCAACAACCACTTCGTACACTACACCAACAGCTTTGGAAACACCCACACTACGCAGATCCACACGTAGTACATTAGGACAAGCCCCAAACAAACTTGGAGAATGGGTTTAGAATGTAGTCGAATATATTACCTGTAAGTGTTTGTAAATAGTAACCTGTTTTCAAAACCTGTAAAACGTAGTGTACAGAAGGGTGGAGGAACTGGGCTATGTCCCAAGTATATCAAGTTGGGGACAGAAAGCGCCTGGTAAGGTATAGAAGGTTAGTACCGGCCTCCCAAGCAGAGACACCCGTAGGGAATGTATAAAGTTTAAAATATGTGTGGACTTTACCTTTTTCCCTTTTTCATAAACTTTGGACAATTGTCACAGGACTTGTGTGACCAAAACTTTACCTTTTCCAGCCTGTCGCAGATGGACTAGTGCCGTATGGACTGCTTTTCACCTTTTTCATATTTTTCCTTTCCTTTTCAGTGATTTTTGTATTTTCTTTAAGACTCTGTAACTAACTGTTTATAAAATGTATAGTGTTAAGTTGTAAAAAGAACTTTTTGCTCAGCTGGGAGAACTGAGGTTAACTAAGGGGGAATGTGGCACCCTAGCACCTTGTTGGGCACCACAGAAATCCATAGGGCATGAATGGAGTTAACAGCAAAGCAATACTCACAAAACACCTAACAACACCACAACACCTTAGAACAGTGTTTCCCAACTCCAGTCCTCAAGGCACACCAACAGGTCATGTTTTCAGGATTTCCTTAGGATTGCATAGGTGATAATTTAATCACTTGCACAGGGGATAATTCCATCATCTGTCTAATGATAAGGAAATCCTGAAAACATGACCTGTTGGTGTGCCTTGAGGACTGGAGTTGGGAAACACTGCCTTAGAACACCTGGTGTCCCCCCGAGCCTCTAGGGGAAGCTCCACTGGTTACTTTGAGCCAGTTCCCCCCATAAATAGAGTCTTGGAGGGAGAAACTTCAGAGTGTGTGCAGTCGCTACAAGAGCTGCCAGCCTGTGTGAAACCTCCATCCTATGAGGGACACACTAGGCCCAATCAGCCAGCTAGCCAGTGAGGAAATCCCTGCAAATAGGAATAAGAGGAAGAAGGAGAACACCTCTCAAGGAACACAGAGTTATCCTGACTCTTTCCTTACTAACCGGTTACTGGAACCGAAGCTGTGAGAGCTACCCAGCCACCACAGAGAACCAGTATATCTAACAGGAGGTTTAGCCACCTTTTACACCTGATGCACCTACCCACGAGAGCCCAGGGAAGAGTACTGATCCTGCTCAGACCCTTTTACAGTGCCCTCAGTGCTGATACCCAGGTGAAGCAAGTTCCATTGAACACACTGCCCGGTCCGGCTGGATTCCACGTCCCCCCGACCTTAGAATTAGAGAAAGGAAGCCTACTACAACTGCTTGCTGTGAACCTCCAGGAGTGCTAACTTCACTAACCCGGTCTGGCGTACCTGAAAACCACCAGTAAAGGTACTAAAAAGACTTTGGCGTGTCTGTGTCTGACTCCTGGGCCTAACAGCAGTGCTATCGCAGCTGCCTCACAACATCTTGCGCAGCTCCCGGCTCCGGGGACTCCCGCTCATCCTGTGGGGAGCGTTCCATCTTGCTGCCTAACATCCCCCGGAGGCCTAGCAGCGTCGGTACCGTTACCGAACACCCGCAGGTGGCGTCACGAAGACAATTTATCCCCTACTGTTCAGCCATCCCCCCTATTGATCTGGACCACCGGGCCTCACAGCCGCGGGCGCGGTTCCGTGACAAGAGGAGAGTCAACGCCTGTGACGTGAACAGCCCGGTCACGGTGAGTCATCTCCATGATTTCACTGCAGCCAGTAAGTTACCCGTGGATAAGCTAGAAATGTAGCCGCGTGTAAAGTGGCCATAACTGGGCCTTTAGGCCCTCACACTGGCTAGACTGGTTAACTGTCAACCAGTTCGGGCCTAGCGTGGCTCCGACACACAAGGACATCTTCACAGTTCTCCTAACGACTGCACAACCTGACTAGCTCCGCCCCCAGCACCGGTATTTATAGGGGATTTTGCTTAAGGCAGCAAGTCGAGCTCCCCCTACAGGTCTGGATTGGAGGGTGTTGGGTGTATGTTGTACCTACTGTGGAAATCCATCCATGTTTGAGGTGGTTCTGTGGCTACCTGTAATGGCAGGGCTCCACATATAAACACTAGTAATTATATACTTGTAGTTTACAATTGTGTGCCATTGCATGGAAGGATTATTTGATGACTTTAGTGCAAGGTGGCTCAGTGGTTAGCACTGGAGACTTGCAGCACTAGGGTCCTGGGTTCAAATCCCACCAAGGACATCACCTGCAAGAAGTTTTTATGTTCTCCCTTTGTTTGGGTGGGTTTCCTCCAAGTTCCCCTACCACACTTCAAAGACTTACTGATTGGGACCTTAGATTGTGAACCCCAATGTGATCAGTTTTACTAATGTTTGTAAAGTGCTGTGGAATTAATCTACTATATAATCGTTTAATGTTCTCTGTCTGTCAAGGAAATCGTGCGCTAGTGCTGAATGGTTGAGCCCGGCCTGGCGGACCAATCAGTGCTAGCGCGCGATTTCTGTACACATACAGAAAGAGAACAAAAGATGGTGGCCGCTAGCGCAGCGCAGCGGACTCCTGCCGCAGCCTCGCCGCAGCCTCGTGTTAGTAACCTCCACCACAAGCCGCCCACTGACACCGGGACTAGGGGCTGCAGGGGTCGGTGCTCCAAGGATGCAGGGAGAATGCATCGTGCGGCTCCTCCACACTCTCCTGCTTCCAAATGCCGCACAGTCTGTCACAGACTGTGCGGCCATACGATGATCCCGGGTGTCCGCCTCCTGTCAGTGCAACTGGGTGGCATCAGCACATGACACCTGGGATCATCCTGCACACCGCCGACTCTGCGCCCGCCTCCTCCACACCTACTCTGCAGGACAACGCCAGCATGAGGGTCAGCACTGGGACAGCCAGGGGAAAGAGAGGTGAGAGCCAGTGTGTGTGTGTCTGTGTCTGGGAGTGTGTGTCTGGCTGTGAGTGTGAGTCTGTGAGTGTGTCTGTGTGGGTGTGAGTCTGTGTGTATGTGTGTGGGTGTGAGTCTGTCTAGGTGTGACTCTGTGTGTGGGTGTGAGTCTGTGTGAGTCTGCTCCTTCCTCCCCTGCCTGTGCCGCTTTATCCTCCGTCCTCCCCCCATCAGCGCCGCTTCGTCCTCCCCCTGCCTGTGCCACTCCATCCTCCCCCTGCCTGTGCCACTCTGTCCTCCCCCTGCCTGTGCCACTCCATCCTCTGTCCTCCCCCGCCTGTGCTACTCGTCCTCCCCCACCCCGCCACTCCATCCTCTGTCCTCCCCCTGCCTGTGCTGCTCGTCCTCCTCCCCCCGCCGTTCTGTGCTCCGTCCTCCCCTGCTGCTTCGTCTTCCCCCTGCCTGTGCTGCTCCAGCCACCCCCACCCCACCGCTTCGTCTACTGTCCTCCTCCCCCCGCAACTCTGTGCTCTGTCCTCCCACTGCTGCTCCATCCTCCCCCACCCCACCGCTTCCTCCTTCCTTTGTCCTCCTCCCCTCCACCACTCCATCCTCCGTACTCCCCCTGCCTGTGCCGCTCCGTCCTTCCCCCACCCCACTGCTTCCTCCTCCTTTCTTTGTCCTCCTCCCCTCCACCACTGCATCCTCCGTCCTCCTCCCCCTGCCTGTGCCGCTCCGTCCTTCCCCCACCCCACCGCTTCCTCCTCCTTCCTTTGTCCTCCTCCTCTCCTCCACTTCATTCTCCGTCCTCGCCCTGCCTGTGCTGCTCCATCCTCCCCCACCCCGCTACTTTGTCCTCCATCCTCCTCTCCCACCGCTGCTCTGTGCTCCGTCCTCCCCCTGCCTGTGCCGCTCCATCCTCCCCCACCCTGCCACTTCCTCCTTCTTCCTTTGTCCTCCTCCCCCTCCACCACTCCATCCTCCATCCTCCCCATGCCTGTGCCGCTCTGTCCTTCCCCCACCCCACTGCTTCCTTCTTCCTTTGTCCTCCTCCCCTCCGCCACTCCATCCTCCATCCTCCCCCACCCTGTGCTGCTCCGGCCTCCCCCACCCCACTGCTTTGTCCTCCATCCTCTTCTCCCCTGCCGCTCTGTGCTCCCCCTGCCTGTGCTGCTCCATCCTCCCCCACCCCGCCGCTTTGTCCTCTGTCCTCCTCCTCCCTGCCACTCTGTACTCCGTCCTCCCCCTGCCTGTGCTGCTCCATCCTCCCCCACCCCACGCTTCCTCCTCCTTTCTTTGTCCTCCTCCCCTCCACAATTCCATCCTCCACCTGCCTGTGCTGCTCCGGCCTCTCACATCCCACTGCTTCGGCCTCCATCCTCTTCTCCCGCTCGCTCTGTGCTCCGTCCTCCCCTGCGACTCCGTCCTCCTGCTGCCTGTGACACTCCATCCTCCCCCACCCCACCGCTTCCTCCTCCTTCCTTTGTCCTCCTCCCCTCCGCCACTCCATCCTCCGTCCTCCCCTGCCTGTGCTGCTCCATCCTCCCCCACCCCGCCGCTTTGTCCTCTGTCCTCCTCTTACCGCCACTTTGTGCACCGTCCTCCCCCTGCCTGTGCCGCTCCGTCCTTCCCCCACCCCACTGCTTCCTCCTCCTTTCTTTGTCCTCCTCCCCTCCACCACTGCATCCTCCGTCCTCCCCCTGCCTGTGCCGCTCCGTCCTTCCCCCACCCCACTGCTTCCTCCTCCTTTCTTTGTCCTCCTCCCCTCCACCACTGCATCCTCCGTCCTCTCCCCCTGCCTGTGCCGCTCCGTCCTTCCCCCACCCCACCGCTTCCTCCTCCTTCCTTTGTCCTCCTCCTCTCCTCCACTTCATTCTCCGTCCTCGCCCTGCCTGTGCTGCTCCATCCTCCCCACCCCGCTACTTCGTCCTCCATCCTCCTCTCCCACCGCTGCTCTGTGCTCCGTCCTCCCCCTGCCTGTGCCGCTCCATCCTCCCCCACCCTGCCACTTCCTCCTTCTTCCTTTGTCCTCCTCCCCCTCCACCACTCCATCCTCCATCCTCCCATGCCTGTGCCGCTCTGTCCTTCCCCCACCCCACTGCTTCTCCTTCCTTTGTCCTCCTCCCCTCCGCCACTCCATCCTCCATCCTCCCCCACCCTGTGCTGCTCCGGCCTCCCCCACCCCACTGCTTTGTCCTCCATCCTCTTCTCCCCTGCCGCTCTGTGCTCCCCCTGCCTGTGCTGCTCCGTCCTCGCCCACCCCGCCGCTTTGTCCTCTGTCCTCCTCCTCCCTGCCACTCTGTACTCCGTCCTCCCCCTGCCTGTGCTGCTCCATCCTCCCCACCCCACGCTTCCTCCTCCTTTCTTTGTCCTCCTCCCCCTCCACAATTCCATCCTCCACCTGCCTGTGCTGCTCCGGCCTCTCACATCCCACTGCTTCGGCCTCCATCCTCTTCTCCCGCTCACTCTGTGCTCCGTCCTCCCCCTGCGACTCCGTCCTCCTGCTGCCTGTGACACTCCATCCTCCCCCACCCCACCGCTTCCTCCTCCTTCCTTTGTCCTCCTCCCCTCCGCCACTCCATCCTCCGTCCTCCCCCTGCCTGTGCTGCTCCATCCTCCCCCACCCCGCGCTTTGTCCTCTGTCCTCCTCTTACCGCCACTTTGTGCACCGTCCTCCCCCTGCCTGTGCCGCTCCGTCCTTCCCCCACCCCACTGCTTCCTCCTCCTTTCTTTGTCCTCCTCCCCTCCACCACTGCATCCTCCGTCCTCCCCTGCCTATGCCGCTCCGTCCTTCCCCCACCCCACCGCTTCCTCCTCCTTCCTTTGTCCTCCTCCTCTCCTCCACTTCATTCTCCGTCCTCGCCCTGCCTGTGCTGCTCCATCTTCCCCCACCCCGCTACTTCGTCCTCCATCCTCCTCTCCCACCGCTGCTCTGTGCTCCGTCCTCCCCCTGCCTGTGCCGCTCCATCCTCCCCCACCCTGCCACTTCCTCCTTCTTCCTTTGTCCTCCTCCCCCTCCACCACTCCATCCTCCATCCTCCCATGCCTGTGCCGCTCTGTCCTTCCCCCACCCCACTGCTTCCTCCTCCTTCCTTTGTCCTCCTCCCCTCCGCCACTCCATCCTCCATCCTCCCCACCCTGTGCTGCTCCGGCCTCCCCCACCCCACTGCTTTGTCCTCCATCCTCTTCTCCCCTGCCGCTCTGTGCTCCAGCCTCCCCCTGCCGCTCAGTCCTCCCCCTGCCTGTGCTGCTCCATCCTCCCCCACCCCACGCTTCCTCCTCCTTTCTTTGTCCTCCTCCCCCTCCACAATTCCATCCTCCCCCTGCCTGTGCTGCTCCGGCCTCTCACATCCCACTGCTTCGGCCTCCATCCTCTTCTCCCGCTCGCTCTGTGCTCCGTCCTCCCCTGCGACTCCGTCCTCCGCTGCCTGTGACACTCTATCCTCCCCCACCCCACCGCTTCCTCCTCCTTCCTTTGTCCTCCTCCCCTCCGCCACTCCATCCTCCGTCCTCCCCTGCCTGTGCTGCTCCATCCTCCCCACCCCGCCGCTTTGTCCTCTGTCCTCCTCTTACCGCCACTTTGTGCACCGTCCTCCCCCTGCGTGTGCCGCTCCATCCTCCCCACCCCACCGCTTCCTCCTCCTTCCTTTGTCTTCCTCCCCTCCACCACTTCATCCTCCATCCTCCCCCTGCCTATGCCGCTCCGTCCTTCCACCACCCCACCACTTGCTCCTCCTTCCTTTGTCCTCCTCCCCTCCACCACTCCATTCTCCGACCTCCCCCTGCCTGTGCTGCTACGTCCTCCCCCACCCCACCGCTTCCTCCTTCTTCATTTGTCCTCCTCCACTCCACCACTCCATCCTCCATCCTCCCCTGCCTGTGCCGCTCCGTCCTTCCCCCACCACTTCCTCCTCCTTCCTTTGCCCTCTTCCCACTGCCTGTGCCGCTCCATCCTCCACCACCCCACTGCTTCCTCCTCCATCCTCCTCCCCACCGCTGTATGCTTTGTCCTCACCCACCCCACCGCTTTGTCCTCCATCCTACTCACCCACCGCTGTGTGCTCTGTCCTCTGTCCTCCCCCTGCCTGTGCTGCTTCATCCTCCCCACCCCACCGCTTCCTCCTCCTTCCTTTGTCCCTCACCCCTCCGCCACTCCATCCTCCGTCCTCCCCCTACCTGTGCTGCTCCGTCCTCCCCCACTCTGCCGCTTTGTCCTCCATCCTCTCCCTGCCTGTGCTGCTCCGGCCTCCCCCACCCGCCACTTCGTCCTCATTCCTCCTCTCCCCCGCCGCTCTGTGCTCCGTCCTCCCTCTGCCGCTCCATCCCCCCCCTGCCTGTGCTGCTCCGGCCTCTCACATCCCACTGCTTCGGCCTCCATCCTCTTCTCCCGCTCGTTCTGTGCTCCGTCCTCCCCCTGCGACTCCGTCCTCCCGCTGCCTGTGACACTCCATCCTCCCCACACCCACCGCTTCCTCCTCCTTCCTTTGTCCTCCTCCCCTCCGCCACTCCATCCTCCGTCCTCCCCTGCCTGTGCTGCTCCATCCTCCCCCACCCCACCGCTTCGTCTTCTGTCCTCCTCTTACCGCCACTTTGTGCACCGTCCTCCCCTGCCTGTGCCGCTCCATCCTCCCCCACTGCACCGCTTCCTCCTCCTTCCTTTGTCTTCCTCCCCTCCACCACTCCATCCTCCATCCTCCCCCTGCCTATGCCGCTCCGTCCTTCCCCCACCCCACCACTTCCTCCTCCTTCCTTTGTCCTCCTCCCCTCCACCACTCCATTCTCCGACCTCCCCCTGCCTGTGCTGCTCCGTCCTCCCCCACCCCACCGCTTCCTCCTTCTTCATTTGTCCTCCTCCAGTCCACCACTCCATCTCCATCCTCCCCATGCCTGTGCCGCTCCGTCCTTCCCCCACCACTTCCTCCTCCTTCCTTTGCCCTCTTCCCACTGCCTGTGCCGCTCCATCCTCCCCACCTCACCGCTTCCTCCTCCATCCTCCTCCCCCACCGCTGTATGCTTTGTCCTCACCCACCCCACCGCTTTGTCCTCCATCCTCCTCCCCCACCGCTGTGTGCTCTGTCCTCCCCCTGCCTGTGCTGCTTCATCCTCCCCCACCCCACCGCTTCCTCCTCCTTCCTTTGTCCTTCTCCCCTCCGCCACTCCATCCTCCGTCCTCCCCCTACCTGTGCTGCTCCGTCCTCCCCCATTCCGCCGCTTTGTCCTCCATCCTCTCCCTGCCTGTGCTGCTCCGGCCTCCCCCACCCCGCCACTTCGTCCTCCATCCTCCTCTCCCCTGCCGTTCTGTGCTCCGTCCTCCCCTGCCGTTCCGTCCTCCCCCTGCCTGTGCTGCTCCAGCCACCCTCGTCCTGCCACTTCGTCCTCATTCCTCCTTTCCCCCGCCGCTCTGTGCTCCGTCCTCCCCCTGCCGCTCCATCCTCCCCCTGCCTGTGCTGCTCCGTCCTCCCCCACCCCGCCGCTTTGTCTACCGTCCTCCTCCCCCCGGCCGCTCTGTGCTCCATCCTCCCGCTGCCACTCCGTCCTCCCCCTGCCTGAGCCATTCCATCCTCCCCCACCGCTTCCTCCTCCTTCCTTTGTTCTCCTCCCCACCGCCACTCCATCCTTCGTCCTCTCCCTGCCTGTGCTGCTCCAACCTCCCCCACCCTACCGCTTCATCCTCCGTAATCCTCCAACCTGCCACTCTGTGCTCCGTCCTCCCTTTGCCTGTGCCGCTCCATCCTCCCCGCACCCTACCACTTCCTCCTCCTTCCCTTGTCCTCCTCTCCTCCACCACTCCATCCTCCATCCTCCCCCTGCCTGTGCTACTTCGGCCTCCCCCACCTCGCTGCTTTGTCCTCCAGCCTCTTCTCCCCTGCCGCTCTGTGCTCCGTCCTCCCCCTGCCTCTCTGTCCTCCCCCTGTATGTGCTGCTCTGGCCTCTTCCACCCCGCTGCTTTGTCCTCCATCCTCCTCTCGCTCACCGCTCTGTGCTCCATCCTCCCCCTGCCTGTGCCGCTGCATGCTCCCCCACCGTTTTCTCCTCCTTCCTTTGTCCTCCTCCCCTCCGCCACTCCATCCTCCGTCCTCCCCCTGCCTGTGCTGCTCCGTCCTCCCCCACCCCGCCGCTTCGTCCTCTGTCCTCCTCCCCCCGGCCGCTCTGTGCTCCATCCTCCCGCTGCCACTCCGTCCTCCCCCTGCCTGAGCCATTCCATCCTCCCCCACCGCTTCCTCCTCCTTCCTTTGTTCTCCTCCCCACCGCCACTCCATCCTTCGTCCTCTCCCTGCCTGTGCTGCTCCAACCTCCCCCACCCTACCGCTTCATCCTCCGTAATCCTCCAACCTGCCACTCTGTGCTCCGTCCTCCCTTTGCCTGTGCCGCTCCATCCTCCCCGCACCCTACCACTTCCTCCTCCTTCCCTTGTCCTCCTCTCCTCCACCACTCCATCCTCCATCCTCCCCCTGCCTGTGCTACTTCGGCCTCCCCCACCTCGCTGCTTTGTCCTCCAGCCTCTTCTCCCCTGCCGCTCTGTGCTCCGTCCTCCCCCTGCCTCTCTGTCCTCCCCCTGTATGTGCTGCTCTGGCCTCTTCCACCCCGCTGCTTTGTCCTCCATCCTCCTCTCGCTCACCGCTCTGTGCTCCATCCTCCCCCTGCCTGTGCCGCTGCATGCTCCCCCACCGTTTTCTCCTCCTTCCTTTGTCCTCCTCCCCTCCGCCACTCCATCCTCCGTCCTCCCCCTGCCTGTGCTGCTCCGTCCTCCCCCACCCCGCCGCTTCGTCCTCTGTCCTCCTCCCCCCGCCGCTCTGTGCTCTGTCCTCCACTGCCTATACCGCTCCATCCCCTCCCCACTCCACCGCTTCCTCCTCCTTTCTTTGTCCTCCTTCCCCTCCACCACTCCATCCTCCATCCTCCCCCTGCCTGTGCTGCTCCGGCCTCTCGCATCCCGCCGTTTTGTCCTCCATCCTGTTCTCCCCCACCACTCTGTGCTCCGTCCTTTCCCTGCCACTCCGTCCTCCCCCTGCCTGTGCCGCTCCATCCTCCCCCACCGCTTCCTCCTCCTTCCTTTGTCCTCCTCTCCTCCACCACTCCATTCTCCGTCCTCCCCCTGCCTGTACCGCTCCATCCTTTCCCCATCCCACCACTTCCTCCTCCTTCCTTGGTCCTCCACCACTCCATTCTATGACCTTCCCCTGCCTGTGCTGCTCCGTCCTTCCCCCACCACTTCCTCCTCCTTTCTTTGTCCTTTTCCCACTGCCTGTGCCGCTCCATCCTCCCCCACCCCACCGCTTCCTCCTAGTTCCTTTGTCCTCCTCCCCTCCGCCCCTCCGTCCTTCCCCTGCCTGTGCTGCTTCGTCTTCCCCCACCCACTGCTTCCTCCTCCATCCACCTCCCCCACCGCTGTGTGCTTCGTCCTCCCCCACCCCGCCGCTTTGTCCTCCATCCTCCTCTCCCCCGCCGCTCTGTGCTCCGTCCTCCCCCTGACGCTCCGTCCTCCGCCTGCCTGTGCTGCTCCAGCCACCCTCATCCTGCCACTTCGTCCTCATTTCTCCTCTCCCCCGCTGCTCTGTGCTCCGTCCTCCCCCTGCCGCTTCATCCTCCCCCTGCCTGTGCTGCTCCGTCCTCCCCCACCCCGCCGATTTTTCTACCGTCCTCCTCCCCCCCCGCACCTCTGTGCTCCATCCTCCCGCTGCCACTCCATCCTCCCCCTGCCAGTGCTGCTCTGTCCTCCCCCACCCCGCCGCTTTGTCTACCGTCCTCCTTCCCCCCACCGCTCTGTGCTCCGTCCTCCCCCTGCCTGTGCCGCTCCGTCCTCCCCCACCCTACCAATTCCTCCTCCTTCCTTTGTCCTCCTCCCCTCCACCACTCCATCCTCCCCCAGCCTGCGCTGCTCCGGACTCCCCCACCTCACCGCTTTGTCCTCCAGCCTCTTCTCCCCTGCTGCTCTGTGCTCCATCCTCCCCCTGCCTGTGCTGCTCCGGCCTCTCGCATCCCGCCGCTTCATCCTCCATCCTCCTCTTCCCCACCACTCTGTGCTCCGTCCTCTCCCTGACTCCCTGTCCTCCCCTTGCCTGTGCTGCTCCGTCCTCCCCCACCCCGCCGCTTCGTCCTCTGTCCTTCTCCCCCCGCCGCTTTGTGCTCCATCCTCCCCCTGCCTGTGCCGCTCAATCCTCCCCCACCCCACCACTTCCTCCTCCTTCCTTTGTCCTCCTCACCTCCACCACTCCAACCTCCATCCTCCCCCTGCCTATGCTGCTCCGTCCTCCCCCACCCTTCTGCTTCGTCCTCCGTCCTCCTCCCCTCTGCCACACTGTGCTCCGTCCTCCCCCTGCCTGTGCCACTCCATCCACCCCCACCCTGCCGCTACCTCCTCCATCCTCCTCCCCCCTGCCGCTCCGTCCTCCCTCCTCCCCCCACGACTCCGTCCTCCCCCTACCTGTGCCCCTCCATCCTCCTCCCCCCTGCCACGCCGTCATCCCCCCACCGATCCATCCTCAAAGTCCCTCCCTATTCAGCCCTCACCGCCTTCCCCATGGAATCCCTATTTCTACATTCTAGAATAACCGATGTGTTAGAATCGGGGAACCATTTAGTAGTACTATATAAGAGAATAAATATTATTTTTACTAGGACTTTGTGCATCATTATTTTTAAATGGGCAAATCTTGTACATTGTTTTGTACAAATCTGTATGGGAAGAGATGAAGGTTTGAACTATGTATTAATAAAGTAGCCAATGCTAAAACATTTCTTAATTACCAGTATAGAGCTATACCAGTTTTGTTGATCTTTAGTCCATAATAATATATGACAGTTATTTATCACAGAATATAAACCTAATGTAAGTCAACCAAATGTTGGCATATGTAAATTAAAGGTGGCTAACATCTAGAATTAGCCAGTGTGATAGATTTGGCCAATCTAAGACTGTTTCTGTCTCATTGTGCCCAACTGTTATATATATGATACAGCCCTTAGACAGGGCATACTTTAAAGGGAACCTGTCACCCCAAATAAGCTTTCTAAACCATTAATACCTGTCCCTGCAGCCTTAGAATACAGTCTAACACATCCCTGCCTCATCTTTTGTAGTAAACTACAAGTACTATAATGTACTTTGCAAACTTACAAAATGCTGTTCACAGGGGGTTCCTAAAGGCATTTTGACCGGTAGGCGGGTCCCCTTGTGCCGCGCTACCCATGCCTCGTTGCTGTAATACACCCTAATGGGCGTCATTATAGAAAAGCAGAGTGTGGGCACGATTTCAATATCGCGCCAAAACGTCACCACTGTGACGTGGTCATGTGACGCCGGGACGCGTCACTTCCGGTCACAGGGTTCACAGGCAGACTTCGCGCATGCGCAGATAGCATGCTGAAGTCGCGCGAACATGGCGTCACATGACCACATTGCAGCGGTGACGTGGCGGGCGCGATATTGAAATCGTGCCCGCGTTCTGCTTTTCTATAATGACGCCCATTAGGGCGTATTACAGCAACGAGGCAGGAGTAGCGTGGCACAAGGGTACCCGCCTACTGGTCAAAATGCCTTCAGGAAATGCCCCTGTGACAAGCATTTTGAAAGTTTGCAAAGTACTTTATAGTACTTGTAGTTTACTACAAAAGTTGAGGCAGGGATGTGTTAGACTGTATTCTAAGGCTGCAGGGACAGGTATTAATGGTTTAGAAAGCTTATTTGGGGCGACAGGTTCCCTTTAAAAATATTTTAGACTACTTAGAAAGGAAAGTATAGTAAATGACTTCTAAATTATATATATATTTATGCTCATATTTGTGAGACTTAGTTTCCAACTGTCCTGAATTTATTAGGCCATCTGGTCTGAAAAGGGGTTGTTTTATGTAAGACCTACCTAAAAGTCAGTGGCATAATTTGAAGCTCATGGGATCAGATACAAAAGCTCCAACAGGACCCCCAATTATGGCAAATCTTTACTAGCAATAGTCTTTTTCTATAGACCAAAGGGACTTTTGGGGCTCCCTAGGTTCCAGTGTCCGGGTGCGATTGCAACCTCTGCATCTCTTGTAGTTACGCCCCTGCTAAAAAGTGTGCATTTTGGGACAAATCAAGGGAATTACCAGTAGGAGTGGGCATTCCTTAGAGGCGATTAGATAGTGGTGGGGCATAAAAGTCAGCAGAAAAGCTACCTAATATATACTTTTATGAAGTTACTGCTGTTTTTTTATCATAATATACCGTATATACTCGTGTATAAGCCGACCCGTGTATAAGCCGACCCCCCTACTTTTGCCCCCAAAATCTGGGAAAACCTATTGACTCGTGTATAAGCCGAGGGTGGACCCCAGCACAGGTATACAGCCCCCAGCAGTGGTATACAGGCCTCCCCAGTGGTAGTATACAGCCCCCAGCAGTGTGGTATACAGCAGCCTCCCCAGTGGTACATACAGGCCCCAGCAGTGTTACAGCAGCCTCCCCAGTGGTATATACAGCAGCAGCAACAGTGGTAGTATACAGCAGCCCCAGAGGTATATACAGCAGCCCCAGAGGTATATACAGCAGCCCCAGAGGTATATACAGCAGCTCCAGAGGTATATACAGCAGCCCCAGAGGTATATACAGCAGCCCCAGTGGTAGTATACAGAAGCCCCAGAGGTAGTATACAGCAGCCCCAGTAGTAGTATACAGCAGCCTCAGTGGTATATACAGCAGCAGCCCCAGGGGTATATACAGCAGCAGCCCCAGGCGTATATACAGCAGCAGCCCAGGGGTATATACAGCAGCAGCCCCAGAGGTATATACAGCAGCAGCCCCAGGGGTATATACAGCAGCAGCCCCAGGGGTATATACAGCAGCAGCCCCAGGGGGTATATACAGCAGCAGCCCCAGGGGGTATATACAGCAGCAGCCCCAGGGGGTATATACAGCAGCAGCCCCAGAGGTATACAGACCTCCCCCCCATCAGTAGTATACAGGGGCCCCAGCTGTATACAGCAGCCTCAGCTGTATACATCCCCCCCGTGGTATCCAGGGCCCCCCTTGCTGCACACCTGTAAAGTAAGATGTCAGTATACTTATTGCTGCCGCCACGCGGTGACCGAGCAGCGGAGCGGCGGCGGCGGCAGCGATAAGTATACTGACATCTTACTTTACAGGTGTGCAGCAAGGGGGGCCCTGGTTACCACGGGGGGGGGGGGGGGCTGTATACAGCTGGGGCTACCGTATATACTCGTGTATAAGCCGAGGGGGGACTTTTCAGCACATTTTGCTGAAAAACTCGGCTTATACACGAGTATATACGGTATACATTTATGTCAATGTTGGATTTTGAACCTTGTATCAACACTTTATGGAGCTCACTAACCAGGAAACAGTCAATACAATCCATAAAAATACTTGTTTTTTTATTTTAATAAAAAGTTGTTACATTGTTGTCATCAGTAAAAATACAACATTATAATTTTGATAGTGTACATAAATTGGATAGTTTTCAAGTAAGAATACAAATATTTAGTAGTATTGGTAACATTTTCAGCTCATCCATAGGAAGGAACACTGCAAGGAAATGATGCTGAACCAGGTTTTTAGTGCCTAGGCCTTCTCATATTGACGGACGGAAACAATATCACCAAACGTTAGAGTCTGCAGAAAGGAAAAAAATATTATATTCTCAGAATTTGCCTATATGTATGATTTATGCTCATTAGAGGTGATGTGACAACTCAGACAAATCAAACAATGTGTAGAAAAGCGAAGCAATATGCAAATGCTTTTTTTTTCTTATTATTTCATAATTCCAAAGACCATACTGATAGTGAATTTGCATTCTGGACCCCAATGGGGACAGTGATGATGTCTGTGAAGCGCTGTGTGATATGATGGCGCTATATACGCAATGCATAATAAATGAATATTAACTAAGTGGAGTAATATGTCAAAAAAATATAAGTAGAATGTGCCAACAAATAAAACTGATTATATAGATGATATCAGTCAGATGTGATATCAGATATCAGACTTTCTATGATCTATGCAAGGTAAAAAATGTTTGCACCGTGTTAGCCAGTAGATAGGAAACTATTAAAATCTGAGAGTCCTCAATGGCTGATACCTTTTAATGACTAACTGAAAAGATGATAAGAAATAGCAAGCTTTCAAGACTCTATGGCCCCTTTATCAAGCTGATAATGACACAACTTCTGAACACACACGTCATCTGTCTTATTTACTGCATTATCCAACCCTGTATATGTGTATATATGTGTGTGTGTTCAGAAATTGTGTCATTATTAAACCTGATGAAGAGGCCTTAGGCTGGAAACACACTATCCTACTTACTTGCGAGTCTCGTGGACAAGACTCGGATCAGTGACCCTGAACGGCCTCCCCGTGCTTGTGTTTTTGTGCAGCATGACCCTCCCGTCCTGAGAGGGAGAGGTCGTTCTGAGTCTCATCCGAGAGATTCGCATGTAAGTAGCATAGTGTGTTTCCAGCCTTACAGTCTCGAAAGCTTGCTATTTCTTACCATCTTCTCAGTTAGCCATTAAAAGGTATCAACCACTGAGGACTCTCAGATTCTAATATTTTTATGATCTATGCATTTTTATTTGCATTTAAACTATGCAATTTATTTTTATTTGCATTCAATTTAAAGATACATATATCTTAACACATATTTATAGAAAATTCATAACCAATGTGTACAATGTGGTGATGATATCATTTCTATGGTGCGAAAACAGAAATACGGAAACTCCTTGTTGGCTTTGATTGGAATCAAACCAAGGAGTTCTACTGAACCATCAATAAGAAATTGTTGTATTGTGTTTTCATGTATACTGAACAAAACTATGTTCCATCACAGATGAGATTCCCAGACTTACTGAAACAGTAATTAACTTCCGTAATTAGTTTATAGTTAAGGGATCAATAATCTGGTAAAGGCATTATCACCAAAATGATGGGATTATCAAGATTTAAACCTTCTAGAAATACAACGGGGTAATGTTCAAGGCTTATGTTATATGCTCATTAGCTCCTAGTATGCTATAGTCTTCCTATTATAATCCCGAAGCTTTAACTCAACCTAAATATAGGCATCATATGGGTTGATAGGAGAATATCTGAACCATATGCCAAATCTGCCCATAACTTCATGAAAAGGTTGAAGAGATTCCTATTTCTCCTGTAGTGTTTTATAATTCAGTGACGCACATATAGTATATATGTATATGACATTACTTTATATCTTTTGGTACTTACCATAACCATTTTGCCATCCTTTATTTCTCTTACAAACTTTGTCTCTTTCCCATCCCACTTCTGTACGTGGACCAGTTTATCGCCATCCAGGTTTACAGTGGACTGTGGAGAGCAGAAAGTTGAGAAAATGAGTAAAAAGAAACATTTTAGATTTCAAAGAATA
>JARQOC010000001.1:340151102-340190091 GCA_033576535.1 Allobates femoralis
CTTACACTAAGAAGCAGAGTTACTTCAGGCTCTGTTTAGCCTCTGTTCAGCAGTGCCCTTGTTTTCTATGATGCACAAAACTGTGATTGATCACACTTTAGTGCATGGCTAAAAAGACGCATAAAAAGATGGAAACTGCCAAATCACAGGTCAGATGGGAGTTCTAAGTGACCCCCCTTTGCTTGCTTCATTATAGTGATTTTTCTGTTGGGAATTTTGTCTGAATCATGTTTTTCCGAGATTTACACAAAATATGAGCTGTAAGTGCTCAGTATGGCACCTCTGTGGATCCAGTCACCACAGAGGTACTGCATCCCTGCTAGGGTGCAGAATCCCACTCCCGGTGCAGGGACACCCAGACCACATTAAGAACAATTGTAGAGGGTTTGTGTGGTGAAGAGAATTAGTTAGATGGAAGACTTTGGTGAGGAGTGAGGTCAGAATGAACACACGTAGATGATGTGGAAACGTGACAGAGGGTGTAAGAAGAGTAAAAGAGTGAGAAACATCTAGAATGTAGGAGACAACAGTGAGAAGAAAGACAAAGTAACCAGTTGAGGAGAGGTGGTAGAACAGCTGAGGAGAGCCCACTGAACACCAAGGTTGAGTTGGAGGGCAGCTAGAGAATATACGCCTGAGAAGTGTCTAGAGGACTGGAGCAAGTGGGAGTTCATCCTAAGGCCGAAACCTAGGACAGACCATTACCCAAGTGGCTCCGGGAGGAAGAGGTGGAATCGCATCCATTTTCAAGCACAGGCAAGTAGAGCGACTAGGCCGCAAGGAACACTTTGAACCCAAAGGACTAGTGGAGAAGACCAGGCTCAGCTAGCAACCCAGAGGCCATGCCACTTTCAAGGTGACACAGTCGACAACCGCACACGCACACATCTGCTGAAAAGGTGGCAACCATAGGGCTAAGGGGAAACACTGCAGAAGAACCCCTAGGAAAAGCTTGCAGTCACTGGCTCAGAGCTCTGTGTGGCGAGATGCAAGGCAAGAAAGGCAAAGCAAGTGCTGTGTGAGATGGCCTGGAAAGGACAAAGAAACAGAGAAGGGGTGCCAGTTACGTACCATCCTATTACCAGTGAATAGCTGGATACCTGCCTCCGAGAGCCCAGTGCTCAGCGGACTGTTACACACAGAGACTGTGAGTAAAAGAACTAAAGACTGCAACCCGCTGTGTCTATGAACTTTCTAAACGCGTCAAAAGCACCAAAAACACAACTACCAACTCCCTCAGGTTCGTTGGCCACCCTAGGGGTCAGCCCTACCCGTACAGGGCTTAAAAACATTGCTGCCTCACAACCATTGGCCCCTATGAAGACTGTCGTGCAACGGCGGCAATTGATAGCTGCAACCTGCGGGTGGCGTCACGTATAAATTAACAAGTATCCCCAGGTCCAGTCATCCCTGTCCAGAATGAACACTCCACGCCAGATCCCTATCCCTAAGAGAGAGAGCCACCCACACCAAACTTTTAATGACGCCGCCTGGGTCACGGAGCTGGGTTTCGGTCACTGTGATCCCCATGATGAAGCCTCAAGAAAGCCCGGTTCCGAGTATCCTAAGGCCCTGGAGGGGTGTGTCACCCAGCATAGAATGCAAGATAACTGTAAACCATGTCTTACTGTGATCTCAGAAAAGCAGAATAAACAAAACAACAGCAGTTGAAGAATTGGCTTTATTACTACTTTTCGCTATTCACCTAGATGGATTTATTTGTCAGGTCAGTATGATCACAACGATACCAGATTTTAATAAGTTTTTTTTAGGTTTGGCAACAATCACATTAAAAATGATTTTTTACTAAATAAAGATTTTTTTCATCATCAAATTTTGAAGGCTATAGTTTTATTTTTATTTTTCTGCTGACAATGTCATGCGAGGCTAGGGTCAGACTTGGGAGCTTGCATCCATTTAAAGGCTGCATTAAAAGATCCTTTTTTTCCCCTTGCTATCTTCACAGAGTGTGTGCATAGTTGTTGCCTCAATTAACTGATGCATTAACGCATGTTACATGTATGTACCATGCGTTAATGCATACATTAACTCAACCATTAACGCATGGTACATACAACTACCATGCATTAACAAATGCATTTCCCATAGACTCCCATGTTAAAAAAATGCATGCGTTTTCAATAAAAGGCCAATAAACGTGGTAGACCGCGTTTTTTGGTGCACTGGCAAAAACGTATAGCGTCAAATGCATTGCACTTTTGCAATGCATTTTTTGCATGGGAGCCTATGGGTGCGTTACTGCATGCGTTTTTCAACATTTGCACGTAACTATAACTCATGGATTTAGCAAATACACAAAGCAAGTCTGATCCTAGCCTGAGGGTATTTATTTTGTCGGATTAGTTGGAGTTTTTATTTGTATAATTTTGGGCCACATAATGTTTTTTGATCACTTTCTATTCTGCTCTTTGTGAGGCATAACCAAGAAGTTATTTGCTGTTTACTGTGCAGTAAAAGTCATAAGACAGCTTTATTCATGGGTCAGTATGAACACAGTAAAACCACATTTATACAGTATTTTTATGTTTTTCAGCTTTTACACCATAAAAACAATTTTCTGGAAAAAATAATTTTGCAATGCTGTATTCTGAGACCTACAGTTTTTTTTATATCTCAAAAGAAAGAGCTGTATAGTGGCTTGATCTTTGCAGGACAATATGCCATTTTCAGTGAAAGCATTTTTATTTACATGCACATTTTTGATCATGATTTATTCCTATTTTTTTGCCAATATGCGAAAAAGCATAGTGTGTTTACCATGTTTTTTATTTATTTTTTATGGTGTTCACTGTAGGGGTTAACTAGTGTGACAATTTTATACAGTGACTGATTCCAGAAGTGGCAATACTAAATCTGTGCACTTTTTATGTTTATTTTTTTTTCCAAAAACATACACTTTATTGGTATTATTTTTTATATTTTATATATATTTGTATTTTATATATATATATTTTTTGCTCTTTACTGTTGTGGGTCTTTTAATATTTTTAAAGTTTTTTAATTTTTTTACCACGTTTTCTAGTCCTTTTATGACACATCACCTTTTATTCACCTGATCACTGACAAAATCTTACAAGGCACTAGCATTACAATGGCTTATATGTCAGTGCTGCACTCACAGTACTGACAGTTTGCCTTGCATACCACTCTACTGGCATGGTGTGTGAGGCTTTCCTTAGCTGGGTGACACATGGTCATCAAGCTGGTGACCCCCAGTTAGCATGGCAGCCATCGACCCCCCTGATCACATCATGGAGGTTCTGATCAATTGGACGAGGAGCGCACTCCTCTCCCAACCAACTAAATGCTGTGATTGTTATTGATTTAGTTAGCATGTTAAACTGTTCAGAGAAGCATGGATACCACCCCTGGCAGTGAGTGCCGAGTCTCGACTCTAACATTAACCTGGAGACCTGACAGCGATTGTATGGGCACCGGAGCCATGACAAACCCCTTATATCATAAGTCAGGTTAATCAATAGATCTTGGAATAATAATGTTTTCTACGATTGGATGTGTTTAAAAAATGGTCCTGTGCTGAGATTATCATATAAATGTGTCCCTGTTATTTACTATGTAATTGTAAGGTTTTAAGTCTTTTTTGCTATATCTGTTGTTATGTTTGCATTTAGTGTATTTTGTCGGCCATCTTGTTTCCTGTCATGTGTAATGACTTTTGCCCTCAACCAATATGGAGTTCTCAGCTTGTCGTCGGCCATTTTGTTTCCTGTCCTGTGCATTGACTCTTGCCCTCAAACAATATGGAGTCCTCAGCTTTGATGTCCCTGCCCTGTTTCTTGCCAATTGCCCTTTTAAACTACTTCAGCTGGTTAACCTGTGCTCCAGAATCAGGCCTGCAATCTGTCTGTGACTTGCTCTCTGAAGCCTGGATTCATTCTGCCTGGAATCATTTATGAACACAGAATCCTGGGTGCCAGCAATATCTGACAGGGAAGTAATGAACTCTGAATGCTTTCCCTGAGACTTGTACTATGCTTTAATACTCTGATGTCCTGGGTTGTTTTGCCTTGCCTTCTGCAACTTGCATTTACTTTATCCTGTTGATGCACTAACTTGTATGAAGCAATACAAGAGCTGCTTAAGAAGCATATGTCTCATGTGTCTCATTATACCCATGCATTAGACTCTATATAGACTGTATCATATATGACAGATTCTGGAGCCATAATAGAGTCTGCTGGGTCTAGGACAGTGCTGCATCTGCTGCCACCTGTATAGAGATTTCTGGATCTTTTGCCATTGGAGAGCTGCTGCAGACCGTGGATCTGAGATATCGATATATGTGATGATAGTGGTTGTGGCTTCTCACAACCTTTCCAGGTGAGCACATTCCCTTCTTTTAAGTCAGGAGTGTTACCACAGGTAAACACTATTGTGCTCCTTTTCTTCCTTTCCAGCCTCTCTGCCGTGCAGTTTCTGGGAATATGGAGGACCCCGTTAAACATCTGTGCGACGTGACGGATTCAATCCTTGCTGACCTACAGGCATTGAAGACCAGCTTTGCAAGCCTGCGGGATCGCGGTGATCATAATCTGCAGGTGTTCGGACAAACCACGCAGGACTTACGAACCCGGATTGAGGTTCTGGAGGGACGCGTCCACATCCCAACTTCAACCCCGGTTATTGGAATCCCCAAGCTACCACCATTCCGTTTTGGCGGTGAACGGGAAAAATTCAGGGGATTCATTAATCAATGCAAACTGTTTTTTGCGGCTCATGCGCCACAGTTTCTTACTGAGCGATCTAAAGTATTGACAATAATTATGCTGCTCTCCAACAAAGCTCTCACATGGGCAAACCCCCTAATTGAGACTGACGATGACTGTCTAAATAATCTTGATGCTTTCATTTCAGCTATGGGGCAGGTATTCGATGATCCAAACCGCGGTGCTACAGCGGAATCAGCCATGTTAACTTTAAGCCAAGGTAAGCGCTCGGTAGCGGAGTATGCTTTGGATTTCCGGAGATGGGCTCTCGACACCACTTGGGATAGCTCTGCTAAGAAGTCGGTTTTCCGGAAAGGATTATCCTCTGTGATTAAGGACGAACTCGCTCGTGCCGACCCACCTACAGCATTAGGAGATTTTATCAACTACTGTATTCGGATCGATGCTCGGCTTACTGAACGCAGACAGGAGAGATGGTCGGAGATAAAGCGCACTAATCATTTATTTCCTCCCTCTCCAGCTAAGGAGTCCTTGAGCAGGATTATACGAGAACCCGAACCTGAGCCTATGCAGGTGGACTCTTTACAGAGACGGGTCAGTGATGCACGTAAGGAACATCGAGTAAAGGAAAATCTGTGTTTCTATTGCGGTAAGTCAGGACATTTCATTATAAACTGCCCCAGTCGTTCTCGTAAGACAACTGCAGCCATCATACACTGCGAGTGCTGTGAGAGGGGTTCTGTCAGGTCCGAACCACAGATCCCAGAGAGAGTAGAGGATACAGACATTGATTACTCAGACTTGAACTCTGTTATCTCTGAGCCGGATGCACGTGTTACTGCAGCAGTTTTTCAGGTTTTTTCAGCGGTTTCCCAGCTGAGTTGTAAGAACAACAATTCTCATTGCTTTATTCCCCTCAAGCTCAGGGTTCACTCTGTCTGGGTATCTACCTCCGCTATGATTGATTCAGGGGCAAGCGGCAATTTTATGGACATCTCCTTCGCTGAGAAACTTGGAGTACGTTCAGTAAAGAAGGCTACTCCTGTACAGATGGAGACCGTAGATGGCTCACTGTTAAACTCTGGACCAGTGGATCAGGAGACGGAGCCCTTAAAGGTCCTCATGGGTAATGACCATCAAGAGAGTCTGTCATTTATGCTCATCTCTTCTCCTCATTTCCCTATTATTCTAGGACTGCCGTGGCTGCAGGCTCAGAATCCTACGATTAACTGGGAAACTAAAGAACTGCACTTTCCAGAGAAACAGATAAGTCCAGAAGCTTCAGTCTGCTCCATTCCTAAAGGACCAACATCAGTCTCTGAGCTACCAGCCATATACCGTGAGTATGCTGACGTGTGTGACAAAAGGAACGCAGACCTGCTACCCCCTCACCGTCCATATGACTGTCCAATAGACCTGTTACCAGGTGCGGGAATACCTTTTGGCAAGATTTACTCTTTGGCAGGGCCTGAGCTAAAGGCTCTCAAAGACTATATAGACGAACATCTAGCCAAGGGCTTCATACGCCCCTCTTCATCTCCTGCTGGTGCACCAATCTTCTTTGTGAAGAAGAAAGATGGATCTCTTAGGCCCTGTATAGACTATCGGGAGCTCAATAAAATCACGATCAGAAACCGTTACCCACTACCGTTGATCCCTGAATTATTGGAGAGAGTACGGCATGCAAAACTCTTTACAAAGTTGGATCTCCGTGGGGCCTATAACTTGGTCCGCATTAGACCTGGGGATGAATGGAAGACAGCTTTCAGGTCACGCTACGGACACTTTGAATATCTAGTAATGCCGTTCGGTTTATGTAATGCTCCAGCAACTTTCCAACATTTGGTGAATGACATTTTTAGGGACCTCCTGGATACATTCATTGTCATTTATTTGGATGATATTTTGATTTTTTCTAATTCCACAGAGGAGCATCACAGACATGTGAAGATGGTCTTAGAACGCCTTCGACAACACCATCTGTATATCAAACTGGAGAAGTGCGAATTCCATCGAACGGAGATCCAATTTCTGGGGTATGTAATGTCATCACGAGGAATTAGTATGGATGAGGGTAAGATCCAAGCCATTAAAGCCTGGCCGGTCCCCAAGAATGTGAAGGGGGTCCAGCGCTTTATAGGGTTTGCTAATTTCTACAGGCGTTTTATCAGGAACTTTTCTGAGGTTGTGTCTCCCATTACACGGCATACCCGCAAGAACTCTGCTTTTACCTGGACCCCCCAGGCTCAAGAAGCATTTTCCCGTTTGAAAGAGAAATTCACCACGGCACCTATTCTGGTGCATCCTAACCCTGAACTGGCCTTCATAATAGAGGTGGATGCCTCAGACAGTGCCATCGGAGCTATCCTCTCCCAGAGGACAGGTGAGAAAGAAGTCTTACATCCCTGTGCTTTCTTTTCCCGGCGGTTGTCTCCTGCAGAACGGAACTATGACGTGGGTAATAGAGAATTACTGGCCATCATCGCAGCCTTCAAGGAATGGAGACACCACCTTCAGGGAGCTGCGCAGCAGATAATCGTGTTGACTGACCACCGCAATCTTGAGTTTATCAGATCGGCTAAGTGCTTGACTCCTCGCCAGGCTCGTTGGAGTCTTTTCTTAAACCAATTCAGTTTTGTTATCTCCTATAGGCCAGGATCGCGTAATGGAAAGGCCGATGCGTTGTCTAGACTCTACTCAACTGAGACAATTCCACTCACGTCTCGTAAGACTGTTATCTCTGATTCCAGGTTCCTGGGAGTGCTTCATAATCAAGACTTGCTTAACGACATCAAGGAAGCATACCATACGGATCCCTGGCTGGCACAACCGTCTTGTGAAGTAAGTCTTGTATATAAGAACGGTGTGTGGATTCAGGGGCAACGCCTGTATATTCCTGAAGCAGTCAGGTGAGAGTACTGCAACTCGTCCACGATTCTAAGATAGCGGGGCATAGAGGAGTTCTGAAGACTCAAGAATTCCTGTCTCGCTTCTTTTGGTGGCCCACATACAGAAGAGATGTTCTAGGTTACGTCACTTCTTGCGAAGTCTGTGCCAGATGCAAGACTCCACGATCTTCGCCTACGGGTCTATTACAACCCCTACCCGTTCCGTCCCGTCCATGGGGATCCATATCTATGGACTTCATTGTGGAGTTGCCAACCTCTCAAGGAAAGAACACAGTTCTGGTGGTGGTGGATCGGTTAACAAAGGCAGCCCATTTCATTCCGTGTGTTGGTCTACCCACTGCGAAACACACATCGGACTTAATCATTCAAAATGTGTTTCGCCTGCATGGCGTACCGGATGAGGTTGTATCTGATCGAGGGGTGCAATTCACTTCAAAGTTTTGGCAGCACTTCTGTGCTGCGTTGGACATCAAAGTTAACCTGTCTTCTGCCTTTCATCCGCAGACAAATGGACAAACCGAGCGGACTAATCAGACCCTAGAACAGTATCTCCGCTGTTTTATCTGCCACCTACAAGATGACTGGGTGGATTTGCTTCCACTGGCTGAATTCTCTTATAACAACTCACAGAGCGCTTCCACCAAGCAGTCACCCTTTTATGCCAATTTGGGTTATCATCCTAACATCCTTCCTCGACTTCCCATAGATTCACCTCTTCCAGCTGTAGCCGACAGAATCACCTCTCTACAAAGGAACCTCGATCTGCTTAAAGGGAATCTGGAATCAGCTCAGGACAGGTATAAAAAAGCGGCAGATAGGTTTCGTAAACCTGCACCAACCTTCAAGGTAGGAGATTTGGTCTGGCTGTCAACTAAGAACCTTAAATTGAGAGTACCATCATCCAAATTGGGTCATAAGTACGTTGGGCCCTATAAGATTAATAAGCTCGTCAGCAACGTTGCCTGTCGCCTTCAACTTCCAAGATCTATGAGGATTCACCCCGTGTTCCACGTTTCTCTACTAAAGGCTGTGACTCCCAATTCATTCCCTGGTCGTTCTTCTTCCCCTCCTGCTCCGGTACTCATCGATGGCCAGGAGGAGTTTGTCGTGGAAAGGATCCTGGACTCCAGGTTGCGTAGAAACGGGGTGCAATACCTGGTAAAGTGGCAGGGCTATTCTTCTGAGGACAACTCGTGGGAGCCGGCCTCCAATCTCCATGCTCCTCGGTTACTCCGCCAGTTCCATCGGAGGTACCCGGGAAAGCCTGGACTGGGGCCATCCAGAGGCTGTCCCTAAGGGGGGAGTAATGTAAGGTTTTAAGTCTTTTTTGCTATATCTGTTGTTATGTTTGCATTTAGTGTATTTTGTCGGCCATCTTGTTTCCTGTCATGTGTAATGACTTTTGCCCTCAACCAATATGGAGTTCTCAGCTTGTCGTCGGCCATCTTGTTTCCTGTCCTGTGCATTGACTCTTGCCCTCAAACAATATGGAGTCCTCAGCTTTGATGTCCCTGCCCTGTTTCTTGCCAATTGCCCTTTTAAACTACTTCAGCTGGTTAACCTGTGCTCCAGAATCAGGCCTGCAATCTGTCTGTGACTTGCTCTCTGAAGCCTGGATTCATTCTGCCTGGAATCATTTATGAACACAGAATCCTGGGTGCCAGCAATATCTGACAGGGAAGTAATGAACTCTGAATGCTTTCCCTGAGACTTGTACTATGCTTTAATACTCTGATGTCCTGGGTTGTTTTGCCTTGCCTTCTGCAACTTGCATTTACTTTATCCTGTTGATGCACTAACTTGTATGAAGCAATACAAGAGCTGCTTAAGAAGCATATGTCTCATGTGTCTCATTATACCCATGCATTAGACTCTATATAGACTGTATCATATATGACAGTAATGTACGTTTTTGACCATACTGGACATGGTGTGATCATACCAAATCTCCTGTGCTGAGATAGTCTTATATATGTGTCCCTGCTATGTGCTGTGTAATGGCTGTGTCTGACCGTACAGGGACATGGTCTGATCATACCAAAGCTCCAGTGCTGAGATAATCTTATATATGTGTCTCTGCTATGTACTGTGTAATGGATGTGCCTGACTGTACAGGGACATGGTCTAATCATACCACATCTCCTGTGCTGAGATAATCCTGTATATGTGTCCCTGCTATGTACTGTGTAATGAATGTGTCTGACTGTACAGAGACGTGGTCTGATCATACCACATCTCCTGAGCAGTGGATGATGTAAAAAAGTATACAGACATTACAGCAAGGGGGCACAGCTGAATTTTTTTTGGTGAGGGTTGTCACGCTACACTTTGACTTGATTTAGAATTCTCTTTTGTTAATTCATTTTACATATTTCTAAAAATAAACTATTATCACTTCTATTTTTGAAAGCATTCCTAATATTCAGAATATTTTCGGCACTTGTATAACATGTTTGCATAGAACTCAGCGTGAAAGTCTGCTGTATATTACTAGTCTGTTGGCCTAGAAAAGCAGTAGCAGGATGAGGTGTGTATTTTCTAGGCAACCATATAATGTTGCTTTCCTCCAGTGTTTAGGGGATAAGGCCACCTATTGTTTATTGTAATGATAACGTGTTTATTGACACTAAATGGAACACACATTATTTTCCAGCATTGATAATAGGTTTAAAATGATAATTCATTCATAAATAATTCATGAAGTATTACCGGTATATCTCTTAGCTGGCATTCACATTGTTTTACAGTTATAGCTTTTTTTTAATAGTTGCAAAAGCCAAACCAGAAAAACTTGAAAAACCTGAGAAAAAAGGCCCTGGCAAAGGTTAGTACTCAGAAATGTTATTTTTTAATAATTCAATGTTTTTTTTAATTTTTTTTTAAAAAGGAATCTGACCCCTAAAAATCATCCCCCAGCCTCCTCAGACCTGTCCCTGTAGCAGCCTAACACATTTCTAAGCATCCCTTTGTCCAAAAACTGTGTGTTTGTAAAGATTAGAAAAGTCATTATATTACCTCTAGAACTGCAACTTCTCAGACCTTGAGAAGTCGCAAAAGGCGTTCCCTGTTTCTGCTCCTCGCCGCCTGCACTGTAATTATGAACTCCCAGATGGCCATGCTAAAGAACAGAGAGCCTCTGCATCATCTAAATGGGTGGTATAGCCGCTATGACGCTAATCACGTCATATCCGGCTTTACTGACGTCAGTATACCCATTTGGGTGTACTGCGGATTTCGCATTGAGCATGCGCGAGGTTGGTTTGCAACTTCTTATCAGTCATGAGCTGCCGTGAACCAGTTTTGTGAGCTCCATACACCGCGGAACAGTTGAAAGAAATGTGCTCTTTTATCATATTAATAATAAAGGCTGTTTTCACAGCCCCCATTGTCCCACCAACGATCGGGAGGAAATATTAATAAAAAGTACCCTATGTGGTTACCATGTCCACTATAATATTTTTTTTTCAGGATGACAAAACAGTTATGAATTCTGTGTATATATAGATATATATACACACATCTATACATATAGTTACATATAATAAGAAAGAACAAGTAACATGTATAACTGTGTATATATATACACATATAAAGATATATAACAGCCTTTGTTATTAATATGATAAAAGAGCACACTTCTTTTTTCTCCTCCACGGTGTATGGAGCTCGCAAAACTGGTTCACGGCAGCTCATCACTGGTAAACAGCCGCAAACCAACCTCGCGTATGCGCAATGTGAGGTCCGCAGTACACCCAAATGGGTGTACTGATGTCCGTCTAGCCAGATATGATGCGATTAGCGTCATAGTGGCTATACCACCCATTTAGGTGACGCAGCGGCTCTCGGTTCTTTAGCACACCCATCAGGGTGTGCATAATTACAATGCAGGCGATGAGGAGCAGAAACAGGGAACGCCTTTTGCGACTTCTCAAGCTCTGAGAAGTGGCAGTTCTGGAGTAGGGATGGGCGAGCATACTCGTTACTATTCGGAACTCGCCAAATACTAGCGATATTCGGGTACCCGCTACTCTCCGAGTATCTTATGATTACTCGGGAGTAGCGAATAGTCCGATTACTTTCGCAGTGTATCTATAGATACACTGCGAAAGTGCCCTAAAAGTGAATAAAAATTGTTAAAAATAATAATATTACATACTCACCTGTCCGACGCCTGCATCGGTACCGTCCCGGAAGACCTGCAATCACCAGACAAGGACCTGTGACTTCCAGCCAATCAGATGGCCGGTAGCGATCTGGCCAATCAGATGGTGACAAGTCACAACCACGTGATCGCTAGCAGCCACCTGATTGGCCAGATTGCAAGGTCCTAGGTGTATTGCCAGGACCTTGCAATCTATAGATACACTGCGAAAGTAATCGGACTCGCTATACTCGCAACAAGTACTTGGTACTGGTACCTACACATTGCGAGTATAGCGATTCTGAATATTGCGGTACTTGCTCATCCCTATTCTGGAGGTAATATAATGGTAATAACTTTTCTAATCTTTACAAACACACAGTTTTTGGACAAAGGGATGCCTAGAAATGTGTTAGGCTGCTGCAGGAACAGGTCTGAGGAGGCTGGGGGATGATTTTTAGGGGACAGGTTCCCTTTAACAAATTTCATTTATTAAAACACTGGACTTACAATACAAATTAAAAACATTACTCAATAAATCTCTTTAAGCTCATGAAACTGGAGAACGTTGAAAATTTGTCAAAATGGCTTTAAAATCCTTATTAGTAAAATACGTTTTAGGGTTCGCCTACACCACTGTAAAAATCGGATGTGTGCTATGATATATTTTATCATGTTATTTAATGGGGAAGTAAAGATGATAGATTTTTTACCACTGAAATCAGATGAAAGTCGCCCATTCAAGATGGGAGCAAGAAAATATCAGAAGCTACAGTATAGCATCCAATTTTTACAGAAACAGTACATTGAACTAGCATATGCAACTCTAAATAGTCCTGTAAATGATTAATAACTGCTGCTGTAAAAACACAAAAATAGATTTCATACAGACAGCACATAGACCATACATGGATGACAACTGAGAAAAAAATTGTATTACCGTACTTTTCTGAAAAAAATTGGAATGATTTTTTAGCTTGAGTCTGAGTGTTTTTGAACAAGCTCTGGCCACCCAGGTTGACTGACAGCTGAAGTTGGTACTGAAAGGTGTTGTATCTCAGTAAGGGCTCATTCAGCTCATATTTTTGTACCATGCGGAGATGCGGAAACTCACACCACACATTTCTCCAAATCCCATGCACTATGCTACTACTGCACAATGGAGCGTTTTGGACGCAGTGGCAATACACTGCATCCAAAACGCAGCTTTTACTGATCATAAGCACACAATCTTAGTTTTCCGTGTGCCCTTTTACCTTCCATTGCAGTACCCCCGTTCAGTGAAAATGAATACCATCGTCTCTTCAATTATATACACCCTTCATAGGAGTCAAGAAAAATAAATGTAAATAATCTAATATATAAAGTTGAATGTGTGTGTGTATGTATGTATGTGTGTGTGTATATCCGGGATTGGCATCTACACCGTCGCAACTACAGCCACAAAATTTTGTTGTGAGGCAAAATTTTAACCCTGCGCGTTCCAGTTCACCAAACAATTTTGCCCCTATCTACATAATGGGGGAAAAAGGGAATGGAAAAGTGTTGGAGGAAAATCGACAGCTGCCAGCTACAGCCACAAAATTTTGCACAGTCACACGTCTGGACTCCGGGAGCGTAATAGGCTATGTTGTGAGGCGAAATTTTAACCCCGCACATTCCAATTCACCAAACAATTTTGCCCCTATCTACATAATGGGGAAAAAGTGACAGTTACCAGTAGACAGTTGTGAATGACAGGGGCTTAATGACAGCGCCAAAGACTAACAGCACATACCAGCATATAGTCACTAAGGTGGGGCCCCAACATGAGATATTCACCACACACGGGGACATGTATACACACCACACGCACACAAAGAGTAACAGCAAGTGTATAGTCGCTAAGGTGCAGCCCCAACATGGAACTCACCATGCACCCAAACAAACACACACACACCACAAAGAGACACACACAACACAGAGACACACAACCCCCCCATGGAGACACACACACACCCTATAGCGACACATACACTCACCCCACAGGGACACACACACACCACAAAGAGACACACACAACAGAGACACACACACACCACACAGATCCCCCCCACAGGGACAAAAAATACAAAGCCCTATAGGGACTCATGCACTCACCCCACAGGGGGACACACACACCACAAAGAGACACACACAACACAGACACACACACACCACACAGACCCCCCCACAGGGACACACACACACAGACACCCTATAGGGACACATGCACTCACCCCATAGACACACACACACACACACCACAAAGAGACACACACAACACAGACACACACACACCACACAGACCCCCCCACAGGGAACACATAATACACACCCTATAGGGACACACACACAACACAAAGATACACACAACACAGAGACACACACAGAGACAAACAACACAGAGACACACAGAACACAGAGACACACACACCCCACACAGACACCCCCACAGGGACACACACACAAATACACACCCTATAGGGACACATGCACTCACCCCACAGGGACACACACACACAACCACAAAGAGACACACACAACACAGAGACACACACACCCCACACTGACACCCCCCCACAGGGACACATACACACCCTATAGGGACATATGCACTCACCCCACAGGGACATACACACCACAAAGAGACACACACAACACAGAGACACACACACCACACATACCCCCCCACAGGGACACACATACATTCACACCCTATAGGGACACATGCACTTACCCCACATGGACACACACACACCACAAAGAGACACACACAACACAGAGACACACACACACCACACAAACCCCCCCACAGGGACACACACACACAGACACCCTATAGGGACACATGCACTCACCCCATAGACACACACACACACAACAAAGAGACACACACAACACAGACACACACACACCACACAGACCCCCCCCACAGGGACACACACATACACACCCTATAGGGACACACACACACAACACAGAGACACGCACAGAGACACACAACACAGAGACACACAGAACACAGAGATACACACACCCCACACAGACACCCCCCACAGGGACACACATGCATACACACCTTATAGGGACACATGCACTCACCCCACAGGGACACACACACACACAACCACAAAGAGACACACACAACACAGAGACA
Organism: Allobates femoralis; assembly: GCA_033576535.1. Lineage (NCBI taxonomy): Eukaryota > Metazoa > Chordata > Amphibia > Anura > Aromobatidae > Allobates > Allobates femoralis. The sequence goes on from JARQOC010000001.1 coordinate 340,166,040, forward strand.
CACACACCCCACACAGACACCCCCCCAAAGGGACACACACACATTCCAACCTTATAGGGACATATGCACTCACCCCACAGGGACACACACACCACAAAGAGACACACACAACACAGGGACACACACACCACACATACCCCCCACAGGGACACACATACATTCACACCCTATAGGGACACATGCACTTACCCTACATGGACACAAACACCACAAAGAGACACACACACAACACAGAGACCCACACACACCACACAGACCTCCTCCCACAGGGACACACACACACCCTATAGGGACACATGCACTCACCCCACAGGGACACACACACAGACACCCACCCCAGGGACACACACACCACACAGACAGACACAGATGTGCACAAATCACCTCACACAACTCGCCTCATACGTGTGCTATTTTTAATTTCCAAACATAAACATCTGATTAAAAGCAGCCAATGTGCAACACATGTGCCATATAGGGAATTAAGGCAGATGTCAGTCACATGAGCTGTCTATTATGTGTATGTGTGAGGTAACATATACTGCCCGGCCGGGGGGAGGGTTTACTGTTGGCTGGAGATTTATTAGGCTGCCTATAGCAACCAATCACAGCTCAGCTTCTATTTTCTTACATTTCATTAATATGACATATTCAAATTCTATTTTGTTATAGCTAACATCAGTTATTTATTAACCTGGGCGTAACCGGGTACTACAGCTAGTACTTTATAAAATGCATTTTTAACATACATCTTTCTTTAATAGCAGAACCTGAAAAACTTGCAAAACCTGAGAAAAAAGCTCCGGCCAAAGGTAAATGCTTGGAATGTGAAACTATAATGGCATCATAATGTGTGTAGGAGGAGTCTGGGGACCATCATAGTTAGTATTTATTAATAAATATTTACTGATAACCCCTTAAGTGCCAAGCCTCATTTTTACAATAAAAAGGGAAATGGAGCGCACATAGAGTAATTTCCTTTTGTACCAATAACCTCAGTGCCCCCTTTAGTGGAAGGACTCACCTGATGTGGTTGTGCAAGTCACAACCAACTAACTCCGCTCTCTCTTATGGTCGCAGTAGGTGTCCAGCAAGAGTAAGGATCCAAAGGGGTTAACAGAAAGTGCTGGGTTTCATAGATTCACCGCGCTGACCTCCAGTGATGCCCTGATGAAGTGATAACTGAAATCACGAAACCGGTAGGCAAATTACCCATTAAACAGAGTTTTATCTATCACTCTGTTTGTCTTCACTGGAGGTCAGCGCGGTGAATCTATGAAACCCAGCACTTTCTGTTAACCCCTTTGAAGCCTCATTTTTGCAATTTAGTGTCACTTTATGAAGTTATAACTCTGGAACGGTTCAACAGATCCAAGGGATTCCAAGAATGATTTTTCATGACATATTGGACTTCATGTTAGTGGTAAATTTAGGATGATATTTTCTGCATTATTTTGGCCAAAGAGAGTGTTAACACTCAGTGACAGTTCAAAGCCATGACGAGTATAGCCGTCATTGGTCATTAAGGGGTTAAGCTTACATTGAATGTTGATTTATTTTTGGATTTAAGTACTTTCATAAACCCATTGTTTTTTCAATGCTTTTAGATGAAAAGAAAGCTAAGGTCTCTTTGGCAGAGAAAAAGGTAAAGAAAGAAGTAAAGGCAAAGACATCTGAAACAAAGGTACCTAAGCCCATAAAGGAAACCAAACCAGAGGATAGCAAGGCAAAGCTAAAAACCAAAGAAGACATGAAGGTGGAAACCAAAGTTGAAACACAAGGTAAACAGCTAAATGAATACTGATCAAGATCTTTCAGAGGTAACAAGTGGGATCGTATAATAAAATTTAAAAAGTGACAAAAGACTGTAAAAAAAAACATAAATATTGTGTAACCTACGATTTCCAAATGTATCGATTGTTATTAGAAAACACATTATATCAAAAGATGAATTTAACATTATCAAAGTTAAGTAACAATGAAATCCTCCTAACAGTTCATTTTATATTGTGTTGTTGCTAAGGTTTCCAGGACCTTCTCAAAATGAGTGTCTTAGGTTAAGGCAGTTCAGTATAGAATTGAATAGACACTTTATTGTTGAGAAAGACTAAAGATACATTTTTACACTATATGAATATCTATAATTAATATTTCTAGAAATGCTCATTTCATTATATTTCTGCAGCTGGCGATCACCTGACAAATGTCAAGCGAAATGATCCATGCATATTAAATATAGTCTGCCTGCCTACACACAATTTAAACCCAGCGTAATAATATACTTTCATTATCTTCGTATCCAATAGTCTAGATTTGTGATGTTACAACATCTGTTTTTTGTACTTAGCTATATAGCTATTATAAATTATATTCTTTTTACATTTTTGTCATATTGGTCCTACCAGGTAATAATGATATTTAGAATACACTCCGATTATTTTCACACAATTAGTAGCTGTACATTGTTTCATAATAAACTACCGTATATACTCGTGTATAAGCCGACCCGTGTATAAGCCGCCCCCCCTACTTTTGCCCCCAAAATCTGGGAAAACCTATTGACTCGTGTATAAGCCGAGGGTGGACCCCAGCACAGGTATACAGCCCCCAGCAGTGTGGTATACAGGCCCCGCAGTGGTATACAGGCCTCCCCAGTGGTAGTATACAGCCTCCAGAAGTGTGGTATACAGCAGCATCCCCAGTGGTACATACAGGCCCCAGCAGTGTTACAGCAGCCTCCCCAGTGGTATATACAGCAGCAGCCCCAGTGGTAGTATACAGCAGCCCCAGAGATATATACAGCAGCCCCAGTGGTAGTATACAGCAGCCCCAGAGATATATACAGCAGCCTCCCCAGTGGTATATACAGCAGCAGCCCCAGTGGTAGTATACAGCAGCCCCAGAGATATATACAGCAGCCCCAGTGATAGTATACAGCAGCCCCAGAGATATATACAGCAGCCCCAGTGGTAGTATACAGCAGCCCCAGAGGTATATACAGCAGCCTCCCCAGTGGTATATACAGCAGCAGCCCCAGTGGTAGTATACAGCAGCCCCAGAGATATATACAGCAGCCCAGTGGTAGTATACAGCAGCCCCAGAGGTATATACAGCAGCCTCCCCAGTGGTACATACAGCAGCAGCCCCAGTGGTAGTATACAGCAGCCCCAGAGATATATACAGCAGCCCCAGTGGTAGTATACAGCAGCCCCAGAGATATATACAGCAGCCCCAGTGGTAGTATACAGCAGCCCCAGAGGTATATACAGTAGCCTCCCCAGTGGTATATACAGCAGCAGCCCCAGTGGTAGTATACAGCAGCCCCAGAGGTATATACAGCAGCCTCCCCAGTGGTATATACAGCAGCAGCCCCAGTGGTAGTATACAGCAGCCCCAGAGATATATACAGCAGCCCCAGTGGTAGTATACAGCAGCCCCAGAGATATATACAGCAGCCCCAGTGGTAGTATACAGCAGCCCCAGAGGTATATACAGCAGCCTCCCCAGTGGTATATACAGCAGCAGCCCCAGTGGTAGTATACAGCAGCCCCAGAGATATATACAGCAGCCCCAGTGGTAGTATACAGCAGCCCCAGAGATATATACAGCAGCCCCAGTGGTAGTATACAGCAGCCCCAGAGGTATATACAGCAGCCTCCCCAGTGGTATATACAGCAGCAGCCCCAGTGGTAGTATACAGCAGCCCCAGAGATATATACAGCAGCCCCAGTGGTAGTATACAGCAGCCCCAGAGGTATATACAGCAGCCCCAGTGGTAGTATACAGAAGCCCCAGAGGTAGTATACAGCAGCCCCAGTAGTAGTATACAGCAACCCCAGTGGTATATACAGCAGCAGCCCCAGTAGTAGTATACAGAAGCCCCAGTGGTAGTATACAGCAGCCCCAGTAGTAGTATACAGCAGCCCCAGTAGTAGTATACAGCAGCAGCCCCAGTGGTAGTATACAGCAGCAGCCCCAGGGGGTATATACAGCAGCAGCCCCAGGGGGTATATACAGCAGCAGCCCCAGGGGGTATATACTGCAGCAGCCCCAGGGGGTATATACAGCAGCAGCCCCAGGGGGTATATACAGCAGCAGCCCCAGAGGTATACAGACCCCCCCCATTAGTATACAGGGGCCCCAGCTGTAAACAGCAGCCCCCCCCCCCCGTGGTATCCAGGGCCCCCCTTGCTGCACCTGTAAAGTAAGATGTCAGTATACTTATCGCTGCCGCCGCTCCGCTGCTCGGTCACCGCGCTGCTCCGGGTCTTCATGCTTCCTGTTCCTTCTCCGGCGCTCGAACAATGACGTCATTTCCTGAGTGCCGGAGAAGGAACAGGAAGCATGAAGACCCGGAGCAGCGCGGTGACCGAGCAGCGGAGCGGCGGCGGCAGCGATAAGTATACTGACATCTTCCTTTACAGGTGCAGCAAGGGGGGCCCTGGATACCACGGGGGGGCTGTATATACGGGGGGGGATACCACGGGGGGACTATTACAGGGCCGCCGCCCCCCACATCTCCACCCCCACTGCCCCTGCTTATACATCAACCGTATATACCCGTGTATAAGCCGAGGGGGGACTTTTCAGCACATTTTATGTGCTGAAAAACTCGGCTTATACACGAGTATATACGGTAATCCTAAAACGAATTATAAAGATGGGGCCAGATAATGATTGAATGCAAAACCAGATAGCTAATGGAAGGGTAAAGGATTTTCACACAATGCAAATTAATAACCAGTCCACTGATCCCAATGCTGGGACCACAACAAAAGTGATATGGAGCATACCAAGCTTCACTGTTCCCCTACAACACCCACACTCACAGGATAAAGTTACCATTTTCTTGGTAAAGTTGCTCAAAGAAAAAAAATCAAATTATTGGTTTCCTTTTTTTACAATGTAGCAGATTTGGTGAAGAAATTTCAGCAATTGTGCCATTCATCTGAATATGGCTTCCAGAAATGTATGAAATATCTTTTCTCATTTTTAGAAATTCTAAAATATCTGACCCTAGTGAATATCTAGTTATACTAAAGCCCCCTATATACATCATATAGATGTCAGCTGAATGGTCTTTCAGGTGACAAGTAAGTCTAACAAATTCTCCATAATTAAGAATGCTTGTCTAAGCAGTGCATGTGCTCTCTATGAGAGAAGGTGCCAGACACGACCAGTGCTTTATCTCTAAAACAAGAGGATTGGGCATCAGGAAAAGTGGCATGTCGGATCTTTCTCTTCCCAAAATAACAACCCAATATCCATGGGTTCGGCCAATATAAGTTTAAAGCCAGGGTCAGGCTAGCCTATGGCATTGGATGTGATATGCCAGTGATACTTGGCCCAGGCTCTGCTGTGAGCGGGACTGAGCGCCTTCATAATGTGCTCCAATTCTGAGATCAGATTACAGGTGCAGGGAGGAGGGAGAGATTAATCTCTCCACCTCTTCCATTGCCAGTCTCAACATGTATTGCAATGCACTCAGATGTATGCCGAGTGCAGTGCGATATTTCACTTGCACCAATAGATTTGTATGGTCACGCATGATGCAAGACTTGCTGACAATTGCAAAATGCTGCAATTTTTACCTCAGTCCAGTTAGGGTTGAGGAAAATAATTACGGATCTGAACTGCAGCATTAATTACTATTGTTACTCTGGATCTCAGTGCAATGTATGAGTTTCTCGCATTGTACTCGTGTAAGTCATATGCTAATGTGACTCAGGCCTAATATGTCTAATATCTCTACAGATTGTAAACTGACTTGTTGCTTTATGGAAAACTTGTTCTGTTCCATTTTTCTCCAACAATGTCCACAATATTCAAGTTAGAAAACATTGAACTTGGGCAGTCAAAGTACTCATTGTGTAATTACCAGAATTATGAAATGCACACATAATAAAACCTAATAAACAATTGCCCCAAGTCATCAATGCCTTAACTCCTGTCCAGTTTTTTATCTTGTTTTGTTGGTTTTAACCTTTTCTTTTTGTATGCACCTAATTCATTATTCTATTTCCCCCTTTTTAAAATCTAATTTATATGTGGTCCTCTTTTCTTTAGTGTTCCACTTTGTGGGCACATTTTAATGATTCCAGATGTTTTCTGCTGATTTATCAATTATGACTTTTTAAACAGTGACTATACTTTAGTTGTCCCACAATGTAGCTTTATGTATTTTTCTCAAAAGTTGTATTTGCAGAATTTTTTAAAAGTGCAACTTTTGCTCAAAAAAGTTGGAAAAAAGGGTACTGACGGGAAAGAAGCTTATTTTTTTTTAACTTTCAGCCTTTGATGAATTCGGCCCAAATAAATGTCAGCTAAGGGTGCTTTCACATCTGCGTTTTTCGTAATTCGCGGCAGATGCGGTGAAAAAACTGCATCTGCCGCGTTTACCGCATAACCGTTCCACTTGCGGCGCGGTTGCGGTTTTTTCTATGCAAAGTATAGGCATACTTGCGGCAGGTGCGGCAAGTGCGGTTTTGCACTTGCGGCAGGTGCGGCCGCGAAAAAAACCGCAGTAAGCCGCGTTTTTTTTTCGCGGCCGCACCTGCCGCAAGTGCAAAACCGCACTTGCCGCACCTGCCGCAAGTATGCCTATACTTTGCATAGAAAAAACCGCAACCGCGCCGCAAGTGGAACGGTTATGCGGTAAACGCGGCAGATGCGGTTTTTTCACCGCATCTGCCGCGAATTACGAAAAACGCAGATGTGAAAGCACCCTAAGACTCTAAGACAAAAAAGAATACTGACGCAAAAGCTGAATCGGGGCCAATGTTCTACCAAGGCTCGTTTCACACCACTTTTTTTGGGCTGTCCGGTGTGAACCGATTCCGGCCCCATAGTAACCCTAAGGGGCCGGAATATGCCGGTTGAATATCTTTTGGCATCCGGTTTTTGGATGTCAGGGAGAATCCGGGAGGAATCAGATTTTTCTCCCGGACACAAAATCAGAGCATGCAGCATTTGTGTGTCCGGGGAGAAAAATCTCCCCAAATCGCATCCTCCTGGATTCTCCCAGATCCTCCCGAATCCGGGGAAATCCGGCGCTCCCTTACATAGGAGCCTATGGGGCCAGATTGCCCCAGTCCGGGAACCGGACACCTTCGGCTGCACGCCGCTGTTATTTCAGGACTGCGGCTAGCTCCCCACGAGCCGCGGACCTGAATCATCATCAGCGGCAGCTGCATCCGGCTACACACCGGACTGTGTGCTGATCCGGTCCGGGGCTGTCAGGTTCATCCCTGACAGCCCCGGATTGGATCTTGCCGTGGTGTGAAGCCAGCCTCACTGAACTAAACAAAGCATAAATATCATTGACAAATGATAAGAAAATCACAAATATTTGTGTCAAATAACTTTCAAACTATTATACAATGCAATGAATATAACCTGGCCATACACTGCGCAAAAAAGTGCAAGTCACACAATTTAAAGATCAAAATATCAAGCAAAGGTTTAAAGAAATTGCTAGTTATAGTTTGAATTCTATAACTAAAATCTGTTACATAGATAAAGGACATGGTATGAAATAAAAGATAAAGGATGTGAACAGGCGACAGCATAGTAAAAACCTCAGAAAGTGGGACTTATAATATCCACATGAGGTGACTCATCGGATTATGCTACTACAATAAAGCCACGATAAGAAAAAATACATGTTTCTTCTTTAGACCGTAGGTTCAGCTGAATATATTAGAAAATATTTGTAAGAACAGGAGCTGAGCTATAGTTCTCGGCAACGGTCATTTCATAACGAATAAAGCAATGCTATACTGAATACTTTCAATGGTTACATCCAACCAGTGTTGGATGGTCAAGAGAGGGAGGCAGCAGGGTTGCCAACTTGATTTTTTATTTTTTTTCTACATAGGTTATTAAAAAATCACAGACGGACTATTTTTCATGGACACATTGGAAAACCATAACAAATCATTATGTCCATAAGCTATAATTCTGATAAGAAGACATCACCCGCATTCACTGAAAACTGTAAAATGATAATCATTACAGTCAAAATAATTTGTATAAGTTTCCTCGACTCTAAAAAAAATTTATGGACACCTTACATTTTGTTATTTATAGGCATTATCTAAGAATTTCTGGATGGTTGACTTCCTGGGGAAGGGTGATAGGCAGGTGTCAGACCGCACCAATCTGATATTGGTGACCTGTCTTATTGACCACTGGATTACCCTTTGATAACTTTATTGCATTGACCAATATTGTCTGTAAATAAATAAATAGCAAAACATTACTTCATGCTTTCAAAATATCAAGTGTTAGCTATTAATGGGGAACTGAAGTGACTATGATGCTTCTATTGTACCTGAACTAAAATAATTTTACACCTTATCGCTACATAAGTAGTAGTGTGTTTATTGCCTGTTTTACTCCATGTTTTGATAAATAAAGAATGATTTTTGCATAATAATTGTTGTTTGTATAGTGGCTTCTCCTTGTAAAGGTGAATTGGTTCTCTATCTATTGTACCTATTATAAGCTATATTGGTGTTTCCTTTTTCCATGCAGAAATATGTTCTTTGAACTTCTATTTTCAAGAAGGCTGGAAACACACTGTCCATGTGATATACGAGTGTCGGATCTTTAACACTGAACGACCTCTTCCTGTCAGGACGGGAGTGTGCAGTTGGTGACAGGGAGTGACTTGTATATCACATGGACAGTGTATTTCCAGCCTTAGAGTGAGGAGCTGTCATGTAATTCTCCTTACTGCGGTATGTTGGAACTTATCAATAAATGCATGGGTCACATTATAACCTGAAAAAGGGAACCTTGTTATTCCCCAAAGCACTTTGCTTTGAGTCGATTATATATATATATATATATATATATATATATATATATATATATATATATATATACCGTATATAAAGTTTATTTTCCAGACACATTGTAATGAAAGTCTATTCCTAATCTTTATTTATTATTTGAATTTGTACCTTGGTTTCCTAATTTAACTTTATGTAAGACTAGTTCGTTATTATAAGGCTAAAGCCACACAGCAATGAGCCACATGACAGAAAGTCTCTGTAAATTGTGCAAAAAAATACTTAGTGCTACTTGTCTGTGACTTGCCACTGTGTGACTATTTTAGAGCTCTGATTTTGTTGTAAATAAAGCAGCAAAGTAGTAGACAAGCTGCATCTAAGTTGGCTGTTACCTGCGACTTGCATTGAAGTCTATGGAAAGTGTGTTACATGTAAGGGTGCTTTCACATCTGCGTTTTTGCCAATCTGACAGAATACCACCTTTTTGCAAAAACTGTATCAGTCATACTTGCAGCAAGATTGTGTCTTTTCTAATGCATTTATAAAGGAGTTCTGGACATATGCGAACACTTGTGTTTTCATCCAGATCCGCAAATCCGGCTCTAGCAGCTTGTTTTAAAACCACAGTTAGGCTAGGGTCAGACTTGCTTCTGCCCCTGAGCCTGGTCAATCTGTCAGAAACTTAGTTTCTGCATTGAACAGCGCATTGCATTACCAGCAGGTAACGCTATGCGCCGCCAGGTTATGTATCTCTCTGGCAACCGGAAGCTTACCGCAGCTACCTGATCCACAGAGATCTCCAACATCTGTGCTTTTGGAGAGCGCACAGGAAATGCGGTGTGCAGCGTTTTCCTGTGCCCTCTGCAAAAGGGCATATTCTGGAGATCTCTGTGGAGTCGGCGGCTGCAGTAAGCATCTGGTTGCCTTACAGATACATAGCCTGCCGGTGCATAACGTTACCAGCTACGTTTCTGACAGATTGTCTAGGCTCAAGGGCAGACACAAGTCTGACCTTAGCCTTAGCAGCGTTTTTTGTCCATTACCCCAAGTGCCGGTTTTTTCTCACCACAATGAAAACGCAAGTGCTGCACTTGTCTGGAACTCCCATAGAAAATGCATTAGGCAGGACGCAATCCTGCTGCAAGTGTGCCAGATCCATTTTTTTCCAAAAAAGTGAACTTCCGCAAGATTTCCAAAAAGGCAGATCAGGCAAATCTTAAGTTCAAAAGTTCAGGTTTGCCTGATCTGCTAAAACTGAACAGAAACTCAGATCTGAAAGTAGCCTAATTTACAACCTGCAACTGACAAATCAATACCTTTGCAAACATAAGAGATTGTCACACTATATCTGTAGTTGCAGCATGACAGCAGATCAAATCATTCAATCATATATTGCAACACGCAACTCCAATTTCAGTATTGAGCAAGACGTGTCTGTATAGCCCTTACCTTATGAAGACACATTTTACAGTCTATTATCTGCCTTAGAACCTGAATCTCTCATAGCTCTATATTCTATATACAGTGGGGAAAAAAAGTATTTAGTCAGCCAGCAATTTGTCCAAGTTCTCCCACTTAAAAAGATAAGAGAAGCCTGTAATTGACATCGTAGGTTGACCTCAACTAAGAGAGACAAAGTGAAAAAAAAATCCTGAAAATTATATTGTCTGATTTGGAAAGATTTTTTTTTTAATTTTGTTGGAAAATGAGTAATTGGTCATCTACAAACAAGCAATATTTCTGGCTCTCACAGACCTGTAACTTGTTCTTTAAAGGTACCTTTACACGAGGCAACTTTTCTAGGAATTTCACTGGCAACTTACTGGTTGCACTGAAATCATGGACACATTGCTCCATTTGTACACAGCAACAAGATAGAACAATGTGTCCATGATTTCACTGCAACCAGTAAGTTGCCAGTGAAATTCCTAGAAAAGTTGCCGCGTGTAAAGGTACCCTAAGAGGCTTCTCTGTCCTCCACTCATTATCTGTAGTACTGGCACCTGTTTGAACTTGTTATCAGTATAAAAGACACCTGTGTATAACCTCAAACAGTCACTCTCCAAACTCCACTATGGTGAAAACCTTGGTGTGAAGAAATCATCTGTGGGAGCAATAATTCAAAAATGGAAGACAAACAAGACCACTGATAAATTCCCTCGATCTGGGGCTCCACAAAAGATCTCACCCCGTGAAGTCAAAATAATCTTTAGAACAGTGAGCAAAAACACCAGTTCCACACAAGGGGAAATAATGAATGACCTGCAGAGAGCTGGGACCAACGTTACACAGGCTACTTTAAGTAACACACTACGCCTCCAGGGACTCAGATCCTGCAGTGCCAGACCTGTCAACCTGCTTAATCCACTGCATGTCTAGGCCTGTCTGACGTTTGTTAGAGAGCATTCGGATGATCCAGAAGAGTATTGGGAGAATGTGATATGGTCAGATGAAGCCAAAGTAGAACTGTTTGGTAGAAAACACAACTAGTCATGTTTGGGGGAGAAATAATGCTGAGTTGCATCCAAAGAACACCATACCTACTGTAAAGTATAGGGATGGCAACATCATATTTTGGGGCTATTTCTCTGCCAAAGGACCAGGACAACTGATCCGTGTACATGAAAGAATGAATGGGGCCATGTGTCGTGAGATTTTGAGTGCAACCTCTTTCCATCAGCAAGGGCATTGAAGATGAAAGGCGGCTGAGTCTTTCAGCATGACAATGATCCCAATCACTCTGCCAGGGCAACAAAGGAGTGGCTTCATTAGAAGCATTTCAAGGTCCTGAAGTGGCCCAAGCAGTCTCCAGATCTAAACCCTATAGAAAACCTTTGGAGGGAGTTGAAATTGAAAGGCTGTGTTGCCTAGCGACAGCCCCAAAATATCACTACTCTAGAGGAGATCTGCATGGAGGAATGGGCCAACATACCAGCAACAGTGTGTGCCAACCTTGTGAAGATTTACAGAAATTGTTTGAGCTCTGTCTTTGCCAACAAAGGATATATAACAAAGTATTGAGATAAACTTTTGTTATTGACCAAATGCTTATTTTTCCTAAAACAATTGAAAAATATTTCTTTCCAAATCAGACCATTTAATTTTTCATTTTGTGTCTCTTAGTTGAGATCTACCTTTGACATCAATTCAAGGCCTCTCTCATCTTTTTAAGTAGGAGAAATTGCACTATTGGTGCTAACTAAATACTTTTTTTCCCCACTGTAACTAATATTAGATCACAATAAGACCCTATTTGATTGAGGTTTGGTTCAGAACCCAGTAATATACCCTTAAAGGGCTTGTCTGCTGTAGAATGATAATTCTGAAGTCACTCAATGTGATTGCAGGACCTAATCTTTCCAGCACCTGCACTGTGCATTTCAAGGATTCATGTTTCCTAACCAGGGAGATGACCACAATTATGTGATATGCATGTTCCCAGCAAGAACCAAACTAGTGGGTGCAGCCACGCTCAATCTAAGTATATGGAGTGGGCATGTTCGACTAGCTGGCGCAGCTATCTAGTGGGTGTGGCCTTGCTTCATACATTTATTTTGAATGAGGTCGTGCCCACTAGTCAGGTTCTGGCCAGGAACATGAATATCACATAATCGTGGTCTGTTCCCTGCTTAGAAACCACGCATCCTTGCAGTGCACAATGCAAGTCTGTAGTGACACTAAGTTATTGCAGAATTATCATTTTAGACCAGATAACCCCCTTTAAAATAAGGCTATTTCATATCTTTATTGAACAAATCTAATATTAGCTTTTAAAATCACCCCTTCTACTTATCAGTTTAGTGAATTGTGTATTCTAGTGGGATCTCCAACATTGCAAAATTAACTATGTAAAATATACAGTTATTCTCCTTTGCTAAAAATAGGTCTATTAAGGCATTACACAATACACCCTTATATATAGTTTGTAATCTTTGTACTGTATGTTTTTGTGTTTCTTGTTGATCATAAGCCACGTCGTGTATCCTTTCTGTTGATTGGTCTTCTCTTCCTTTCTGTTCTGTTAGATCAGTATCAGTTCTGTCGCTATGTGGTTGACATGTATGCTCACGAGGATTTATACACAGGTATTTCAAAAGCCTTTGTGCGCTAGCTTCATATTCTCTGCTTTTCCGAAAGGATCATCTTACTTTCACATTTAATTCCTTGTGGATAAACTCCTATCACAGAGAAAACTCTGTAATAAAGACAAGAACTTGCAGCTAATTATGTCTAAATCTAGCCAGATAGCAGTTTTGAAAAATTCTTATTAATGGGCTTTACCTGTCATACAAGTCTAATTAAAAGACTCATGTGCAGTGATAAGTTTTCTATTTTACAAGCAGCATTTTCTCATACTGCACATTATAGTGTAACAAATCATTCCGGTCAAATGGAACAGTGCTTCTTCTAATTAGTCTTCTCCTGCTCAGAGAGAACTTTCTGTGTTATCCATCTTTTATCCACAAGAATAAAACAGTTTCTTTTACTTTTACTAATAGTTGCTATACCATATTGTGCTCCACATAAAGCATATAATGGCTGTGCATGCGAATGAGCCTAATTGAATTTTTAAAAAATCAGTATATTATGAAATCGATACATATAGCAGAACTGAATTTCTCATTTTTACTTTTCACAACTCATTGTATGCATTGTGATAACATTGTAAGAGTACCTTTACACGCCACAAACGCGGGGAGAAATATTGACGGCGATATGACGCCCTGGAACTATCGCCGTCAAAATCTCTCCCAATTGCGGCGTGTAATTTGGGAATTTGGTGGCAATATGTCGCCTCGCCCCGGTCGCCTGACTTTGGAGCACTGCTCTGAAATCAGGCGACCAGGGCGAGGCGACTTGTTGCCGCCAAATTCCCAAATTACATTCTACAATTGGGAGAGATTTTGACGGCGATAGTTCCAGGGCGACATATCGCCGTCAATATTTCTCACAGCGTTTGTGGCGTGTAAAGGTACCCCAAGGTAATAAAATATAGTACTTAAAACTATTTATTAGCCATGATGAAATCTCCCTAGGCAGCACAAAATGATAAATTAGGCCGTCCACTTCATATACTATTATTACTAGAGATGAGTAAATCTTCTTTAAATTGGAATTTTGCCAACTTTGATGATTTTTTTTGCAATCTGATCCATGCAAATTGCAAATACTTCAATTGCCACGAAAAACTGTATACACTCTCTGAGGTCCCCCAAGACTTAATCCAACTCATTGAAAGCTCTTCTACATAAACACATCATTAGTAATATTAAAACAACTCAATATATATAGCATGGGTAAACGAATAGTAATTGTTCTTCACTTCTGTTTTGTCAAGTATTACGTGTATGTTTATTTAGGGTTTATGGCTTTCTGTTCCTTTCTCTATTGCTAATTTGTGAAATGTGACATCCATATTCTTCCCAAAATGACTTCTACATTCTGTGTTTTTTCTTTTATACAAGCTATGATACCCTCTACTGATTGGCTGTGCTATACCATGTGATAGTAAAGCTGCAAGGCATAACTGAGCATTTTTGGCAAACCATACAAATTGAATCACAAATTGTTTGAATTCTCAGGGTGCAGTAAATGTTTATGAATTTCAACAGATTAAATTTGCATCCAATTGATTTCCTCATCTCTAATTACTACATAATAGAATGTAGATAATCTATTTTGAGGAAGAAGAACAGAAATTTGGAATCTTCTAACAATGAAGTTAGGAATCTTCTAATAATGATCATCATCTGCCAATGCCTGCAATGGACACACGATGACAACAAACCACGTAATGGGTTAGAAAGAACAGCTAATGCGTATAGGCTGAACTCTACTTATGTACCATAAGATTAAAATAAGTAATTTACCACTTGCAAAGTATAAAACTTTGTTCTCACTCATCCTGCTTGTTCTGTAAGAGGTTCCTCAAGGGCTTACAATATACAGCAACTATCCAACCATGTTTAATATCAATGAAAGTACCTGATAATTACAAATGCTTCTCAATAAATTGGAATATCCTCAAAAAGTTCATTTATTTCAGTAATTCAATACAAAAAGTGAACACATATATTGTATAGAGTCATTTCAAACAGAGTGATCTTTTCAAGAGTTTTTTTCTATTAATTTTGATGATGATGGCTTACAGCCAATGATAACCCAAAATTTATTATCTCAGAAAATTAGAATAATTAACACAAGACAATGGTTCTTTAGTTTGGTTCAGTAGCCTACACAATCATGAGGAAGAATGCTGACTTTACAGATTTCCAGAAGGCAGTCATTGACACACTCCGCAAGGAGGGTAAGCCGCAAAAGGTAATTGCTAAAGAAGCTGGCTGTTCACAAAATGCTGTATCCAAGCATATTAATGTAGAGTTGAGTGGAAGGAACATTTGTGGTAGAAAAGGGTGCACAAGTAACCGATATAACCGCAGCCTTGAAAGGATTGTTAAGAAAAAGCCATTCAACAATTGGGGGGAGATTCACAAGGACTGGACTGGTGCTGGAGTCAGTGCTTCAAGAGCCAACTCACAGATATATCAAGGACATGGGCTACATCTGTCGCATTCCTTGTGTTGAGCCAGTCATGACCAATAGACAATACATTACCTGGACCAAGAAGAAAAAGAACTGGACTGTTGCTCAGTGGACCAAGGCGTTGTTTTCAGATGAATGTAAATTTTGGATTTCATTTAGAAATCAAGGTCCCAGAGTCTGGAGGAAGAGTGGAGAGGAACACAATCCAAGCTGCTTGAGGTCTAGTGTGAAGTTTTAACAATCAATGATAGTTTAAGGAGTCATGTCGTCTGCTGGTGTAGGTCCACTGTATTTTATCAAGATCAAAGTCAGTGCTACTGTCTACCAAGAAATTTTTGATCACTTCTTCCTTCCCTTTGCTGACAAGCTTTTTGGAAATGGAGATTGCATTTTCCAGCAGGACGTGGCACCTGTCCACTCTGACAAAAGTACCAATACTTGGTTTAATAACCACAGTATCGCTGTGCTTGATTAGCCAGCAAACCCTCTTCCTGAGCTAAAAGGTCAAGAGGAAATGAGAGACACCAGACTCAACAATACAGATGAACAGAAAGCTGCTATCAAAGCAACCTGGGCTTCCATAACACCCAGCAGTGCAACAGGCTGATCGATTCCATGCTATGTTGCTTCGATGCAGTAATTCATGCAAAAAGAACCCTAACCAAGAATTTAATGCATTTACTATGCATACTTTTCAGTGGGCCAACATTTATAATTTAAAAATTATTTCAGTTGGTCTTATTTAATATTCTCATTTTCTGAGATAATGACCTTTGTATCTTCATTGGCAGTGAGCCATATTCATCAACATTAACAGAAATAAACACTTGAAATAGATGACCCTGTTTGTAATAACTCTATATAATACATGCGCTTCACATTATATATTGAGTTACTGAAATATATTAACTTTTAGATGCTATTCTAATTTATTGAGATGCACTTATATTTTAATTAGTACGATTCTCACCTTTGCGCCTAAAATGATCACAATTATTAGAACATATTTTCAGTAGTAGTGGCATATGTTTTATAAATTTAAATGACAGACAAGTGCAATTTACATTTACTGAAACTGCTAAAAATAATACTTTTATCATGCATATTTCATTTTATTGACTATAAATATATCAACAAGTGATGAGTAAATTAGTTTGAGATCAATTGAATTTGCCTTGAATTTTACAAACAATACAAATTCTCCTGAATCCAATTTTTTTAATCACTTTGTGCAAATTTTGCAAAATAGCAGCCACCAGCCATCATTTTGTTGAAATTTAGTGGAAACAAAAAGGGTTAAAAAATATGATACATCATTTCTTATTTCTTCTAGTAGTGCTGCAGCATACTTTCCAGTCCTACCCTCCATCAGACCTCTTCCATCCCTCAATGCACAACAGTCCTCTTTAGGCATCTTCACTTTGCATTGTGATATGCGAAGCTCACAGATGCCCACAAGACACTGTAAGCTCCGGCAAACTGATGATGCCTGAAGAGGACATTACATACTGTAGTAAATATCAGGATTGATGAAGTGGAGGACCAGAAAAGTCAGCAGAGACAACAATGGGACAGATGAGTGGGGATGTGAGTATTCATTTTTTTCAGACTCTGACATTTTTTATGCACGGGGTTTTAAAGAGACATTCAATTTGTATTTACATTTTGTCATGATCTTCACTCTGCCCTTGTTTTTTTCTTTGGTTATTGAAGCTCTCAGTCTGTGTTCCAATCACCTGTCTTCACTTTTCCCTGATCAGGCCTCTACTTAAGCAGGCTTGCCCCTTCATTCAGTGTCAATTGTACACTTGCCTGTGCCTGTGTAGGTTTGATCTTCCTGTGCTCTGTGGCTGACTCAGTCTGACTTTATTCCCTAACCTGACTTTGACCATTTGCCTGTGACCGGACAACTCTTATTACCTGCCCCCTGTGTTATGTGTTGTCCTTCTGGTTTTCCTGACTTTGGTTTGTGAATTGAACTTCGTCTCTGATTGCCCTTTGCTGTTACTGTGCTAATTCCTGGACTTGACTCTGGATCGTTTTGACCTCCCTTTACTTCCAGTAAGTAATATTATATTTACTTTCTGTTATTGTTATCTGTTTCTTCACCTCTGAGACTTAGCTATTTCTGTAGTGACTCGCGTCATACATTTGCAATTCAAACAACTTGATGCAAATCAAATTCCGTTACCAAATTCAAGTACACTGATCAGCAAAATAGTAACAATGTTTTAAACTTATGACTTTCAGGCTCCATATCTCATCATCCACTACAGCTTTGAGCATGAAAACCTAAATTTTATAGACAATCATCTGGCTATATCAAACATAAATTTGACTTTCAACAATTTAGCATATGATTAGTTCTGTAGATTCTTGTCAGCTCACTACCTTGTCAGGGTATGTGCCCACAGGACGTTTTTGAGCAGTCCTAAACGCAGCAAAACCTGAACTGCTTTCAAGGATCCTGGAGTCCTTGCCAGGAGAGTTGCTGCGTTCAGGTCCTGCGTTTTTATTGCGTTTTTTGCACATTTTTGTGTTTTTACTGTGTTTTTGCTGTGTTTTTGCTGCTGCGTTTTTCCTGCATTTTTGCCATTGACTGCAGCAAAAACGCAGGAAAAATAGAACATGTCAATTCTCTCCCATCCACATGGGTTTGACACTTCTTGACACTTGCTAAACCAATGTGTGGGCACAATGTTTCTGTGAAACACATTGGCTTTGCTGGGAATCAAAACTGGAGGAACAAATTAGCATACATTACCATAAAACCAATGGTAAACTGCATGCAAGAAACAACAGCAAAAACGTCCTGTGGGCACATACCTTTACTCTTTTGTTACCAAAAATCTAAATAGAAATTTTTCATTGTTTTGTTAGTATTTTGTAAATCCATCTTTGGCTTTCAACACTGCACAGATCTTTTTGAGCATGCCCTCAGTCAGATTCTGATTGTTCTGACATCTGGGAACTGTGAGGGCCCACCCAGAACTTCTATTTTAATGTTATTGAACCATTTCTTATCCAATTTCGATGTTTGATTTGTGTCTTTGTCCTGCTTAAACACTATGTCATCCTTTTCATCCCCACAGTAGTCAAGTGTATGAAGTAAATCATCCTGTTGGATACTCACATACAGAGCAGCATTAAAACCATTATTGATACTGCTCATGTATTCAATGAATTTGGCTGTGAAAGAGCCCCATCTCATCAGACTTTCTTTACCAAACTTAGTCAGAAATCTGGAGAGAGAAATTAAGCATAGATAGGGTCTTATCTTACATATATTAACCATACTGTTAGTTATAGGAAGAGGCTCATTTTTATGGTTGTCAGAGTCAGGTTAGGGTCAGACTTGCCAGTCATTTTTTTTTAATGGATACAATAACGGATTCATTATTTTAAGGTTGTTTTTTGGCCATTTTTGGTCATTTTGGGTGTATAAAAAATGGATCCATTAACGGATGTAGCACATATGTACCATCCGTTAACGGATACGTTAACGGATAAGGATCATTTTTGGTTGGTTTTTTGATTTGGCACTAAATATGCATGGGTTAGCCACACTTCTCAGCCAATAAAAAAGGCAGGTCATTTTGGGGTGTTGCTACCTGCATTTTGGACATTTAGTGTCTGTCTGTACTGTGTGTGCATTATAGAGGTTGAGCTTGAGCTATTGTTCCAGGAGCTGCGCTACGTGGCCCTCCGGTGTCGCCAGTGGTGACGTGCAAGGCGTAGCTGGCTCTGGGTACATCAGGTCAACCTCCTACTCCCAAAGTATGGCTCTTTTCATGTCCTGGATCCGCAATTGAGGCTGTTCCCTCACAAGTTTCAGCGTTTCCTCAGGATGTCTGTGCCTGCTTTTGATGCCCTTCTTGCCCTGGAGGCCGATGACATCTCTCAGCAGGACACACATTGGCGGCTGACCATTTCCCCAGCTGAAAGACTGGTAATGACGTTAAGGTAAGTGTTGTTGGTCTGCTGGCTGCTTGGCTGCACACACAGAACACATGTGATTGCAACAAACGGATCCATTTTTCTAAGGGCTAAAAAAACGGATTGGTATGTGTGAACAAGGCCTTTCTCTGCCTATAATTTGGAGATTCTGAGTTCTCGCAGACAGCATCCTCTTTCCTTCTGTACCTGTATGCCATATGTTGTCCATGTACCTTGTACTTGTCTTTGTATAACCTTTGCACATGTAAAGCACCATGGAAATAATGGCAATATAATAATAATTAATAAATAATAATAATAATGTAAGATTATTTTTTTTTATCAAGCTAACCTCTTGCTAACATTTATGTGCATGTAGAAGGTTAGAGAAAACTTGTGTCCAACATGGGGGATAGGAGAATTGGTCTTTGATGCCCAAGCTGAAGAAAAATAAAACTTTCACATGTAGATAACAAGTTAATTTATACTTACACAAGAGTCTCAATATCCGAGACAAAAGCCAGTCACCTCCATTTCAGTTTTCTGTCTGTGTAACATATAGGATTTATATGTGATGTCATCCTTGTTTGCTTACATTTGTGTGTGGTCATGAAGGGCACAGAACATAAGTTTGGAAAATGTAGTATGACACCAGGCCTGGACTGCTAATTTGTGTCACTGCCTTTTCTTTCCAGTCGGCTGCACAATGTCACTGTTTTTTTCTGGCTGGCGGACAATTTTTCTGCCTGCCATCCTCTGTTCAGCGATATCATGAGTGCGCAATGCAGGGTTCATTAACTGAATGCTGCTGTGCACACGTCTCCAGAGTGCTGATACGGACACATCACATTGTTCCTTGTTGACATGGAGCCCACGCTCTGCTCTCCAGCACTTGGTATGCTGTAGTGCTTCCACTATAATCTGGAGCGGTAAGTAGCTCCAGGGTTCTACTCATCTTCTATGGTCGCATCAGTCTGATTCCTTCCAGTCCCAATCTGCATTCATCTAAGTCTGGGATGTGGCTGTGAATAAAAAGATAAAAAGAAAGCACCCATTAGTAGAACCTGATAGTATAGTGGGTAGATGATGTGGGAGTGTAATGCCCACTCACCTTAAGGGGTTGTGCACCCTTGCTCAACCCGAGTGTAATCGTGGATTCAGTGAAGCTTGCCAAGAGGTCCGGGCACCGCTGCCATGTACAGAGTGCTTCCTGGTTGTAGATCACGTGGTCCAGTACCGCTGCAGTGTTGCGTCCATACATATCACCTTTTACCCGCGCTACATAGATGACCTCTTTTTTATTTGGTCTGGGTCTGAAATAGAAGCAGGGATTTTTGTGGAGGACCTCAATAGGACACATGGGGCCTATCTTTCACCGCATATATGTCTAAAAATTCCCTCCAGTATTTGGACCTGTTGGTACATTTGGATGACCAGGAGAGGGTGTCCACTTCAACCCATTTTAAACATTTTGATGTTAATAGCTACCTTCAGTTTGACAGTAGACACCTCCCCAAATGGATCACCAACATGCCATATGGCCAATACTGGAGGATAAGTAAAAACTGCACAAATGATTCCTATGTTAGGCTAGGGTCACACTTGGCATACGTTTCTTAAGTGCCTTATAAATAAGCATGCATTTCTGCATGCTTTTTTCATTTCTGCATTGGTTTTTCTTAGGTGCCTTTAGGCAACCATGCTTCTTTCCATGCGTTTTTGAATCAGCACCCGAAAAAAGTGGATTGAAGTGGTGCAGCTCAGGATCACCTGGGTCGGTACTGCAAGGAGTTTTAAGACGTCTGTAGTCTTCAATCAAATAGAAAAGGAATTCTCCAGCAGGCAGCCAACTCTTCATAAAGTCATGGAAAACATAATAGAAAAAAAAAAAAAAAAGAAGTTTTTTTTTTTTTTTTTCCTTCTATTATGTTTTCTATGACACCAGCAGGGTTGGATAGATTGTTACACACAACAATATAATGAGGAACATGTTCTCATTGTGGTTTTCTGCTCAAATTTCTTGCTAAAGTATTAAAGTTTCAAAAATCTGTGAAAAAGTAATAGATAACACAGATCTAACATCCACAATGGATACCAGTTCCACAGTGTCTTTAACATTTCAGTATAGTCCACCAAAACAAACCTAACGCTATGAGACTTACAATCATAGATCATATAACTGAAACTGTTTCTGCAGTGTCTTAATAAAAAAGAGAGCTACTGAATATTTAAGTTAGGCACCCTAACCCCAGAAGGATTGTATCTGATGATTGAGTATGTTGCTGGTCACTAGCTCTCTTGATTCCCCCTTCTGGTTCTCTTTTATAGTTTCGTATATTATGGGATTATTGGTAATTTTTATTTAAAAAAAACAAAAACTTCTTTTAACACTTTTTACCATCTGTTTTTTAATAATTGTTATCTGTAGTTTATGTGAGTGTTTATATTTTTATACAATGTAATTTATTATATAGTTCTCATTCAAAACTTTTTTATTTGCACTTCTCACAAATAATCACAATAAGAATACACAAAAAGTCATTTTGATACATGACATAGGTGAAATACCTAAAAATAAATTAACAGAACTATATATAGAGACATGGATCAAAATTAAAAGCAAAATCAAAGTTCTAGCACAATACAGGAATCTCCTGGCAGACACTACAAAAAAAAACAAAAACAAAATGCATAACAGCTAGTACAAGATGATCTGTATAACATCAAAAGAAGATCATTAAATACAGTATAAATACCTATACAACATCTGGCTCTAGACTCAAAGTAGGTGAATAGTTGGAAACCCAATAAAAACACTTACTACGATACTTCCTATGACAATTATTGCGTAATGCATGAATAAATTCATTCAAGTTGTAACTAGCAACTCTTTCCATAAGCTCCTCAACAGTAGGAAGCACATCAGATTTCCAAAAAGATGTTATTAAAGTTTTAGCTGCCATAAAAATTTGCATCACCAGTACTCGTCTGTCGGTCAGCAAATCCCGTAAACCAAACAATAACAAAGCTAGGTTCGTATCCAGCATTAAATTTATTCCAGTAGTTACTTTAATTAATGCTTGAACATCAAGCCAGTAAGTTGTCAATTCCGGACACAACCAAAAGATGTGTCCCAAAGTTCCTACAGAACCACATTCCCGCCAACACAACTTCGAATTACGGGGATTTAGAAGGAGTAAAATACCATTTAGTAACGATCTTGTACTGCGTTTCTATCAGAGCAGTACATGGTATATTAGAATTAATTAGTTTAAAAATATCTGAAAATTCAGCACAAAGGAAATCTTTTTCAAATCTTAGATTGTGTCCCAATTAGCCAATAATTTGAAATCATGCATCATAGTATCAGAATTTAGGATATGATACAACTTATTTGTCTTCCAAAATGTAGCATTAATAACTGTCTTCAACATTGCAACAATGTTATTCAGGAAATGAAAGTTAAATTTATGTTTCTGTAACATAGCATTATTAAGCAACCATTTTGCTTCTTCACAATCAGGAACATTACATTTAGTACTAATAAAGCTAAAGGGTCTCAATTGGCCATCACCAAACACATCTGACACCACTGCAATACCTTTTTGCTTCCATAAAGCTAAATCTAGCTTAGGCAAAAGAATTTGAAAGATATCAATTGATACCCAATTTGGTTCTACAAGAGCATAAACTTGTCTGAATTCATTCACGAAAACCCTCCATGCCTTTAATAGTAGCTTTAATTGGTTTAGAGATAGGGAGTCTTTTTTTCTGGTTCAAAAGATAAGACAATAAAAATAAACCTGGGGAAATTCCAATCATTTAAGATTCTTCAATGGTCACCTATGCCAGCTTGTCCTATGTAACCCACCATTTACAACTATTTTTCACCATAAAAGCTAAATAATATGCCAAAATATTAGGGCCTCCCATACCCCCTCACTCCTTATGTTTCATCAAGATACTCCTAGAAATACATGGTGTCTTTCACTCCATATAAATTTACTTAATTGAGTTTGAAACTTTTCTAGGAATCTTTTTGGAAAACAAAGTGGAATGAACCTAAAAAGATATAATAATTTCGGTAAAATAAACATCTTATAAGATGCTCTCCTTCCAGGCCAGGATATTTCCAACTTAGATGAATAAATTAATAATTTTTTCATTTGTAGAAAAACATCTTCTACATTCTTTTCTACAATAGCTAATAATGGATTAGTTATAATTATCCCCAAATTACGCAGGTTGGTAGTCTCCCAAGAAAAGCTCAATTCTAGATTTAAAATTGTCAGCAATTCTGTAACGATATTATAATGCAAAACTTGGGTTTTATTAAAATTCATCTAATAAGATATATCAGAGAATCCTCTAACAGTATCTAAAAGATGTCAAAATAAAGGTAAAAGATCCGTCAAAAATATTAAGAGATCATCAGCAAACAATGATGTTTTGGTTGCCGTCTATTTAATGGTATACCTCTAATAATGACATCCCTTCTTATCTTTTCTATCATAGGTTCCAAATAAAGGTTGAACAAAATCGGTGATAATGGGCCACCCTGCCTGTTCCCGCTTGAGAGAAAAAATTTACTAGGACAATTATTAGCCAGATCTCTATCTGATGGCCTCAAATGCAAGGCTTTAATATTAGTATATACAGATGTGGCCTAAAGTATTGACACCCCTGCAATTCTGTCAGATAATACTCAGTTTCTTCCTGAAAATGATTGCAATCACAAATTTTTTGGTATTATTATCTTCATTTAATTTGTCTTCAAT
>JARQOC010000001.1:340190191-340264831 GCA_033576535.1 Allobates femoralis
GAGGTATGGGGAACTAGCTTTGTACATTATGGAGAGGTATCTGCCTGCCGCCATAAGGAGAGAGATAAGCTGATAAGGGGACTTATAGCCGCAATGCTCCCCTGGGTAATACCATAAGATGTATTAATTCTAGACTCTATAACAACTTTTCAAAATGCACTGAATAGTTTTCTCTCAATAAATGGCATTGAGGGTTATAAATAATCTACCATTCTACAACTGGTGGAGAAAGGTTAAACTTGATGGACCTATGGTATGTCTTTTTTAAACCTACATAACTAGCTACTGTTTGTTGTGCTCCAACTACTCTTCCTACAGCTTTTACGTCAGCCAGTGCAATATGCCAAGGGTTGGCGTTATTGTGAGAAAACAAAGTTGATTAGTTATTAATAGAGACAAGCAGAAAACTTTGGGATTAATCCTACTTGAATCTTATAAAATACAAATGGAACCTCAATGGAAGTCACTAATTGGCAGTTCAGCTCTCTGCCAAGACACAGCCAGCCATAAGTAAAGCACTTCGGGGTGGGAGGGCTGTTTTTGTTTTATTAATTTAGGACACACACTGTATCCCAAAACTGAAAATTGATGGCATGGTTATTCCATTTTTTTTTTCCTTTCTGGAAGTGCACAAAGAGTATCTATTGGCTCGTCAAACTCTGTGCCAGTTCCGTTAATACACAGAGCACCACAGGAACCAGTGGTTTCCTTTAATATAATTTTCAATTTACATGATACCAATAGGCAAAATAGTCCATATCTATGGTCTTTCAATTGACTATTATGCCAATGATACCCAGTTGTCATTCAAGCTAGGAGTAATTGAGCTATACATTCCTGCTTAGTAAAACTACAGAAATAGATGGATGCCATTTGGCAAAAAAAGAACCCAGACAAAACTGAGATTCTTTTGGTTAAAGAACAATTCCTAACAGAAAAATGACATCCTTTAACCCAAACACCTCTATTTCTTTGAAAAACATCTCAAAACAAGTACACAATTGGCATGTAATTATGTAGTTATTGAAAGGGAATCCTCATTCAAAAAACAAAAATCATTCATTACTACGTCTTGATTTTTCTATGAGAGAAACATTGACAAAATTAAACATCACGCACCACGAGAAAAACTATCAATACTAGTAAATGAATTCATAACCAGCCAGACTATTTTAATGCCATATACCTTTCAGGCAAAGCAAAAGACTGCCTTTAGTTAGTCTAAAATACCGCATCTAGGTTACTAACTAGAAATTAGTGAATAAAGCAACATTCAAGTGTGCCTGTTTGATTAGTTGTTCCCTAGAAATTTTATTTGCAGAGAAGTTCTTCTCTCTAAATGTAATGTTTCATATTATGCTTGGACTCTCTCTAGACCCCAGAGCATAATACATTTAGTATGCAAAGAATAATAAAAATCCTTATACTCACCTTACTGCCCACTTTTCCAGCCCCTACACTTCTTGGCCTAAGAAACCAGAAAGGCTCAGCTAGCTTAGCAACCAAGGGTCTTGAACAGTGTGCCAAAAAGTTTGGCTGTACTGCCCGAACTTCAAAAGGTTCGCTCATCTCCAGTAAGAAGCAGAGCAGAACTATCAATATGACTAAACTATTGCTGATATAAATGTTGAAATTGTTCAGTTATAATCTTTTGCAAGATGTTATTGTCACGCTTGGGAGGTAAGGGAATCAGGTAACAGGTAGGTGAATTGGGGGAAAAGGGGGTCAGGAGAGCCTAATCTGACCCTGATGCTGGGGTCCCTGGCTCGCCCTGATCTCGGAGGTACCTCTGATGGTGAGGCGTTCTGAGCGGCCATCCTGTACCCTAAAACCCCTGATTAGTCCTAGACTGAGGGCCCCTACCTCCACCAATGGGTCAGGAATCAAAGCTTCTCCCAAGGAAAGACTTTAGCCCAGCAGCTAAGCATCAGCACAGCACCAAGCCCTAGAGCACATAGCTATCAGGAGTACCTGACAGAAGAGAGTGAAGGCTATTTAAAGCCAGGGGGAGGGGATTCCAGGTGAGTCACACATTAACTCCTGAACCAGCAATTGAACATAATAGTGACTGCAGTTCTAGAGCACACCACAGGAGGCAAGGACCTTCACAACCATCAACCATGCAGCTCTTAAGACAAACCACATACACAGCAGCATCCAACAGTGTCAGCGCTATCTAAGTGCATGACAGTTATGTATCTGAGTGATAGCAAACCTTACAATTAATAATATTAGCAAATACATTTTTCTGTGCAAAAATATTTTAAATATTTACAATACATTTTATGCAATCTTTTACAGAAACAGACCAAAAGTATGAAAAAGAACCTTTGCAACCAAAGAAAGGTAATTAACACCAGAATATGATGCAATAATACAATTGACTATTTTCAAGGATGTGAGACATAAAGTACATGTAGAAAAGAGTGTTGCTGCATAATCAGATTACTCAGACATAGTGATGAGTGAGTGTAATTTCCATACTCATTACTTGGTGAGTAATGCTGGTGCTCGTGAGTGATGTGTTGATCGTTATCTATCTGATACATATTGTCAGCTCTCTTCAGTATGCAAAGGGAGTCAGCACCACAGTAAGACCAGATTGAATTGTAGGCTCTCTCATGGGACATAAATAAAAGGATCAAATTTTTGCATCAGTCATTGACTCCATATATCTTTTGTGTGCCAGTGTTATTCCAAAACATTGACTTTGCTTTTCCTTGGGCACCAGGACATTGGTGAGCTTAGTCAGTTCCTTCAAGTTTACTATATATTGCGCAGCAAAACAAGAAAACAGTTTTATATATAGTATAATGGCGAAAAAAATGCAATACATTCTTTGTTTTTTTGGGTTTCTTTGATAAGATCTAATGCGCAGTAAAAATAACCCAAAAAGATGATTCTCAATATCAGTTAATTATCACAGTACCAAACTTTTATTTTCTAGTTTATTTTCTAGTCCTTAATTATTGATTGAATTTAAAATCAAAAGTAATACAATAAAGAGAAATACAAAATATAGACTAATAATGTCAAAAAAAATATTTTTACTTTTAACTCAATATATTTTTAACTACTTTCTGACACCGAATGAACGAGAACGTCCAATGCTAGGATTAAACCAGGGGCATGCTGAACCCCCTAAGCCTGCCATGATGGTACTCCTGTGAAGATTAGCCTGTTGCTGGCCATCATAGATGATCAAATTTTTCACTTTATACTTTATCAGTGTGATATTATACTATACTTTAATGGACTAACACAACTTTAAATTCCATAATGGGGCAAAAAAATAAAATATCAAGGAATAATTTCCTTACAGATATTAAAAAAATAATAATATTTAAAATTAACCTCAGATTTTTTTTTTTAAATAAAATATAGTTGAAAAAGTAATATCACTACATCTGTAAAGGTTCAGTCTATCAAAATATACAATTTGTGTTATTTTTGCTGCTGCAGCATCATAAAAATGCAATATGCAATTATAAAGACGTCATGTCTACCCCAAAATGCTATCAATTAAAAGTCATGCTCCCTGCACAAAAAACAAACCATGAAACAGCTTTATTGTTATAAAATGAAAACATTACAGATCTTGGAAACAGACAAAAAATCAAATCCTATTTTTATGCTTTATGGATTTTTTTCATGGCTTAAATAATATTAACAATCTGTAAAAGTTTGGTATTGTTGTAATTGTGCTGACCTGGAAGATTATATTGCTAGGTGATTTTCACATCGTAAAAACAAAGCCCCAAAAAACTATTTCAGGATGATGTCTTTTGAGGAATTTCAACACACTTTAATTTTTTTTTCCTATTTACCAATACATTCAATGGTAAAATGGATGGTGTCAGCAAAAACTGCAACTTGACCTACAAACTTGTCCTACAAAGGAAAGACAAGTCCTCAAAATCATAAAGTTATGGCTCTGCAAAGATGGGGGAAAAAAGTGGAAAATCACCCGAAGGGGAAGGATTTAATATATATGTTTATGTAATTTCCATTTGTAAATATAGATAATAAACGTTATTAAATGTATGTTGATGTGCTGCGTGTGTTCATTAGTTTTTTACAGGTGCATCTCAATGAATTAGAATGTCATCAAAAAGTTACAGCCAATGAAAACCCAACAATCATTATTTCAGAAACTTATAGTAGGGAGGATGAAGGGTCTGAGAGATAAAATATGACCTAAATAGATATCAGAGGCTTCCCCTTGTGGGGTTGTGAGAGTCACAACCACTATAAAAGCATATCATGGCTGCTGCAGTCCCAGCGTGGTGCATATAGAGTAGGGAGGATGTAGGGTTAAAAACCACGCTGCTACATTCCACGAGACATCAAAGGGTGAATATAATATTGATTTATTATTAGTCAACGTGTTTCAGGGCTTCCAGAAACGCCCCAAAACATGGCAATATGATATTGATTTTTGATGATATTCTAATTCATTGAGATGCACTAGTATGTCCTCAAGCTGATCTGCATAGTGGTCAAAATAGATTTTACGACAGTATACTCACCTATAGGACAACCTGGTCTGATGGTCTTGATCTTGTGTCTTCTCTCTGGCTTCATCGACAGTGTCTTCCATTGTGCTCTGGCACACGTGCACTTCTCTCTGAGGGCAAAGTACTTTAATATGAAGGTGCAGACAAATGTTAAAGAACACCCATGCATGTGTGGCGCCCCGCACTGAGTGCGTCACAAGAGGGTATTGAAGCCAAAACAGTAGCAGCAATATTCTCTGACTAAGCAATGATACAGTTAACTCAGAGATCCATACCCTACATGCGTCACCTAGTGTAGAGGGCCAATAAGGTTCGATGGGCGGAGTGTAGTGGTAGAGTGAGAAGAGAAGGAGCAACAGCAACGTAGGAGAAGGAAGCAAGTTCTCCAGCTCTGCAACCTAGGAGAGGGGGTTGCACAGTTCCGTGCGGCCCCCTGGCCAATTCCCCTGGCCATCACCCCCGGTTGAGCACCATTTTTCCCCGTGCATTAACAGCCGATCATCGGGCGTCAACATGCAGGTCCAAAATCATCCCGTGCCCATCTACAGCTGGTTTGCTGGTACCGAAGCTGGGAGTCGTTTATGACTTCTATGCGAACCAGAGGAGTGGAGGGACTGCTTTACAGCAGCACCCCACCACCGTCACACACAGTCATCTAGCCAGCGGTGTACCCACCAAAGGACCCAAGGCTCCCCAAAGCATCCGGAACGTATACCCCGGATAGGGCATTCAAGCAACCTCCTTGTACCCGATCTGACATTCCTGGGCGACAACGGCATCATAATTAGTTAGAACGGAGGAACACCGCGGATCTCTGAGAAACACTGGTCATTGCTGAGTCCACCCGGTTCACTACCCTTCACTGTATGCCATGTACTGCCTGCTGGTTACAGTAAAGAACCCGTTACAGAGACTTACAGTGTCCGTGCCTTCTTATGAACTGTCTATCCGCATACTAAGGTAACCGCAGCTGCCTCAGAACATCTTGCGCAGCTTCTGGCTCCGGGGATCACCGCTCTGCCTGTGGGGAAAACAAGATTGCTTGAAAGGGGTTTTCCAATGAACAAAGGTAATTTTGTTCAATGGATCTTGGAATAATAATAAGGTCTACATTGTATGTTTTTGTAAAAAATGTCCCTGTGCTGAGATTATCTTATATATGTTCCCTGTTATGAACCGTGTAATTCTTGTTTCTGACCATGCACTGAACACGGTCTGATCATACCACAACTCCTGGGCTGGGGAGGATGAAATGGAGTATACAGACATTACAGCACAGGATCACAAATAATTCTTTCTTTGAGGTAAATTATTTTTTTAAAAACAGGCATGAAAATGTTCTACCTCACAAAAAAGAGTCAGGTGTGATCCCATACTGTAATGTCTGTATACTCTTTTACAGCCTCCCCAGCTCAAGAGATGTAGTATGATCAAACCATGTCCCTGTACAGTCAGATATAGCCATTATACAGCACACACCAGGGGCACATATATAAGATTATCTCAGCACAAGAACATTTTTCACACATTAAATTGTTGAATTTATTATTATTCCAAGATCTATTGATTAAAATGAACTTTAAAAATTAACTTTGTGGGAAAACCTCTTTTGCTACCGCACCTGAGAGCGGCATAATATAGAAATATGGACCCTGAATGCAGAGATGTGTTACTTAGGCTTGAGTCTTAAAATTGAGATAAAATGCGCAATAGGGTCTTATCTCCTAAATATGGAGAGTGGATGTATCAATGAGTAGAATCTGCTCACCTGGTCTGGTTGTGTATACCCACAACCAGTTTAATTGCTCAATAGGCAGCTGCTGCTGGATCCACATATCCACGGATAACCGCGGTCCAAAGATAGCATATATAGGACGAAGTGTCACTCGATCCGCGCTGCTGCCAAAGAAGACCAGAAGACTGGAGTATCTGGATGAAGGTGTATGTTTAGGCCGCATTCACACACTGCTTTTTTTGCTGCACATTTTAAGCACAAGCTCAAAAAAAGCCAGGAGTGGAACAATCAAAACCGGGAGTGGCACACTCAGAGGAAAGGTCTAATAGAAACAAGTGCTCCACTTACAGTATAATCACCCACTCATAGTTTGTGATGAGCTTGTGCTTAAAAATATGCAGCAAGAAAGCAGTATGTTAACGGGGTCTTAATCTGACAAGTATCGGAGCCAATACCCAGCTCCTTCCTCAGGAACAAGATCTATTGATTAAAATTAACTTTAAAAATTATCTTTCTGGGAAAACCTCTTTTCTACCGCACCTGAGAGCAGCATAATATAGAGATATGGACCCTGACTCCAGCGATGTGTCACTTAGGCTAGAGTCACACTTGGAGGGTGACCCACATTTCCCAGATCCGCTAAGCGCTTAGCCCATTTTGCTGTAATGTCCTGCGTTAGTGTCGATCGCTGCCCAGCAATACTGCTCCATAATAACCCATAGTTTATCTTGTGCGGCAACACACAGAGCCCAGGGAAGTGCGCTTTAGCTGAGTGCACAGGAAAATGTTGCAGACATTTTCCTGTGCACTTAGCTAAAGCGCACTTCCTGGGGCTCTGTGTGTGACCGCATCCAAGGTAAACTACGGGTTACTATGGAGCAGTGTTGCTGGGCAGCGATCGACGTTAACGCTATGCGCTACAGCAGGCTCTGCTATGCGTTTACCGGATCAGTGAAGTGTGGGTCACCCTCAAAGTGTGACCCTAGACTTACTGGACATCTTGGTATCATTTTGCTAAATTCACTCATTTGCTGATGCAGATCTTGCATGTTTTTAATGTATATCTTTGTCCACAACACTGATGGACAGATTTCTGAATATCTACAGTGTACACAGGAAGCTGCAAATCAGAGATGGGAGCGGGGTTATTCAGAGCTCATGAATATGCTGGACTACCTGACAGCAAGTCATGTGGTTCTGTAATAATAATCTCCTGCTGGTTAAACAGTAATTTTATCCAAACTACACTAAGCAGCCCAGTAAGTGGCACATAGCCATGGAATCAGGGTCTATGCTGCTCTTAGATTAGGTGGCAAAAACTGGTGACAGATTCCCTTTAAACATTTCCTTCAATAATTGAAGGAACATAATTAAGACAATAATATGCACCATATAGAGTACAATGCTTAAAGTTTCTCTTTAAAGCTATCTATATCATTTTTTTCTCAGAAATTACTGAACAAAAGCTGAAAAAAGATCATAAGAAAACAACTAAAGGTATGGTGTACAAATGCAAATAATTTATTTCATTTTCAATTGCAAGCTAAAAGATAAGTCTGTCAAAGCAACTGACTCTCAACACTATTTAGCTTAATTAGTGCATATTTGTATAGTTTGCATCTTTCCTTAAGTTTGCTTACAATATTAACCCCTCAATGCTTAATGATGGATGTTTACCTCATGGAGTACTTCAAGGGGTGTGGAGTCAGCTGAACAGCTAAGCTCTTACCTTACCAGTATCTGCCTCTACCAGCAGCACCAATTGTGTTAATCCCTTAAATAAGCGGTTTTTAATATCTTCATTGTACTTATTCATTGGAACGGGAGCGCGATCCAAAGTCCCCTTTCGCCTTCAAATACAGTACAGACCAAAATTTTGAACACACCTTCTCATTCAAAGAGTTTTCTTTATTTTCATGACTATGAAAATTGTAGATTCACACTGAAGGCATCAAAACTATGTATTAACACGTGTGGAATTATTTACTGAACAAAAAAAGTGTGAAACAACTGAAAATATGTCTTGTATTCTATGTTCTTCAAAGTAGCCACCTTTTGCTTTGATTACTGCTTTGCACACTCTTGGCATTCTCTTGATGAGCTTCAAGAGGTAGTCACAGGAAATGGTCTTCCAACAGTCTTGAAGGAGTTCCCAGAGATGCTTAGCACTTGTTGGCCCTTTTGCCTTCACCCTGTGGTCCAGCTCATCCCAAAACATCTCGATTGGTTTCAGGTCTGGTGACTGTGGAGGCCAGGTCATCTGGTGTAGCATCCCATCATTCTCCTTCTTGGTCAAATAGCCCTTACACTCCTGGAGGTGTGTTTGGAGTCATTGTCCTGTTGAAAAATAAATGATGGTCCAAATAAACGCAATCCGGATGGAATAGCATGCCGCTACAAGATGCTGTGGTAGCCATGCTGGTTCAGTAAGCCTTCAATTTTGCATAAATCCCCAACAGTGTCACCAGCAAAGCACCCCCACACCATCACACCTCCTCCTCCATGCTTCACGGTGGGAAACAGGCAAGTAGAGTCCATCCGTTTACCTTTTCTGCGTTGCACGAAGACACGGTGGTTGGAACCAAAGATCTCAAATTTGGACTTATCAGACCAAAGCACAGATTTCCAGTGGTCTAATGTCTCTTCTACTTGTTGCCTGTCCTTAGCAGTGGTTTCCTAGAAGCTATTTTACTATGAAGGCCTCCGGCACAAAGTGTCCTCTTAACAGTTGTTGTAGAGATGTGTCTGCTGCTAAAAATCTGTGTGGCATTGACCTAGTCTCTAATCTGAGCTGCTGTTAACCTGCAATTTCTGAGGCTGGTGACTCAGATGAACTTATCCTCCACAGCAGAGGTGACTCTTGGTCTTCCTTTCCTGGGCCGGTCCTCATGTGAGCCAGATTCTTTGTAGCGCTTGATAGTTTTTGCAACTTGGGGACACTTTCAAGTTTTCCTAATTTTTCAGACTGACTGACCTTCATTTCTTAAATTAATGATGGCCACTCATTTTTCTTTACGTAGCTGCTTTTTTCTTGCCATAATAATACAAATTCTAACAGTCTATTCAGTAGGACTATCAGTTGTGTATCCACCAGACTTCTGCACAACACAACTGATGGTCCCAACCCCATTTATAAGGCAAGAAATCCCACTTATTAAACCTGACAGTGCACACCTGTGAAGTGAAAACCATTTCTGCTGACTACCTCTTGAAGCTCATCAAGAGAATGCCAAGAGTGTGAAAAGCAGTAATCAAAGCAAAAGGTGGCTACTTTGAAGAACCTAGAATATAAGACACATTTTCAGTTGTTTCACATTTTTTTGTTAATATATCATTCCTCATGTGCTAATTCTTAGTTTTGATACTTTCAGTGTGAATCTACTATTTTCATAGTCATGAAAATACAGAAAACTCTCTGAATGAGAAGGTGCGGACAAACTTTTGGTCCGTACTGTAAATTCTTGAATCTATAACACATGGTAGACTGCAGCATACTGCAGCATATCATGGAGCTTAGATACCGGTAATATCATATGCCAGATCAGTGGTTGTGACAGATCACAACCAACCCAGGTGAGCCTTTGTTGGTATTCATGCAAAATTGAAACTATGCAGTTAAACACTACTATGCGCCTTTTTCTCCTTCTCCAGCAGTTTACAAGTGAAAAAAAATCATCCCACTTTTCTGGGTGGGATTAAATTTTTATATGTTCATTTGACACCTGTCGTGGCTAAGAGACCTTGATTGTTACTAATTACTGAAATACTGCATTATTACACTATATAATACAAGCAATCAAATGATCTCAGGTTTAGTACCCTATGAATATTCAAATATAAGGAAAGTAAGAAAAAGTTAAAAATAAAAAAAAAAATCATAAAAATTTTAATCACCTCATCATCTTCCTATTTTCCATGTTAAGAATAAAGAATAGAAATACCGTATATACTCGTGTATAAGCCGACCCGTGTATAAGCCGACCCCCCTACTTTTGCCCCCAAAACCTGGGAAAACCTATTGACTCGTGTATAAGCCGAGGGTGGACCCCAGCACAGGTATACAGCCCCCAGCAGTGTGGTATACAGCAGCCCCAGAGGTATATACAGCAGCCCCAGTGGTAGTATACAGCAACAGCCCCAGTGGTATATACAGCAGCAGCCCCAGTGGTTAGTATACAGCAGCCCCAGAGGTGTATACAGCAGCCCCAGTGGTAGTATACAGCAGCCCCAGAGGTATATACAGCCCCAGTGGTAGTATACAGCAGCCCCAAAGGTAGTATACAGCAGCCCCAGAGGTATATACAGCCCCAGAGGTATATACAGCAGCCCTAGTGGTGTATACAGCAGCCCCAGAGGTATATACAGCAGCCCTTAGGTAGTATACAGCAGCCCCAGTGGTGTATACAGCAGCAGCAGCCCCAGGGGTGTATACAGCAGCAGCCCCAAGCTGTATACAGCAGCAGCCCCAGGGCTGTATACAGCAGCAGCCCCAGGGCTGTATACAGCAGCAGCCCCAGGGCTATATACAGCAGCAGCCCCGGAGGTATACAGGCCCCCCCATAAAGCTCCAGGGCCCCCCCCCTTGCGCAGCAGCCTGTAAAGGAAAATCATACTTATCACTGTCCCGCGCTGTCCCGCCGCTTGCCGACACACGATCCCGGGCTTCAATCCGCGTCTTCCGGCTTCCTGTGGTCGCGGGCAATGACGTCATTGCCCGCGACCACAGAAGACGCGGATTGAAGCCCGGGATCGTGTGCCGGCAAGCGGTGGGACAGCGCGGGACAGTGATAAGTATGAATTTCCTTTACAGGCTGCCGCGCAAGGGGGGGCCCTGGAGCTTGATGGAGGGGCCTGTATACCTCCGGGGCTGCTGCTGTATATACGGTATATGGATTACCGTATATACTCGCGTATAAGCCGGGGGGGACTTTTCAGCCCAAATTTTGGGCTGAAAAACTCGGCTTATACGCGAGTATATACGGTACATACTGGAAGCACAGCTTGATCTGCCTGTGTTTACCTGTTTCTCCCTCAGTCTTCCTCCTTCAACCTCTGTCCTCCTTTCTTCATAGACTGTAAATGGACCTGTAACTTCAGACTTCACTGTGCTGCAAGCCCCCTTGATTTAAAGGGGCTCTGTCAGCATAGAAGAATTGTTTTAAACCAAGTATACGTGGTCGTGCATCATGGTATGACCATCATATATTTACTCCTTCCCATCTGCTTGTTTTCCAGCAATCTCAACCCATCCCCTTCTTTATGAAGCCACAGCTGTCAATCAAAGAAGAAGGGAGGGTGGAGATTGAGGAAAACAAACAAGTGGGAAGGTGTGTTGAAGTGATTGGTCCCGCCATGATACACTGAGCGCATGTATTTGGTTTGAACAGTCATTCTGTGCTGAGCCACTTTAGCCAAATTAATTTGAGCTGTATTATTTTCATGGATGCTGACTTCACTGCAAAGATATATTACAAACTTTCTTACATTTAATTATACTATTAATTTATCTAAGATTTGTTTAAATAACCGAATAAGGTTTGATATTTAACCCCTTAGTGACGGAGCCAATTTCCACCTTAATGACCAGACCGTTTTTTGTAATTCTGACCACTCTCCCTTTATGAGGTTATATCTCCGGATCGCTTCAACGGATCCTAGCGATTCTGAGATTGTTTTTTCTTGACATATTGGGCTTCATGTTAGTATTAAATTTTGGTCGATAATTTTTGTGTTTATTTGTGAAAATATAAAATAATTTGCAAAAATTTTGAAAATTTGACAATTTTCAAATTTGTAATTTTTATTCTGCTAAACCAGAGAGGTATGTGACACAAAATAGTTAATAAATAACATTTCCCACATGTCTACTTTACATCAGCACAATTTTGGAAAAAAAATTTTTTTGGTTAGGACGTTATAAGGGTTCAAAGTTCATCAGCAATTTTTCATTTTTCCAGCAAAATTTACATAACCTTTTTTTTTAGTGACCACATCACATTTGAAGTCTCTTTGAGGGGTGTACATGACAGAAAACACCCAAAAGTGACACCATTCCGAAAACTACACCCCTCAAGCTACTCAAAACTACATTCAAGAAAATGATTAACCCTTCAAGTGCTTCACATGAACTAAAGCAACGTGGAAACAAAAAATGGCCATTTTAATTTTTCCAATAAAAATGTTCTTTTAGCCTCAATTTTTTCATTTTTACATGGGCAACAGGATAGAATGCATCCTAAAATTTGTTGGCCAATTTCTCCTGAGTACACCGATACCTCATATGTGGTCATAAACCACTGTTTGGGCGCACGGCAGGGCTCAGAAGGGAAGAAGCGCAATTTGACTTTTGGAGCTAATTTACCAATCAAAAAGTGAAATGGCGCTCCTTCTCTTCTGAGCCCTACCGTGCGCCCAAACAGTGGTTTATGACCACATATGAGGTATCGGTGTACTCAGGAGAAATTGGCCAACAAATTTTAGGATGCGTTTTATCCTGTTGCTCATGTGAAAATGAAAAAATTGAGGACAAAAGAAAATTTTTGTGAAAAAAAAGTACTTTTTCATTTTTACGGATCAATTTGATAACCCCCAGAGGGTTCAAAGTGCTCACTATCATCTAGATAAGTTCCTTGGGGGGTCTAGTTTCCAAAATGGGGTCACTTGTGGGGAGCTCCAATGTATAGGCACACAGGGGCTCTCCATATGCGACATGGTGTCCGCTAATAATTTGAATGCAAAATTAGCTCCAATTGTTAGCGGACACCATGTCACGTATGGAGAGCTCCTGTGTGCCTAAACATTGTAGCTCCCCCACAAGTGACCCCATTTTGGAAACGAGACCTCCCAAGGAACTTATCTAGATTGGTGGTGAGCACTTTGAAGCCCCAGGTGCTTCACAAATGAATCCGTAAAAATGAAAAAAGAAAATTTTTGTGGAAAAGAAAGTACTTTTTCATTTTTACGGATCAATTTGTGAAGCACCTGGGGGTTCAAAGTGCTCTCTATGCATCTAGATAAGTTCCTTGGGGGGTCTAGTTTCCAAAATGGGGTCACTTGTGGGGAGCTCCAATGTATAGGCACACAGGGGCTCTCCATACGCGACATGGTGTCCGCTTACAATTTGAATGGAAAATTAGCTCCAATTGTTAGCGGACACCATGTCACGTATGGAGAGCTCCTGTGTGCCTAAACATTGTAGCTCCCTCACAAGTGACCCCATTTTGGAAACGAGACCTCCCAAGGAACTTATCTAGATTGGTGGTGAGCACTTTGAACCCCCAGGTGCTTCACAAATGAATCCGTAAAAATGAAAAAAGAAACTTTTTGTGGAAAAGAAAGTACTTTTTCAATTTTACGGATCAATTTGTGAAGCACCTGGGGTTCAAAGTGCTCTCTATGCATCTAGATAAGTTCCTTGGGGGGTCTAGTTTCCAAAATGGGGTCACTTTGTGGGGAGCTCCAATGTATAGGCACACAGGGGCTCTCCATATGCGACATGGTGTCCGCTAATAATTTGAATGGAAAATTAGCTCCAATTGTTAGCGGACACCATGTCACGTATGGAGAGCTCCTGTGTGCCTAAACATTGTAGCTCCCCCACAAGTGACCCCATTTTGGAAACGAGACCTCCCAAGGAACTTATCTAGATTGGTGGTGAGCACTTTGAACCCCCAGGTGCTTCACAAATGAATCCGTAAAAATGAAAAAAGAAACTTTTTGTGGAAAAGAAAGTACTTTTTCAATTTTACGGATCAATTTGTGAAGCACCTGGGGGTTCAAAGTGCTCTCTATGCATCTAGATAAGTTCCTTGGGGGGTCTAGTTTCCAAAATGGGGTCACTTGTGGGGGAGCTCCAATGTTTAGGCACACAGGGGCTCTCCATATGCGACATGGTGTCCGCTTACAATTTGAATGGAAAATTAGCTCCAATTGTTAGCGGACACCATGTCACGTATGGAGAGCTCCTGTGTGCCTAAACATTGTAGCTCCCTCACAAGTGACCCCATTTTGGAAACGAGACCTCCCAAGGAACTTATCTAGATTGGTGGTGAGCACTTTGAACCCCCAGGTGCTTCACAAATGAATCCGTAAAAATGAAAAAAGAAAATTTTTGTGGAAAAGAAAGTACTTTTTCATTTTTACGGATCAATTTGTGAAGCACCTGGGGGTTCAAAGTGCTCTCTATGCATCTAGATAAGTTCCTTGGGGGGTCTAGTTTCCAAAATGGGGTCACTTGTGGGGAGCTCCAATGTATAGGCACACAGGGGCTCTCCATATGCGACATGGTGTCCGCTAATAATTTGAATGGAAAATTAGCTCCAATTGTTAGCGGACACCATGTC
Source organism: Allobates femoralis (assembly GCA_033576535.1). Taxonomy (NCBI): domain Eukaryota; kingdom Metazoa; phylum Chordata; class Amphibia; order Anura; family Aromobatidae; genus Allobates; species Allobates femoralis. The sequence continues at coordinate 340,204,786 of JARQOC010000001.1, forward strand.
ACGTATGGAGAGCTCCTGTGTGCCTAAACATTGTAGCTCCCCCACAAGTGACCCCATTTTGGAAACGAGACCTCCCAAGGAACTTATCTAGATTGGTGGTGAGCACTTTGAACCCCCAGGTGCTTCACAAATGAATCCGTAAAAATGAAAAAAGAAAATTTTTGTGGAAAAGAAAGTACTTTTTCATTTTTACGGATCAATTTGTGAAGCACCTGGGGGTTCAAAGTGCTCACTATGCATCTAGATAAGTTCCTTGGGGGGTCTAGTTTCCAAAATGGGGTCACTTGTGGGGGAGCTCCAATGTATAGGCACACAGGGGCTCTCCATACGCGACATGGTGTCCGCTTACAATTTGAATGGAAAATTAGCTCCAATTGTTAGCGGACACCATGTCACGTATGGAGAGCTCCTGTGTGCCTAAACATTGTAGCTCCCTCACAAGTGACCCCATTTTGGAAATGAGACCTCCCAAGGAACTTATCTAGATTGGTGGTGAGCACTTTGAACCCCCAGGTGCTTCACAAATGAATCCGTAAAAATGAAAAAAGAAAATTTTTGTGGAAAAGAAAGTACTTTTTCATTTTTACGGATCAATTTGTGAAGCACCTGGGGCTTCAAAGTGCTCTCTATGCATCTAGATAAGTTCCTTGGGGGGTCTAGTTTCCAAAATGGGGTCACTTGTGGGGGAGCTCCAATGTTTAGGCACACAGGGGCTCTCCATACGCGACATGGTGTCCGCTTACAATTTGAATGGAAAATTAGCTCCAATTGTTAGCGGACACCATGTCACGTATGGAGAGCTCCTGTGTGCCTAAACATTGTAGCTCCCTCACAAGTGACCCCATTTTGGAAACGAGACCTCCCAAGGAACTTATCTAGATTGGTGGTGAGCACATTGAACCCCCAGGTGCTTCACAAATGAATCCGTAAAAATGAAAAAAGAAAATTTTTGTGGAAAAGAAAGTACTTTTTCATTTTTACGGATCAATTTGTGAAGCACCTGGGGGTTCAAAGTGCTCTCTATGCATCTAGATAAGTTCCTTGGGGGGTCTAGTTTCCAAAATGGGGTCTCTTGTGGGGGAGCTCCAATGTTTAGGCACACAGGGGCTTGCCATACACGACATGGTATCCACTTACAATTCCAATTGTTAGCGGACACCATGTCACGTATGGAGAGCCCCTATGTGCCCAAACATTGGAGCTCCCCCACAAGTGACCCCATTTTGGAAACTAGACACCCCAGGGAACTTATTTAGATGCATAGTGAGCACTTTGAACCCCCAGGTGCTTCACAAACTGATCCGTAAAAATGAAAAAGTACTTTTTTTCACAATTTTCTTTTTTTCCTTTTTACAGACTAATTTGTGAAGCACCTGGGGTTGAAAGTGCTCACTATGCATCAAGATATGTTCCTTGGGGGGTCTAGTTTCCAAAATGTGGTCACTTGTGGGGGAGCTCCAATGTTTAGGCACACAGGGGCTCTCCATATGCGACATGGTGTCCGCTAACAATTTGAATGGAAAATTAGCTCCAATAGTTAGCGGACACCATGTCGCATATGGGGAGCCCCTATGTGCCTAAACATTGGAGCTCCCGCACAAGTCACCCCATTTTGGAAACTAGACACCTCAAGGATTATATCTAGGGGTATAGTGAGCATTTGGAACCTACAGCTACTTCACAGAATTTGATAATGTCATATTGAACATTTTCTTTTTTTCACACAATTTCTCACTTTTAGAGCATGTGCACAAGATACGGAGACACTGTGTCCTGGTTGTCTCGTCCCCTGCATTTTTTTTTAGTATTTCTTTATTAAATTTAAAAAAAAAACGACGTGGGGCTTCGCCATATTTTTGGTCCAGCCAGGTACAGCAGGCAGCTACGGGCTGCCACCAACCCCTTCTGCCTAGTTTTACCTGGCTGGAAACCAAAAATATAGGTAAGTCCATTTTTTGTTAAATTATTTCATGAAATATTTTTAAAAAAAAATGGCGTGGGCTTCGCCATATTTTTGGGCCAGCCAGGTACAACTAGGCAGCTGGGGGCTGGAATCCTCAGCGTAGGGAGGCCCAAGCTTTCTGGGCCCCCCCCCGCTGTGAATTGCAGCCCGCAGCCGCCCCAGAAAATGGCGCATTCATAGAAGCGCCATTTTCTGGCGCTGTATCCAGCTCTTCCAGCTGCCGTGTAGCGGTGGCAGACTGGGTAATAAGGGGTTAATGCCAGCTTTTTCTCAGCTGGTACTAAGCCCGAGATTCATAACGTCTGGCCAATATTAGACCGGACCATTAGGAATCTCTAGTAATTTGTACAAAAGACACAAGACAGAGAAAAATATTTTTATTAGAAAAAAAACACAAACACTACTTGGACTCCATCTTTATTATTCATTCTTCGTCCGACGTAGTCCAGTGGGAAGGTCCGACGTAGTCCAGTGGGAGGTCCCGCGACGATTCTCAGTTTTATAGCATATGGGGCATCCCCCATATGCTATAAAAACAGGTTCATTGTCAGGAGGATGACAGGTCATGAACTCAGTGAGTTCTTGACCTGTCAGAATCCTCGGGTCACAAGGGGTTAACTGTGCTCTTCATGGCGGTCTCCACATCAGGTCAACATAAGTGGTGATCTATCAGGATCCTGGGATCCCACAGGGATCCTGGGATCACCACTGATGGTGATCTGATGTGGAGATCACCATGAAGAGCACAGTTAACAAGGGGTTAACTGTGCTCTTCATGGTGGTCTCCACATCAGATTACCATCAGTGGTGATCTATCAGGATCCTGGGATCCCACAGGGATCCTGGGATCACCACTGATGGTGATCTGATGTGGAGATCACCATGAAGAGCACAGTTAACAAGGGGTTAACTGTGCTCTTCATGGTGGTCTCCACATCAGATTACCATCAGTGGTGATCTATCAGGATCCTGGGATCCCACAGGGATCCTGGGATCACCACTGATGGTGATCTGATGTGGAGATCACCATGAAGAGCACAGTTAACAAGGGGTTAACTGTGCTCTTCATGGTGGTCTCCACATCAGATTACCATCAGTGGTGATCTATCAGGATCCTGGGATCCCACAGGGATCCTGGGATCACCACTGATGGTGATCTGATGTGGAGATCACCATGAAGAGCACAGTTAACAAGGGGTTAACTGTGCTCTTCATGGTGGTCTCCACATCAGATTACCATCAGTGGTGATCTATCAGGATCCTGGGATCCCACAGGGATCCTGGGATCACCACTGATTGTGATCTGATGTGGAGATCACCATGAAGAGCACAGTTAACAAGGGGTTAACTGTGCTCTTCATGGTGGTCTCCACATCAGATTACCATCAGTGGTGATCTATCAGGATCCTGGGATCCCACAGGGATCCTGGGATCACCACTGATGGTGATCTGATGTGGAGCTCACCATGAAGAGCACAGTTAACAAGGAGTTAACTGTGCTGTTCATGGTGGTCTCCACATCAGATCACCATCAGTGGTGATCCCAGGATCCCAGGATCCCTATGGGATCCCAGGATCCTGATAGATCACCAGTGATGGTGATCTGATGTGGAGACCACCATGAACAGCACAGTTAACCCCTTCTGACCCGAGGATTCTGATAGGTCATGAACTCACTGAGTTCATGACCTGTCATTCCCTGGGCCGCACAGCAGGGGTTAACAGAACAGCGGTGCGCCCGTGCGCGCACACCAGGGTGCGCGCACAGCTGGTGTACGCGCACAGAGGAGGCGCGCGTCTCAGAGGAGAGCAGCAGGAGCCGCCGGCAGGAGAAGCCCCCAGGACCGGAGGACCCCGGGACCGGAATCAGGATCGTTGGTAGGTAAGAGTGGTGAGGGGGAGGTGGGGGGGACTTTACTGAGGAACGGGGGGTCTGCAAACTCCATCCGATGTGATGTTTGATCACATCGGATGGAGTTTAGAGGCGACGGGGCCGGCATATGGGCACCAGGGAAGGAGGAACGTGGTTACCGGGCACCGGGGGAGGGAGCGGGGGGTGTCCGGAGGCTGGGGGACCCAGAGGGGGACTAAGGAGCACCGGGGGAGGACATTCCCATGCAGCCTGACATGTGTGACATGTCAGGCTGCATGGAGATGCAGGGAAGGCAGCACACCGCCGCCATTTTTGAATGGTACGGGGGGGGGGTGGATGGAGGTGTAGGGGGCCCGGGGGGGGGCTCGAGGGGTCTTAGGGGCCTTAGGGGTCAATGGATCACTTTGATCCGACATGTGTTTTCATGTCGGATCAAAGTGAAAGCATTTTTTAGAAAGCACTTTCACTTTTGTAATGTGATGATCGGTAAACGGTGTTTACCGGTCATCACATTACAGGTGCGGGTACAAAAGGAGCTAATTACTAATCTCTAGGGTGTCAGCTACAATCGGTACGCTGACACCCTAGAGGTATTAGCTCCAGGGGCGGCGCTACAGGGCTTTTTCTAGCAGTACGTCTACAGACGTACGGCTGGGCTTTAGTACCCTTTTTTTCGGACGTCTGTAGACGTACGGCTGTCGTCTAGGGGTTAAAGGAAATGCTTTGAGGTTGAGAATTTTTTAAGCTACAACATATCTTATCTTCAGATATTTCATATGCTATGACTATCATTTTTTTTTTCAGTATCACCTATTGATAAGGTTGAGAAAGAACAAAAGCAACCTAAAAAAGGTAACTTTACACATCAAGTACCACAAAATATTTATCTCAACCTTTTACACGTTTCTCATATATCCATATCAACTTCGCTGACTCCAACAGCCAGGAGGTTGGGTCTGCTCGTAGACATATGACCGGAATGTCTGCGATGGAAACAATCCTTTCATTGAATTTATTATTTATATTTCAAAATTAGTTATCACACAGACCCCACATTGACCATTGTTATTCAATTGGAGAGTCAAGAACAAAGTTTTGTCATACGGACCGAATGTCCACATGAAAGAAATCACAGCATGCACTAGTCTGCACTGCACATTTTACACCTCACCTACATAAATCTATGGGTGTACAAGAAGAGATTGCATCCCATAGAGGTCATCTATATTAAATTGAATTTTAATGGATACATTGCAATTTTAAACAGGAAAAGGTATACAAGTATACTGCTGATGTCTAAAAACAAATGACACACAGATATAAAACACAGACAATCAGATGACAGTTTTTTTCTGGATGAAAATAGGATTATTTTAGATATGAACATCTGAACCTAGCCTTATATAAAGACTAGTGCAGTTTAAGAAAGAGGAAAAACACTTTTCTTTTACTTTGTCCCAAATTGATGAATCACATGTGCCATTTTGATTAATTTGGTGCTAAAATGAAAACTTATATTACAAGAGAAAAAAAGTAATGTGATTTGAAAAAAAAATGCAAGAATTAAAGGCACCCTGTCAGGTGGCTTATGCCCCCCAAACTATCATTGTCTGTCCCTGCAGCTTTATAATACTATTCTAATCATCCCTGTCTGAGCTCATAGTATTAAAGGTGAAAAAAAGCATTTATACACTTACACTTTCTTATGTGGGACAGTGACTACACCTTGGAGGATAAGGTCACTCTGGCAGATTAATAGTTAACTCACTGAAAACTTCCCTGTATAAAGAACTTGTGTAATGTAACATTCATGTAACCATAGTGGGCGGAGCTAAGCAAGCAAAATCATTATAGGCTATGGAGACTTACCACCACCTATTATAGTCAAATGATCATGACATCACACAGGTCCCGCAGCATCTTTTGACATTTGGCAGAAATGTTAACTATTAACCTGCCAGAGTGACTACATCCTCCAAGGTGACTACACATTGCCTCATTTACATAAAAACAACAAAGTGTAAAAAGGCTTTTTTTTCACCTTTAACATTACACTGTTAGCTCATACAGAGATGAGTAGAATACTATGAAGCTGCATATGCAGACAGTGATAGCTGAAGGGGCGCAAACGAGCTGACAGGTTCACTTTAAATAGGGTTCATAGTTTTAATATAAATTTGTGTTCTGTTTAGAAACAACAACAGAAGAGACTGAAAAGAAGCCTGGCCTACGAAAAACAGGTAAGTCTACAAATATGCTCAGAACTAGAGATAAGTAGATCAGATCATGGTCAGTGGACAGGAACTTTGGGAAGTTCCTTAGCATCTGGATTTCTTATGACAGGGCTTCAAATGGTAGAAGTGATTCAGATGAAACCACTTATGATTCCATTCACTGTAAAAAGGCAGCAGTGATACTTTGGACTCTGTGTGACCTCTGTCCAGCAATGTTCATCTTTATAGAAGTACACAAAACTATGGTTGACCGCACTTTTATGCAAGCTAAAAAAATGTGGACATCGCCTGATCATAGAGTCTAAAACGAGTTAATCTGCCTCATTTTTGTCAATGTTCCATTGGGGGATAGATTTGCATCACTTATTTCAGAGATTTACATGTAAACCCTACAGGATTAATGTGATCCGCTTCTTAGGGCTCACTCACACACCACAATATTTCTGGCCTGAGTGCGATCCAACAAAACATCGGATGGCACTCATGTTTGTTTATGGGGCACATATCCAAGGAAAAAAGATCACAGCACGTCCGAGTTGGTTCGAATTATCAGATTGCACTTGGCAATATAAGTAAATGGGTCTGTGGAAACATAAGACTGCAATCAGATGACATCTTAATGTAGCCTAATTTTCATGGACTGATGCAATGGAGAAGTTGGACACTTTCCTTTCTTTTCCCCAATGTCTCATCATTTGAGAAAATCAGATCACACTATGATCATACACTTAGACTGTAAGTGTTTGGCACCACTAGCATTTACAACGGACAAGTGCAATCTGGTAAAATATCAGATTGCACTCACACCATTGTTAAACAAAGAGGCAGTGTCAACCTGCCAATTTTTTCTCATGCCTAATCAACATGAGAAAAGATTGCAGCATGCTGCGTTTAGCAGCGAATCTCAGATCACATGCACCCATACAAGTCTATGAGTGAATGTGAAAAAATGCACTGCACTCGAATGTCATATGAGTGTAGTGCGATATACACTGAGCTCGTCAATGCAGGAGGTAGAAAGTTTAATCTCTCTGTCTCCTCCTCAGCTGTGACCTAACCACAGCAGCTCAGTGGAATGACGTTTGGCTCACGCTCGCAGCAGAGCCTGAGCTGAGTGTCATTAGCAAATCACATCTGTTGCTCACCCATAGGACACAATACACCAGTGCAACTCTGGCTTAAGCTACATAATTGGACAGATTCTCTCAGATAAGACATTATATGGCCATCTGACCAGAGCCTTATTGTGAACTTTGGGAGGCAGAATGAACAAATCAACAGCAGCTCAAAAACAGTTTCATTCATTTTTTTCCCACTGTTCACCATGCAATACAAGTGATGGGAGGTCTTTATTCTTCGGTCACTTCGATTACAGCGATACCAGATTTAAATTGATTTTCATCTTCGGCTGCTGCCACACACTAAAAAAACTTTTTTTATTTTTTAGCAAAAAGGTTTCTGCATCACATTATTTTGAAAATGATATTTTTGTGTGCATGTTTTCTAGCTGTTCACTGTTTTGTAAAAGTGATGACATATTTATTCTTTGGATCATTACAAATACATCGGTAACAGATTTATGCTTTTGTTTATGTTTTGCCTCTTTTACACCAAGAAAAACTATTTTAATGATAAAACTATTTTTGCATTGTCATATTCTGAGAACTACAGCTTTTTTTATTTTTCTGCTGAAGGATGTGAGTTGGTGTTTGTTTTTCGCTGAGATGCCTTTTCCATGGATACCATTTCTATTTACATTCAACATTTTATTTCACTTTTATTTTGTGGTCTAATGAAAAAGTGTAGTTTCCATTTATTTTTTATGCTGATCACTGAAGGAGTTAACTACTGTGACAGTTTAAAAGATCGGGTCATTCTTGACACAGCAATAGCAAATATGTGTATTTTTTGTTTATTTTTGTTATTGCATAGATATGTAGCCTAATATTGCATAGATATTGGCATCATTTTTTTCATTTTTTTTCAATTTTTTATTTTTTATTTTGTGCTCTTTTCTATATTTTTACAATGCTTTAATTTTATTTTTTATTTTTGTACTTAGTTCTTCCTTTGGCTTTGGCATGGTATTGCAGGCCACTGTAGCTGGCAGCCCAGGAGATTATTATTTGACCTTTGGCTGCCATGACAATCATTGTCTCCCTGTGATCACATCGCAGGGGTGCCGATAGGGTGAGAAAGGGAGACCATTCATTCGCTAATCCTTATAAATGTTATAATCACTAAAGCTCTCAGCATTTAGAGAGTTAAACAGTCTGAGGTGCTGCTGGCATCAGCCTTTGTTTGTCTGTCACTTAAGCCAAATTCTTGTTGGTGAGCATACTGGCACATCTCCTGCGCCCATATAATTGCCACTGTGTATCAGTGAGTCCATTTGCGGGAACGCACTGATATATAGGATGTATCAATACATCCAATGTAAATTAAACAGTTAAGGCAACTAGCTGCAGCAGGAACCTCGTCCTCTGCTTGTTTGCAGTAGAACATAAAGACATCTAAACCACTCCTCTTGGTGTTACCCAATCCAGCTCTGTCTTTACCAGTCTTAACATTGAACAGATGAAAAAATAATTAATCCTTGCATTTTCTGAAGGTTTACTTTAACAATATGGGGAAAATATATATCACACTAAGGCTACTTTCACACTGGCATTTCGGACGCATTCTTCTGTGTGTAGACACGCAGACGGATGCCAAAACAGATACTGACGGATGTCAGCGCTGTGTTTTTTAATGAGAATTACCACGAAGGAAAATTCCCATAGAAAACCATTAAAGTCTGGTCGGGGACGAGAGAGAGATTTTACATACTGTGGCTGCCGCCTACATCTGCAGCCATCCAGATGGCGATGCGCCACTATTGACCTCCATGTCTTCATTCGGTGCATCAGGATGCATGCGTTCATCTCATGCAGCCTAAGGCACCCCAAAATTGCAACGTCGTGGTGATGAAAAAAATGCGGTGGGAAGCAATCGCATACAAACAGATCCCTGCATTCCCAAGTTAAACATAAGTATGCAGGGTGGAGCTATTGAAGAGCACATTGGGGCGCATGCCGACGCAATGCACCCAAACACAATTGTGAAACCGGCCTAAGGCTTAGTATAAGCAAGCTGAACCTACGGTATGTTTATTTAATGTTAACTTCTAGGCTTAGCACTCCTCTAAGTAATCTTTCAATATATTTGTTATTACATTTTACTAATTACATCTAATGTAAAGTACTCTTTGACTGAATGTTGCTTTATATTCCTAGTCATAGTTAAAGCAAAAAAAGTATGTCATGTATCTAGAAACGGCAGAAAAAAGGGGGCAGGAGAGCATCACTCAGAAATAATGACTATAAATGTCATAGAGTTCCGTGTAATGCACAAAAATGCATGAATAATTAGAACAAGAGAACAAAGTGCAAGGAAAGCATACAAACACAATATGTGCAAGGTATTTACAAAAGTTTACTGACAAATAAAATGCCATAAAAACAATTAAAACCAAGAATAAATTCTCAAGGAGGATTTGGGTTGCTTCAACTCTATCCCCCTTGTCTCCCCCCTTGTCCTATGGGTCTCCTGGTACCTTCCATATGTGAGCCTATGGTATATGCATATACGGTACTTAAATTTACCTTCTCCATGATAACAGGAGCATTTATCCCGTGACCTATTACTGTCAGGTACTATGCAATTGAGACTTCTTTATACTATGTCACCCTGTGTAATGTGCATTGCTGTATTTGTGTGGATATGTCATTTATCATTTATTTGTCTATTTATTATTATACATGCATGCACTTTCATCTACACTTGTTCTCATTATTCATGTGTTCTAGAAATCTCTTTAGAATGTTTTATGCATTTTGAATGTTTTATTATTTTGTTTATTTGCTATACAATACGAATGTAAATCATGTTTTAAGATTTACCAACGAACTGTACATGATGCTTTTGGCCTAAATCATTTACTCGCATAAACTACCGGCTTCCCTGAGCACCATCACCTAATAAATAGCAAGTTACTGCAACAGAACATATCAAGCAAAGATAATGAGCTGATGTGCTTACATTATTCCATTTGTGAGCTACTGTATGTGACAAGCTGTGCACATGATCTGTTATCACAGCCAGAAGGGGCTATGATGACATCTGTTTTGAAGGGCTAGTGCATAACATAACAATGTGCTGCTTTCATCTGTTTCTTACATCTGGCTTAGGCGTTAGTCTTTGATACAGTAATGCTATTTTGACATATAAATAAAGTTGATATTTAGAATATGTATAATGTTGAGTTTATATTCTATTTTTTAGAGAAAGATATTGAAGACACAAAGAAGCCTGAAAAACTAGGTAATATTAAATTGTATTGCTTATTTTCTTCCTGAACAAAAATTGATATTGCTATGACCATGCTACGGTACAATAATTGCAAGTACAGTCACAATAATACCATATTCATATGCACAGACCAAAATTCATGTATTTGTGTCCAGTCTATTGCATTGTGATCTATGCATATCTTGTGCCATGCATGATACACTCATATTAATATATTAAGCTGTAACCCAATGGTCGAAAGAGCCCTGGCCAGACTATGCACGGACGTCTAAAAGAGCCCTTACATAGTGTAAGCACTCTTTTGCTACCACTGTTTGAGTATCCAGAGTTTGTGTATAGCAGCACTAAGTTACCCATGCACTTGGGTAACAGGTACCCAGGTGGCCTCTCTTCCCTTTTGATTTCTCCTCCTCACATTACAAGAACTATGACTTTTTAATTTTTTTGATTGATTGACTTGTATTTTTTCCTGGTAGAATTTTGGGGTCCAAACCAATTTTTGATCTCATTTTATTACTATATTGGGTGGAATTTTGCTAGAAATGTTGCCATGGATAGCATGGGTTAAATACAGCATTTTTTTTGTTTATACAGCTAGGCATGCAGCAATACCAGTGCTTTTTTTACTGTCAGGAAAAGGCTGAACTTTTATAATTTCTTCCTTCCATTTTTTATTAATTGCACTAGTGGAATTGCTTGTACAATACACTACAAAACTGTAATATATTAGTACATTGTAAAACTACTGTTTTCTGATGAAGCCAAGCTACTGACATTGCTTCATTCATGGGAGTCTTTAGTGACATCTTTAATGTTGCTGTGACAGATTAGGAGCCATCTGTATAACACAGCTTGCACCTGTCCTTTTAAAGGCAGTGTCAACATCTGAGTCCGCTACATACATGAAGTGTGTACAGAGCTGAGTGGGCTACTAGAATGCAATGGGCCTCAAAATTTACTTAGTTTTGCTGAGAGTTAATCCTTGGAACCCTGAACATTGGGCTCCAATTAAGCCCTTGTTACACAGTATGATGTCCCAGCTATCCGACCATCGATGGGGGTCACTGGGACATCGTTATGTGATCGCTGGTGAGCTGTCAAACAGGCAGACTCACCAGAGATCAGGCCCAGCGAGAACACTGGTATCCAGGGTAAACAGCGGGTAACTAAGCAGAGCACTGAGCTTAGTTACCTGATGTTTACCCTGGTTACCAGCTCCCAGCGTGTGCGGTGAGGTGCGGCGCTGGCAGCTGGCTGATCATTGGTCTCCTGCTGTTACACACGCCGATGCTGGCCGGCCAGCGGGAGAACAACGATAAAAAATGGTCCGGGTCATCTACCAACGACCAACGATGAACGAACTTATCATTGGTCGTTGGTACATGTCACACACAACAACGTCACAAAACCGGTGATCTTGCAATGATATAGATAATGATATCGTAGTGTATAATGGGGCCTTTATTCAAATGGTTGTTGCTACATCTGTAAAGGAAACTTACAACTAAAATTCCCTAATATACTTTATTTTAAACAATTTCTATTATTAACTAAGGGAGTGTTCTAAGATTAGTGTTCACCAAATTTTGGCTTGATGTATTTTTGTATTTGTGCCCTTTTTGTCTAGTTTTTGGTGTTTGTAGCCCGTTTATCATTTGAAACTATTTCTTCACTCATTATGTGCCTTTTTAAAGTCTGTTTTATCTGTTTATCTGTGTGTTTTTTTTTTTTTTAATAATATATGAATCCAGCTCACCACATTACTGGTCTTTATACCATACTAGTAAAAAGGCCCGATGCAATTGCATCGGGAGCAGGGTGAAATGAATTGTGTGTATACAGGCGGGTCAGTGGGTAGCAGAGTATACAGGGGGCTCTGTGGGTAGCAGAGTATACAGGCGGGTCAGTGGGTAGCAGAGTATACAGGGGGCTCTGTGGGTAGCAGAGTATACAGGTGGGTCTGTGGGTAGTGGAGTATACAGGCGTGTGTGGTGGTGGTGGCAGAGTATACAGGTGTGTGTGGTGGTTGGAGAGTATACAGGCGTCTGTGGTGGTGGAAGAGTGTACAGGTGTCTGTGATGGTGGCAGAGTATACAGGCGTCTGTGGTGGCGGCAGAGTATACACGTGTGTGTGGTGGTGGCGGCAGAGTATACAGGCGTGTGTGGTGGTGGGGGCAGAGTATACAGGCGTGTGTGGTGGTGGCAGAGTATACAGGCGTGTGTGGTGGTGGCAGAGTATACAGGCATCTGTGGAGGTGGCGGCAGAGTATAGAGGCATCTGTGGTGGTGGCGGCAGAGTATACAGGTGTGTGTGGTGGTGGCAGCAGAGTGCACAGGCGTGTGTGGTGGTGGCACAGTGTACAGGCGTGTGTGGTGGTGGCACAGTGTACAGGCGTGTGTGGTGGTGGCAGAGTGTACAGGCGTGTGTGGTGGTGGGAGAGTGTACAGGTGTGTGTGGTGGTGGCAGAGTATACAGGCATGTGTGGTGGTGGCAGAGTATACAGGCGTCGGTGCTGGTGGCAGAGTATACAGGCGTCGGTGGTGGTGGCAGAGTATACAGGCGTCTGTGGTGGTGGCGGCAGAGTATACAGGCGTCTGTGGTGGTGGCGGCAGAGTATACAGGCGGGTGTGGTGGTGGCGGCAGAATATACAGGCGTGTGTGGTGGTGGCAGAGTATACATGCGTGTGTGGTGGTGGGGGCAGAGTATACAGGCATCTGTGGTGGTGGCGGGAGAGTATACAGGCGTGTGTGGTGGTGGTGGCAGAGTATACAGGCGTGTGTGGTGGCAGAGTATACAGGTGTGTGTGGTGGCATAGTATACAGGCATCTGTGTGGTGGCAGAGTATACAGGCATCTGTGTGGTGGCAGAGTATACAGGTGTCTGTGGTGGCATAGTATACAGGCATCTGTGTGGTGGCAGAGTATAGAGGTGTGTGTGGTGGCATAGTATACAGGCATCTGTGTGGTGGCAGAGTATACAGGCATCTGTGTGGTGGCAGAGTATACAGGTGTCTGTGGTGGCATAGTATAGAGGCATCTGTGTGATGGCAGAGTATACAGGTGTGTGTGGTGGCATAGTATACAGGCATCTGTGTGGTGGCAGAGTATACAGGTGTCTGTGGTGGCATAGTATACAGGCATCTGTGTGGTGGCAGAGTATACAGGTGTCTGTGGTGGCGCTCCTGCAAGGCAGGGGTTAAAAAAAAAAAAAAAAAGATTATGCTCACCTTACCCCGAGCCCCCGCCGTCTCCCGGCGTCTTCCGCCGTCTTCCTCCGTCTTCCGCTAGGCTCCCGGTGTCTCTGCAGGCTCCCGGTGCCTGCAGTGCTCTTCTACTGCAGTCAAGGACCTGTGGTGATGTCAGAGTCACGTGACCCGCGGTTAGCATGGAGTAAGCTGGTGTCACGTGACTCTGACATCACCACAGGTCCTTGAGTGCAATAGAAGAGCACTGCAGGCACCGGGAGCCTGCAGAGCCACCGGGAGCCTAGCAGAAGACGGCGGGAGACGGCGGGAGCTCGGGGAGAGGTGAGGATTTTTTTTTTTTTTCTTTTTTTTAAGTGTAGAGCGGCTGCGGCTCGTGATGCCGCTGCGCGTCATCACTCGCAGTGCCGCTAAGGAGTCTGGGATTCGGCGACAGTGCCCGAATTCCCAACTCCCGATTATATAAGTAGATGGAGCTCGGGCAACAGCTTCGCTACAGCCAGTAAAATCCAAGACATTCTAGTGTAGAAGTCTGACTCAAACATATGAATTCTTCTTTATTTAATTCATATAAAGTGCATTACACAGCAAGCAGTGGACACATGAATAGCGTTATGTTGGCCAATGTTGGCAGGGTTTAAGTTTTCCAGATGATTTATAATGATTAAAATCTTGTGAGCTTTCTAAAAAGTTACACAATATGGCACAAATGTTTTCCAGTCCACTTTTGTGTGGTTTTTATGTAAAAATGTTATTTTGGTGCAAGTTTTGCACTACTTCATAAATATTTCAAAAAAACAAATTAAAGAGAAAAATAGAGACCATTTTTTATTTTGAACAAAATTGATAAACCACATCCGCTATTTGTAAAGAATTCGGGTACAAAAAAGTCAACAAATATCCCAAGGCAAAAAAGAAAAGTAACTTAAAAAAAACACAATACCCTTTTGTGTTTCAGTACTCTGCCTCATGTTTCAGTATCCTTAAGTAAAGATTCATTAATTGCAACTGGATGCTAAAAAAAATAATATTATTATTAGTTGTCATAGCATGGCTATTATTATTCCATGGTGCTTTACATGTGAAAAGGGGCATACATAGACAAGTACAATAATTATGAGCATCTGAAGCCTGCGTTACTGGTGCAATGGCTTAAGTTTTTCTCCTTGTGGAGAGTAACTCACGAGATCTGGCATGCCAGTAATGACAAGACTTAAAAGTCTCAATGATCCTCTGGGAAATAAAATATGCAAATTGTCTCTTTAGAAAGGATGTAGACTTGAACTCTAGTGCCACCTATTATATGTAGATATCCTAAAAGTCAGAAATGACCCTTTAAAATGCCTTATCACATAACTTTGGATTCAACCTAGATCAGAACCTCAATTTGCAGACATGACAAAGAAAGAAAGAACACATTTGCTGTGCACATTTTGTAAGCTATACCAGTGCACAAGCCAAATTTTGCATACATAATCTGATTGCATTCTAAATAGCTTAAAGCTCATGTAGCTCACTCAAGGCTGCCACCAAGAAGTCCCATACTGGCAAAATTTCCGGACCCACTGGAGATTCCATCTAGGCTCCACCCTTGGTCCTATTCCACCCTTCAAGCATTCCACAGCCCCAATGTCCACTGTTGAAAAACTCATGCATGTGTGAACATTTATCTAAAATATAATAACGAATAATGTGTGTCACACACATCCGGCGCTTATGTCGCTATCCCACAATCCACTGTGCCGACCAGGAAGTGTGCCAACTGCCATATTGGGACTCCCGCCCGCCACAGTGTCGCTGCATTCCCGCAGTAACCGGACACCTCTGTCAGCCTCCCTGCTGCCAGATCACCCCTGCCTATCACCACAGCCCCCCCTGACACTGCCCGCTGCCCGATCACTCCCCCTGCTTCTCACCACTGCTCCCCGCTGCCCGATCACTCCCCCCAGCCTGTCAATGCTGCTCCCCTGCAGCCTGATCACTTTCCCCCGCCTGTCACTGCTGCTCCCCAGCTGCCCCATTACTCCTCCCCGCCTGTCACCGCTGTCCCCCGTTGTTACCACTCTTCCTGCTGGTCCTCGCGGCACCTGCAAGCACAAATGAGTGCTTCGGGACCTCTAATGATGTCATGATGATGGGTGGAGTCACAAATCACATGATTGTGATGTCATCAAAGGTCCTCTGCTGATCTATCCCGCTCTATCCACTGACCCCCTGCTGTGGCCACTGACCCCCTGCTGTGGCCACTGACCCCCAGCTATGCCCACTGACCCCTGCTGTTCCCACTTCCCCCTGCTGTGCCCACTAATCCCCTGCTGTGCTGACTGACCATGCCCACTGACACACTTGCTTTGCCCACTGACCCCCTGCTTTGCCCACGGACACCCTGCTCTGCCCACAGACCCCTGCTCTGCCCATTGACCATGCCCACTGGCCCCCCTTCTGTGCCCACTGACTCCTCCCCACTGTGCCCACTGACTCCTGCTCGGCCCACTGACCTTCACTCTGCCCACTGACCATACTGTGCCCTGTGACACCATTCCGTGCCCACTGACCCCTGCTCTGCCCACTGACCCTCACTCTGCCCACTGACTGTGCCCACTGACCCCCTGTTGTGCCCATTGATCCCCTGCTGTGCCCACTGACCATGCCCCTGATCCCCTGTTATGCCCACTGAACAATTGCTGTGCCCACTGACCCCCCACTGGGCCTACTGTCCCTCCACTGTGCCCACTGACCATGCCCACTGATCCACTGCTCTGCCCACTTACCCTGCTGTGCCCACTGACCATACCCACTGACCCTCGCTCTGCCCACTGACCCTCACTCTGCCCACTGACCCTGCTGTGTCCACTGACCCCCTGCTATGCCCACTGATCCCCTGCTTTGCCCACTTACCCTCACTCTGCCCACTAACTGTGCCCACTGACCCTCTGCTGTGCCCACTGACCCCCTGCTGTGCCCACTGACCATGTCCACTGATCCCCTGCTATGCCCACTGATTCCCTGCTTTGCCCACTTACCCTCACTCTGCTCACTAACTGTGCTCACTGACCCTGCTGTGCCCACTGACCCCCTGCTCTGCCCACTGACCCTTGCTCTGCCCACTGACTGTGCCCACTGACCATGTTCACTGATCCCCTGCTATGCCCACTGATTCCCTGCTTTGCCCACTTACCCTCACTCTGCTCACTAACTGTGCCCACTGACCCTGCTGTGCCCACTGACCCCCTGCTCTGCCCACTGACCCTTGCTCTGCCCACTGACTGTGCCCATGGACCATGCCCACTAACCCCCTGCTGTGCCCACTGACCCCCTGCTGTGCCCACTGACCCTTGCTGTTCCCACTGACCCCCCCGTGCCCACTGACCCCCTACTGTGCCCGCTGACCCACTGCTGTGCCCACTAATTCCCTGCTGTGCCCACTGATCTCCTGCTGTGCTCACTGATCTCCAGCTGTGCCCACTGACCCCCCCTCTGTGCCCACTGACCCCCCACTGTGCCCACTGACTTCCCCACTGTGCCCATTGACCCTGCTCTGCCCACTGACCCTCACTCTGCCCACTGACCCCATGCTGTGTCCACTTACCCCTGCTTTGCCCACTGACCCCCGCTCTTCCCACTGACACCCACTCTGCCCACTGACTCTACCCACTGATCTCTGCTCTGCCCACTGACCCTCGCTCTGCCCACTGAACCCCTGATGTGCCCACTGACCCCTGCTGTGCCCACTGACCCCCGCTCTGCCCTCTGACTCTACCCACTGATCCCTGCTCCGCCCATTGCCCCCCTGCTCTGCCCACTAACCATGCCCACTGACCCCTACTCTTCCCACCTACCCCTGGTCTGCCCACTGACCCCCTGCTTTGACCACCATGTACAGTATTAATCACTGAGCCACTACATGCAGTTCTAACCACTGAGCCACCATAGAGTGCTAACCACTGAGCCAACATACAGTGCTAACCACTTAGTCAACATACAGTGATAACCACTGAGCCAACATACAGTGCTAACCACTGAGCCACCATACAGTGCTAACCACTGAGCCACCGGACAGTTATAAGCACTGAGCCACTGTATATAGTGCTAACCACTGAGCCACCATACAATGCTAACCACTGAGCCACCATATTCAGTGCTAACCACTGAGCCACCATACAGTGCTAACCACTGAGCCACCATAGAGTGCTAACCACTGAGTCAACATACAGTGCTAACCAATGAGCCAACATACAGTGCTAACCACTGAGCCACCATACAGTGCTAACCACTGACCCACCGGACAGTTATAACCACTGAGCCACTGTATATAATGCTAACCACTGAGCCACCATACAATGCTAACCACTGAGCCACCATATACAGTGCTAACCATTGAGCCACCATACAGTGCTAACCACTGAGCCACCCTATACAGGGCTAACCACTGAACCACAGTATACAGTGCTAACCACTTAGCTACCATACACTCTTCTAACCACTGAGCCATCATACAGTGCTAACCACTGAGCTACCATACAGTGCAAACCACTAAGCCACCATAGACAGTGCTAACCACTGAGCCACCATATACTGTGCTAAACACTGATGCACCATACAGTTCTAACCACTGAGCCACTGTATACAGTGCTAACTACTGAGCCACAGTATACAGTGCTAACCACTGAGCCACAGTATACAGTGCTAACCACTGAGCGGCGTGGGATTCTAATTCCCTACCAAAGCTGCGTGGAACCGCTCATTGGCTGAGCCGGCTGCCACCACCGCGGCTACCAATCAGCAAAGCAGGATTTAAATCCCACGTCAACAGCGCTCATTGGTCGCCGCCGGTGGTGCTCAGCCAGTGAGCAGTGGCGCACGTCGTTGGCGGGCAAATTGAAATACACAGATGTTCATTTAACCGCAATCCCGATGCAGTAGCATCGGGCCTATTTCTAGCATATACAATATATATATATGTATAATATGTATATATATATATATATATATATATATATATATATATACTATATATATATATATCTACTATATAATTGCCGAAGGCATTTTTGTGTCGGACCCCGAAAACGCCGTGGCTATGTCACGCTGTGACGTCACCACGCGCGAGCAATGGCCGCGAAGCGGCCATTGCGAGTCGCTGGCCGAAAATAGAACCAGAGGCCCGGCTACAAAGTTAGCGATTTACCGCTGAGGTAGCGCGAGCAATGGCCGCGAGGCCATTGCGAGTCGCTACCTCAGCTGCCGCAACTCCCCCTATACTTTCAATGGGGATCTATTGCGAGTTGCTGGGTAGTGCAAGCATTGCGAGTCGCTATCACAGATCATCATCATCATCATCATCATCATCATCATCATCATCATCATCATCATCATCATCATCCTACTACTACTACTACTACTAGCCGCACAGACCCCCCCCCTGAATGGCCGCACAGACCCCCCCCCTCAATGGCCGCACAGACCCCCCCCCCTCAATGGCTGCACAGCCCCCCCCCTCAATGGCCGCACAGACCCCCCCCCCCAATGGCCGCACAGCCCCCCCCCCCCCAATGGCCGCACAGACCCCCCCCCTCAATGGCCGCACAGCCCCCCCCCCTCAATGTCCCAAAGTCAGCTGTGACCGCCTGGCCCTTGGACACTGGCTGCCATGCACACATCAGCTGGTAGGCTCCCATCACTTACCCACTGAGGACGGATCACTTCCAGCACCTCTTCACATGGCAGTGCTCTGAACTTCTGAATCGTCCTCTCCTCACTCAGACACCTGGCAGGTTCCAGCCTACTCACTCCCAGCTGCAACCCAGTGAGTCAATCAGCACATCTTCACTCACACACAGACCTGACATGTGATTAACCCCCTGTGCACCATTCAGGTTTAGCCCAGCAAAGCACTCCAAAAAGTATTGAACACACCCCAATAAGTATTGAACGCGCCCCAAAAAGTATTGAACGCACCCCAATAAGTATTGAACGCGCCCCAAAAAGTATTGAACGCACCCCAATAAGTATTGAACGCGCCCCAAAAAGTATTGAACGCGCCCCAAAAAGTATTGAACACACCCCAATAAGTATTGAACGCGTCACAATAAGTATTGAACGCGCCCCAAAAAGTATTGAACACACCCCAATAAGTATTGAACGCGCCCCAAAAAGTATTGAACGCACCCCAATAAGTATTGAACGCACCCCAAAAAGTATTGAACGCGCCCCAAAAAGTATTGAACACACCCCAATAAGTATTGAACGCGTCCCAATAAGTATTGAACACACCCCAATAAGTATTGAACACACCCCAATAAGTATTGAACGCGCCCCAAAAAGTATTGAACGCACCCCAATAAGTATTGAACGCGCCCCAAAAAGTATTGAACGCGCCACAAAAAGTATTGAACGCGTCCCAATAAGTATTGAACACACCCCAATAAGTATTGAACACACCCCAATAAGTATTGAACGCGCCACAAAAAGTATTGAACGCACCCCAATAAGTATTGAACGCGCCCCAAAAAGTATTGAACGCGCCACAAAAAGTATTGAACGCGTCCCAATAAGTATTGAACACACCCCAATAAGTATTGAACGCGCCCAAAAAAGTATTGAACGCACCCCAATAAGTATTGAACGCGCCCCAAAAAGTATTGAACGCGCCCCAAAAAGTATTGAACACACCCCAATAAGTATTGAACGCCCCCCAAAAAGTATTGAACACGCCCCAAAAAGCATTGAACGCGCCCCAAAAAGCATTGAACGCGCCCCAATAAGTATTGAACGCACCCCAAAAAGCATTGAACGCGCTCCAATAAGTATTGGACCCCCCAAAAAAGTATTGGACCCCCAAAAAAAGTATTGGACTCCCCCAAAAAGTAGCTATCTACTATATAATTGCCGTAGGCATTTTTGTGTCGGACCCCGAAAACGCCGTGGCTATGTCACGCTGTGACGTCACCACGCGCGAGCAATGGCCGCAAAGCGGCCATTGCGAGTCGCTGGCCGAAAATAGAACCAGAGGCCCGGCTACAAAGTTAGCGATTTACCGCTGAGGTAGCGCGAGCAATGGCCGCGAGGCCATTGCGAGTCGCTACCTCAGCTGCCGCATCTGCCGCAACTCCCCCTATACTTTCAATGGGGATCTATTGCGAGTCGCTGTGTAGCGCGAGCAATGGCCGCGAGGCCATTGCGAGTCGCTACACTTGCGGCGCGGTTGCGGTAATCCCCATAGAAAGTATAGGGGGACTTGCGGCAGGTGCGGCAGCGAGTCGCTGCCTGAGTGCGAGCACTTGCGGCGCGGTTGCGGTAATCCCCATAAGGATTACCGCAACCGCGCCGCATTGCGAGTCGCTGGCTGAGTGCGAGCACTTGCGGCGCGGTTGCGGTAATCCCCATAAGGATTACCGCAACCGCGCCGCATTGCGAGTCGCTGGCTGAGTGCGAGCACTTGCGGCGCGGTTGCGGTAATCCCCTTAGAAAGTATAGGGGGACTTGCGGCAGGTGCGGCAAGTGCGGTTTTGCCGCACCTGCCGCAAGTCCCCCTATACTTTCTATGGGGATTACCGCAACCGCGCCGCAGATGCGGTTTTTAAATAAAATAAAATAATTTTAATACAAATAAATTTTCATAAAATAACAAATAATAAATACATTTAATAATAATAAAAATAGTAAAAAAACAAAACAAAATAAATAATAAAATAAAAAATTCCTATCTACTATATTGGATTATTATTTGAAAATCTAAAAAAAAAAAAAAATATTCTAGACACCCGATGCATTTGCATCGGGCTCACAGCTAGTAAAATATATATATATATATATATATAAATGTATAATATATATATATATATAGCTGAGTGTATGTATGTGTGTATGTATCATAGCTCTGCTCCCTCTACATAGTCCCACCCACTTCATAGCCTGCCCACTTCACAGCCAAATCTTCACATAGCCATGACCCCTCCACATAGCCACACCCCTTTAGGGGCAGGATTATCTATATAGTATAATGCATATTTATATCCCTCCATAGAGCATAATGCAGCCTTATGACCCTCCATATAGCATAATGCAGCCTCATAGCCCTCCTTATAGATGAATGCCACCTCATATTACTAGTAGGAAGGAAGAGAGGTAAAGAGAGATGCATACAGTGCATGTTCACTAATGCCAGAAGCCTCACCAACAAAATGGAGGAATTAGAATGGATTTTATTGGAAAATAATTTTGACATGGTGGGGATTTCGGAGACTTGGCTGGACGAGAGCCATGACTGGGCTGTTAATTTACAGGGCTATTGTCTGTTCAGAAATGACCGTACAAATAGGCGAGGAGGAGGTGTATGTTTATACGTAAAATCATCCTTAAAACCCATCCTGCGTGATAATATAGGTGAATCTAATGGAAATGTAGAGTCCCTGTGGGTGGAGATAAGGGGAGGGGGAAAAAATAATAAATTACTGATAGGGGTTTGTTATAAGTCCCCAACAATAATGGAAGTGGAGGAGAATATCCTCATAAAGCAAATAGATGAAGCAGCGACTCAGGGAGAAGTCATTATTATGGGGGACTTCAACTACCCTGAAATACATTGGGGATCAGAAACCTGCAGTTCCAGCAAAGGTAATAAGTTTTTGAAAACTATGAGAGACAATTACCTTTCACAACTGGTTCAGGACCCAACAAGAAGGGGGGCACTGCTGGACCTAATATTAACCAACAGGCCAGACCGCATATCAAATATACGGGTTGGAGGTCACTTGGGTAATAGTGATCATAACTTAATAAGCTTTCAAGTATCCTTTACTAAGACGTGTAGTAAAGGGGCCACAAGGACACTAAACTTCAGGAAGGCAAATTTCCAACGGTTGAGAGATGATCTTAGTGCAATAAACTGGGACGATGTCCTGAGACATAAAAGTACACAACACAAATGGGAGATGTTTATTCGCATCCTGAATAGGACATGTGCACAATATATACCCTATGGGAATAAGCATGCTAGAAATAGGAGGAAACCACTATGGCTAAATAAAGCGGTAAGAAGTGCAATATGTGACAAAAAGAAAGCATTTAGGGAATTAAAGCAAGTAGGTAGTGATGAGGCATTAAATAAATACAGAAAATTAAATAACATTTGTAAAAAGCAAATCAAGGCAGCAAAGATTGAGACAGAGAGACTCATTGCCAGAGAAAGTAAAAAGAATCCCAAAATATTTTTTAACTACATAAATAGTAAGAAACTAAAAAATGATGGTGTTGGCCCCTTTAAAAATAGTCTGGGTGAAATGGTGGATGAGGATGAGGAAAAAGCCAATATGCTAAATGACTTTTTTTCAACAGTATTTACACAAGAAAATCCCATGACAGACAATATGATCAGTGATAACAAAAAGTCTCAATTAAATGTCACCTGCTTAACCCAAGAGGAAGTACGGCATCGTCTAAAAATCACTAAAATTGACAAATCCCCGGGCCCGGATGGGATACACCCCAGAGTGCTGCAGGAATTAAGTACTGTCATAGATAGACCATTATTTTTAATATTTAAAGATTCCATAATAACAGGGTTTGTACCACAGGACTGGCGTATAGCAAATGTGGTGCCAATATTCAAAAAGGGGACAAAAACTGATCTTGGAAATTATAGGCCAGTAAGCTTAACCTCTACTGTGGGTAAAATCCTAGAGGGTTTTCTAAGAGATGCTATACTGGAGTATCTGAACAAAAATAACCTCATGACCCATTATCAACATGGTTTTACGAGGGACCGTTCCTGTCAAACTAATCTAATAAGCTTCTATGAAGAAGTAAGTTCTGGACTGGACCAAGGAAATGCAGTGGATGTGGTGTATATGGATTTTTCAAAAGCTTTTGATACGGTGCCACACAAAAGGTTGATACATAAAATGAGGGCAATGGGGATAGGGGAAAAGATGTGTAAGTGGGTTGAGAACTGGCTTAGTGATAGGAAACAAAGGGTGGTTATTAATGGAACACACTCAGAATGGGTCACAGTTAACAGTGGGGTACCACAGGGGTCAGTGTTGGGCCCGCTTCTATTTAATATATTTATTAATGACCTTGTAGGGGGCATACAGAGTGGAATCTCAATATTTGCAGATGACACTAAACTCTGCAGGGTAATCAATACAGAGGAGGACAATTCTATATTACAGGAGGATTTATGTAAACTAGAAGCTTGGGCGGCTAAATGGCAAATGTGCTTTAATGGGGATAAATGTAAAGTCATGCACTTGGGCAGAGGAACTAAAAGGTATAATTATGTGCTTAATTGTAAAACACTGGGCAAAACTGTCACTGAAAAAGACCTGGGTGTATGGATAGATGATAAACTCACATTTAGTGGCCAGTGTCAGGCAGCTGCTGCAAAGGCAAATAAAATAATGGGATGTATTAAAAGAGGCATAGATGCTCATGAGGAGAACATAATTTTACCTCTATACAAGTCACTAGTGCGACCACACTTAGAATACTGTGTACAATTCTGGTCTCCGGTGTATAAGAAAGACATAGCTGAACTAGAGCGGGTCCAGAGAAGAGCGACAAAAGTCATTAGAAGACTAAGGGGTCTGCAATACCAAGACAGGTTATTAAACTTGGGGTTATTTAGCTTGGAAAAACGAAGGCTTAGGGGTGATCTTATAATAATGTATAAATATATGAGGGGGCAGTACAGAGACCTTTCTAATGATCTCTTTACTCTTAGGCCTGAGACGGGGACAAGGGGGCATGCTCTACGTCTGGAGGAAAGAAGGTTTCATCATAATCACAGACGCGGATTCTTTACTGTAAGAGCAGTGAGACTATGGAACTCTCTGCCACATGCTGTTGTAATGAGTGACTCACTACTAACATTTAAGAAGGGCCTGGATGCCTTTCTTGAAAACTATAATATTACCAGTTATATATACTAGATTCTTTGATAGGGCGTTGATCCAGGGATCTAGTCTGATTGCCATATCTGGAGTCAGGAAGGAATTTTTTCCCCCAATGTGGAGCTTAGTGTTGCCACATGGGGTTTTTTTGCCTTCCTCTGGATCAACATGTTAGGCTATGGGTTGAACTAGATGGACTTAAAGTCTTCCTTCAACCTTAAAAACTATGTTACTATGTTACTATGTATATCCTTCCATATTTAATACATAAAGCTGAGTGTAAGTATGTGTATGACACAATAGAATTACTCAAATGCAAATCTACAATGCAAATCCACAAGTAGAACTCATGAGACACAAATAACACACAAATACAGTGACATGACTTGGAAGGTTATAGGCTAACATTCTATTGTGACAGTTACTATGCCCGGGCAATGCTAGTATACTAGCAACAGCTAGTATATTATTATCAGCTATATACATAATCACCAGTTTTGCGCTTCTGGCCACTGTGCCGCTATCACGCGCTGCGAGCGATGGCGCGCATACGCCATCGCGAGCCGCTGACACTGGCCGGAAGCGCAAACAAACTGCCGCCGGACACCACAAACCCCCACACCCCAACCACTGCCCGCTCCACGCACTGCCCGCCGCTCACCCGCTCCCCCGCCACATCCTCCCGCTCCCCTGCCGCTCACCCACTCCCCCGCCACTCACCCGCTCCCTGTAACATCCTCCCGCTCCCCCGCCGTTCACCCGCTCCCCCCCGCCGCTCACCCGCTCCCCCGTCACTCACCCACTCCCTGCCACATCCTCCCGCTCACACGCTCCCCCCGCCGTTCACCCACTCCCCCACCGCTCACCCGCTCCCCCGCCGTTCCCCCGCTCCCCCGTCACTCACCCGCTCCCTGCCACATCCTCCCGCTCCCCTGCTCACCCCGACATTCCATGACAGCGGGGGGCGGAGCTAACAATGGCCGTCATAGTGGGTGTGACCGAGGACACTCCCACCACATAAGGCCAGTGGCTCTCAGTCACGCCCATTATCACGCCACTATGTAAACTCCGCCTCCCTCGCCCATTCATTTTTCCTCCTTCATGCTAAAAGGAGAAAAATGCTGCCCTGAGCTGCACCGTGCCTCCTACTGCTAATCACCCCCTACTGACCTTCTCATGCCCCTCATTACCCCCCCACTTTACCACACTGCCCCTGCTTACCCCCCCACTCAACCACACTGCCCCTACTTACCCCCACACTGCCCCTGCTCACCCCTCTTACCCCCCTATGCCCTCACTCACCACAATGTCCCTGCTTACCCCCCTACTCACCCACACTGCCCCCACTCACCTACACTGCCCCTGCTTACCCCCCCAATCACCCACACTGCCCCTGCTCACCCCTCTTACCCCCCATATTCTCTCACTCACTCCCCACTGTGCCCCTGCTTACCCCCTACTCACCCACACTGCCCCCACTCACCCACACTGCCCCTGCATATCCCCCCCATCACCCACACTGCCCTGCTTACCCCCCACTCACCCACACTGCCCCTGCTCACCCCTCTTACCCCACGTATGCCCTCACTCCCCACACTGCCCCTGCTTACCCCCTACTCACCCACACTGCCCCTGCATAGCCCACCCCACTCACCCACACTGACCCTGCTTACCCCCCTACTCACCCACACTGCCCCCACTCACCCACACTGTCCCTGCTTACCCCCCCACCACTCACCTGCACTGCCCCAGCTCATCCCTCTTACCCCCCACATGCCCTCACTCCCCACACTGCCCCTGCTCATGCCCCCACTCTGTCCCTGCTTATCCCTCTCACCTCCCCCACATGCCCCCACTCACCCACACTGCTCCTGCTTACCCCCACCACTCAACCACACTGCCCCTGCTTACCCCCACACTGCGCCTGCTCGCCCCTCTTACCCCCGTATGCCCTCCCTCCCCACACTGCCCCTGCTTACCCCCCTACTCACCCACACTGCCCCCACTCATCTACACTGCCCCTGCTTACCCCTATCACCTCCCCCACATGCCCCCCCTCACCCACACTGCTCCTGCTTACCCCCCCATTCACCCACACTGCCCCTGCTCCCCCCTCTTACCCCCCACATGCCCTCACTCCCCACACTGCCCCTGTTGATGCCCCCACTCTGCACACACTCACCCTGCTCAGCACCCACTTGCACTCACCCCGCTCAGCACACACACCTGCTCAGCACACACTCACCCCCGTTCAGTGCACACGCACCTTCACTCAGGGCACCCTCACCTTGCTCAACACCCACTCACCCCTGCTCAGCACCAACTTGCCCACCTCACTCCACACTCAGCCCTCAGGTCCCCCATTCATCCCACAGCCCGACGACTGACGACCCTGCACTCACTCACCCTGCACTCACTC
This sequence comes from Allobates femoralis, assembly GCA_033576535.1. NCBI lineage: Eukaryota > Metazoa > Chordata > Amphibia > Anura > Aromobatidae > Allobates > Allobates femoralis. The sequence goes on from JARQOC010000001.1 coordinate 340,231,721, forward strand.
TTTCCTGTACTCACTAAACCCACATTCACTCTTCCCCCTCACTCATCCCCACACTCACTCTGCCCCACCACTCACTCTGCCCCACCACTCACTCTGCCCACTCACCCTGCACTCACTGTGCCCCATGCTCACTATACCTGCACTCAGCCCCAGTGTCACGCTGGGAGCGGGAGAGGCACCCAGCGTAGAACCACGACGGGGGGGGGAATAAGGAGTCCCTAAAGCTATGGGCACAAGAGGGAGAGGGTGACCCCTAGTCTTACTAGGGCTGACCCTGTCTGCCCTAACGTCCCTATACAGTTTCCTCAACTGTCGCCGACCACGAACCTCGTCCCTCTCTGATCCTAGAACTACCTTATCTAAGGATCAGATGGAGAGGTTCACTAGACCCCTCCACTAACAACTAAAGACAACACAAGGAAAAAAACAGACAATGGGGAAAGAAAACACTTATCTTGCAGCAGAGCACAGCAACCTCCACAACCTCAGCTTCTGCTGGAGCAAGGATAATGAGTCCTCAAGGAAATATCACCTGCACCGAGGGAGGGCAATGAAACTCCTTATAAAGGAGGGAAGAACCTGCTGGGTCCTAGAGACCCAGAATACTGGTGTAGAAACCAGACCGAGCACAAGACCTTCCCAGCCGTCTCCCCATGATAGGGAGATCTTATCATACCTTCTCTTTATCTACACAGAAGGTAAATGCCCCTGAAAGACGGACCGTCCTCAAACCTTATGGCTGATTGGCCAAACGCTGGGACCGTCTGCGCGTGGCCTTTACCCTGTCATCCGTGCCACCCGTGACACCCAGCACTCATTCACCTCCGCACTCATCCTGCCCCACACTCACTCAGCCTACACCATGGTTACCCAGCACTCACCCAGCCCCACACTCATTCAGCCTACACCACGGTTACTCCACACTCACTCAACCTGCATGCACACACCCTCTACTCACTCACCCTACCTGCTCAGCCTGCAGTCACTCCACTCAGCCCGCACTCACCCCCTCAGCCTGCAGCCAGCTAACCGCACTCACCTTCCTCACTTCACTCACCCTGCGCCAGACTGAACAAGGAACTGCGCCAGTTCCTCATGCCACCATCCTCTGTCGCCACATTAGACAATGCACAGAGGAGGGGGGCAGAGACCGACGGGCAAAAACCACCAGACAGGGGACAGACAGCACAGGGTGAAGTGACAGCTGCTGCCCCCAGTGCCAAACAGCCCGCCCCCATCTCGATGTCACCACACTCCCAATGCAATAGCATCGGGCCTTTTTACTAGTAATATATAAAGCTGAGTGCATGTATGTGTATGTATGTCCACTATAGGAATCCTCACCGTCAGATCTACAATCAAGAAATTTTGCACAAACACCCCATTTGACTCAGGAAATGTCAAAGGCTATGTTTTCAAGGGAACTTTTAACCCTATGCTTTACAGTCAGTCACCAAATCCCAAAAGCTATGAGGGACACAGAGTACTATTAGTATTACTATATATGGGCGATATTACCAGATATGGTCATATATTGGACGTACATGTACATATACATTTATACATACACATTCACACATATACATATGTACACACTTACACACATGCATACACACACATACATACACACTCACAGTAATTATACTTGGGTGTAGTTACAATAAATAAAATTATACATACACCATTTAAATTTTGGCAATTTTGGTAAAAAAAAAGTACACAATTGATTTACCTGCAAATATAGACGATTCAACAAAGATGTTGAAAAAATGCAGAAAACCCCAAATCCAGAAGTAGAACTCTAGGTAAGTGTGCCCTGAAGAGACACAATGGCCAAGAATGATCAGGCAGTGACATGACATGGAATGTTATAGGCTAACATTCTATTGTGACATCACTGTTTTATTTTATTACATAAATGCAAAGTTAAAGGTCAACTGAGAAATTTGCAGGCTAGCTTTCAAAACAGTATCTATTACCTCAATTACCAACAGTAAATATGCCTTTTTTTGGCGACTAACTTTAAAGCTCGGGGTTAAAATTACCCAACAAAAAGTAGTTTATGACTTTGTTAGAAAATTTTGTGATTGTAGATGCGATGGTGCTGAACTTGTGGCTTATGAACAAAATAATCATTCTATTTTTTTTAAAACTAAGAACAATTAGTTACTATCCCTGGCAATGCCAGGTTCTACATATGGCTCTGCTCACCAGGAGGCCACACTCAGCCCCATTATATAGCAGGAGGATGCACACAGTCTCAAGTATACTGCAGGAGGGTGCACACAGCCCCAGTATACCGCAGCAGACCACACACAGCCCTCAGCGTAATGCAGGAGGCCGCACACAGGCCACAGTATACAGCAGGAGGCCGAACACAGTTCTCAGTATACATCAGGAGGCTGCAGACAACCCCCAGAATACAGAAGAAGACCACACACAGCCCCCAGCATACAGCAGGAGGCAGCACATAGCACCAAGTATACAGTAGGAGGCCTATTTACTGTGTGACTTTTATGTGCAAAATATATTTTTTTAAACAATTTTATTTTGTTATAGCTAAGAACAGTTAGTTACTATCCCAGGAACATCAGCACGTCATTTTTCTCAGCAAACGTCCTAGACTATGTTTTCAGAAGAAATTTTAACCCCGTGCTTTACAGTTAGTCACCAAAAAAAGGCCTATTCACTGATTGTATGTGTGAGGTTATAGACACTCTTTTAACATTTAGCCTGCATGTTTATCACGTGACCTATAACTTACTATATATGGAAGAGAACAAAATAGTGATGTTCAATAGAATGGATCAAACGCAAGTCTACAAGTAGAACTCAGGAGACACAAATACCAGACAAATACAGTGACATGACTTGGAATATTCTATTGCGTTCTATTCTATTGTGATACTGTCAAAACAGTATCTATAACATCACACATACAAACAATGAATAGGTCTGTTTTTTGGTGACTGACTGTAATGCGAGAGGTTAAAATTTCACATCAAAACATAGTCTATGACATTCCCGAAGTAAACAGAGGTGGCATTGTACTAGCTGTCTATTTACTTTGTGACTTTTATGTGCAAAATAATCATTCTATTTTATTATAACTAAGAACAGTTGGTTACTATACCCGAGCAATGTCAGGCTCTACCGCTATTGTATACAGGCCGGCGTCAGCACCCAGCATACCAGGGCAAATTCCGGGGCCCAGGCATGACTAAGGGGCCCACCGCCGCCTGCCCCATGCTGGTATTATTATTATCTCTTATCGGCAGGGTACGGTGCTTAAACTTAATTAATGTCGGATGCCGGCCGTCGGTCGCCATGCCCTGCTCCGCTCCTGCTTCCGAGCCATGCCTGTGTGCATTCCACACTGTGGAACGCATAGAAGAGGATCCCTGCTCTGCCCTATCACGTCCTCTTCCTGCGGTTCACAGTGTGGAACACACAGAGACTCATCATCACCACCCGTCACTCGTCTGTGTTCCACAGGCACAGCGGTACCAGTGCCACCAGCACCATATACACCAGAGCCCAGCACCGCCTCAGAAGTTAGTGTAAGGAGGCGGTGTAGGCTGCAGCCATGGCAAGGCAGTTACTACAGAGCGAGCTGGCGGAGCAGAGCGAGCTCTGTATACAGGCAGCAGGAGGCAGCACACAGTCTGGGACGGTTGCCGGTGGGTATTAAATTCATAATGATTAAAGTCAGAGATACTCTCTCCCACCCTGCCCCCAGACTGTCTTCACCCCCACCCACTCGCCAGTTATGCTTGTTTAGTTGTTTTGCTGAGAGTGCAGTATTGTGCTGCCGCCCCAGTGGGGTGTATACAGAGACTGCTGGGGTGTATATAGAGGCTACTGAAGTGTATATAGAGGCTGCTGGGGGGTATATAGAGGCTGCTGGGGTGTACATAGAGGCTGCTGGGGTGTACGTGGAGGCTGCTGTATATATATTTAGCAATAGAGACTGCTGGGGTGGCTGTATACACACACACATATATATATATATATATATGTATATATATATATAATATATATATATGTATATATATATATATATATATATATATATATATATATATATATACATTAAAGACTGCTGTGGGCTTGTATGCGCAAAAGTAACTGCTATGGTCTATATGCACAATAGAAACTGCAGCAGAATGTATGCCCAATAGAGACTCCTGCTGGCTGTGTACACAATAGACACTGCTGCAGAGTGAATGTTCAATAGAAACTGCTTTGGGCTGTATACATGATAGAGACTGCTGTGGAATGTATGTACAATAGAGACTGCTGCTGTACAGTATATAGAATAGACACTGCTGTGGTCTATATATACAATAGAGACTGCTGCACGCTGTATATAGAATAGAGACTGATGGCTTTCTATTGGATAGGGGCTGAGGGCAGTATATAGTGTATACATAGCACTCTCCTGTACACGAACCCACACTATGTACACATAGTAAACCTGTATACAGTAACATCTTCACTTACGAGCTTAATCCATTCTGTAGTATAAATAAATATATATGTATATAATATATATATATATATATATATATATATATATATATATATACTAGCTGTGAGCCCGATGCAAATGCATCGGGTGTCTAGAATATTTTTTTTTTTTTTAGATTTTCAAATAATAATCCAATATAGTAGATAGGAATTTTTTATTTTATTATTTATTTTGTTTTGTTTTTTTACTATTTTTATTATTATTAAATGTATTTATTATTTGTTATTTTATGAAAATTTATTTGTATTAAAATTATTTTATTTTGTTTAAAAACCGCATCTGCGGCGCGGTTGCGGTAATCCCCATAGAAAGTATAGGGGGACTTGCGGCAGGTGCGGCAAAACCGCACTTGCCGCACCTGCCGCAAGTCCCCCTATACTTTCTAAGGGGATTACCGCAACCGCGCCGCAAGTGCTCGCACTCAGCCAGCGACTCGCAATGCGGCGCGGTTGCGGTAATCCTTATGGGGATTACCGCAACCGCGCCGCAAGTGCTCGCACTCAGGCAGCGACTCGCTGCCGCACCTGCCGCAAGTCCCCCTATACTTTCTATGGGGATTACCGCAACCGCGCCGCAAGTGTAGCGACTCGCAATGGCCTCGCGGCCATTGCTCGCGCTACACAGCGACTCGCAATAGATCCCCATTGAAAGTATAGGGGGAGTTGCGGCAGATGCGGCAGCTGAGGTAGCGACTCGCAATGGCCTCGCGGCCATTGCTCGCGCTACCTCAGCGGTAAATCGCTAACTTTGTAGCCGGGCCTCTGGTTCTATTTTCGGCCAGCGACTCGCAATGGCCGCTTTGCGGCCATTGCTCGCGCGTGGTGACGTCACAGCGTGACATAGCCACGGCGTTTTCGGGGTCCGACACAAAAATGCCTACGGCAATTATATAGTAGATAGCTACTTTTTGGGGGAGTCCAATACTTTTTTTGGGGGGGTCCAATACTTTTTTGGGGGGTCCAATACTTATTGGAGCGCGTTCAATGCTTTTTGGGGTGCGTTCAATACTTATTGGGGCGCGTTCAATGCTTTTTGGGGCGCGTTCAATGCTTTTTGGGGCGTGTTCAATACTTTTTGGGGGGCGTTCAATACTTATTGGGGTGTGTTCAATACTTTTTGGGGCGCGTTCAATACTTTTTGGGGCGCGTTCAATACTTATTGGGGTGCGTTCAATACTTTTTTGGGCGCGTTCAATACTTATTGGGGTGTGTTCAATACTTATTGGGACGCGTTCAATACTTTTTGTGGCGCGTTCAATACTTTTTGGGGCGCGTTCAATACTTATTGGGGTGCGTTCAATACTTTTTGTGGCGCGTTCAATACTTATTGGGGTGTGTTCAATACTTATTGGGGTGTGTTCAATACTTATTGGGACGCGTTCAATACTTTTTGGGGCGCGTTCAATACTTATTGTGACGCGTTCAATACTTATTGGGGTGTGTTTAATACTTTTTGGGGCGCGTTCAATACTTTTTGGGGCGCGTTCAATACTTATTGGGGTGCGTTCAATACTTTTTGGGGCGCGTTCAATACTTATTGGGGTGTGTTCAATACTTTTTGGGGCGCGTTCAATACTTATTGTGACGCGTTCAATACTTATTGGGGTGTGTTCAATACTTTTTGGGGTGCGTTCAATACTTTTTGGGGCGCGTTCAATACTTATTGGGGTGCGTTCAATACTTTTTGGGGCGCGTTCAATACTTATTGGGGTGCGTTCAATACTTTTTGGGGCGCGTTCAATACTTATTGGGGTCTGTTCAATACTTTTTGGAGTGCTTTGCTGGGCTAAACCTGAATGGTGCACAGGGGGTTAATCACATGTCAGGTCTGTGTGTGAGTGAAGATGTGCTGATTGACTCACTGGGTTGCAGCTGGGAGTGAGTAGGCTGGATAGGAACCTGCCAGGTGTCTGAGTGAGGAGAGGACGATTCAGAAGTTCAGAGCACTGCCATGTGAAGAGGTGCTGGAAGTGATCCGTCCTCAGTGGGTAAGTGATGGCAGCCAGTGTCCAAGGGCCAGGCGGTCACAGCTGACTTTGGGACATTGAGGGGGGGGGGGGCTGTGCGGCCATTGAGGGGGGGGGGGGTCTGTGCGGCCATTGGGGGGGGGGGGCTGTGCGGCCATTGGGGGGGGGGGTCTGTGCGGCCATTGAGGGGGGGGGGGTCTGTGCGGCCATTGGGGGGGGGGGGCTGTGCGGCCATTGGGGGGGGGGGGTCTGTGCGGCCATTGAGGGGGGGGGGTCTGTGCGGCCATTGAGGGGGGGGGTCTGTGCGGCTAGTAGTAGTAGTAGTAGTAGGATGATGATGATGATGATGATGATGATGATGATGATGATGATCTGTGATAGCGACTCGCAATGCTTGCACTACCCAGCAACTCGCAATAGATCCCCATTGAAAGTATAGGGGGAGTTGTGGCAGCTGAGGTAGCGACTCGCAATGGCCTCGCGGCCATTGCTCGCGCTACCTCAGCGGTAAATCGCTAACTTTGTAGCCGGGCCTCTGGTTCTATTTTCGGCCAGCGACTCGCAATGGCCGCTTCGCGGCCATTGCTCGCGCGTGGTGACGTCACAGCGTGACATAGCCACGGCGTTTTCGGGGTCCGACACAAAAATGCCTTCGGCAATTATATAGTAGATATATATATATATATAAAAATATATATATATATATATATATATATATATATATATACATATATAAATAGTCTACAATAAGAATATTAGCAAATAAAAGTGTAAAATGGCACATAATGTTCAACATTCGTGTTTGAGAAAGGGTCCAGCAGTAGTAGTAGTAGTGTAGTAACACATTAGATATGGGTGTATATAAAATATGAGATTTTGTAAAAAAAAAAAACTTTTATCTATAGTGAGGCAACATGCGAAGGAAAAATAAGAACATTTTTATAATATAAGTCAAATCTAATTCTCGCAGTTTGCTTTGTCCCCATTCGTTTCTGCGACATCTTTTTATATAATGTATTTGTATAAATTGTGGATACGTTGGTGTTATAATGTGAAGCCGTAGTAGCTGTGTTTCTTAGTGACAGATAATAATAAACCCATTTTCTGCTATCATGTTCCTTGTATATGCTTGAACTGAGTAAATGAGAAAATGTCACAAGCACTTTGACATAACAAACTTGTGCGTATCTCACTGTGTATATAACTTGTGTATCATTTAATCAGCATTGTCGTGGTTAAATCTTACTTTAACTTTCTGCTGTGACAGCAGAGAAAAGCAAATATTAATGACACTGTTTTATCAATGGCTTGAGGCATTTGTTTCTTCATCTCTACATATTCTGGAAAATAATTAGTTTATTACTTGAATGCATTTCACAAATTCTAAGTGAATTGTAAATGAAATAAAAAATATCAGTTTTCTTCTTTTATCTAAGGAACTGATAGATGACTAAAATATAGTGTGGCTACAGTATGCATGACGTGTAATTACCACCTGTCATTCTAGATGTACCATATATGTCTTACTTTATACTGCACTGTAATTGTACAGCATTACAATGCATATACTGTACGGTATTATTCATTAGATCCATGAGCTTTGGAGGGCAAAATGAGCATTATATTTTTTTTTAATCAGACTTCGTCATAATGCTTGTTAAGTCCTATTTAGTAAGAAAGCTATTTAAAGTAGAAAAACGCTTTTATTTCTTTTTTTATTTTTTTCACTACTCTTACAAAATATATTTATTCACAAGAATTAATAGTCAATAGTTTGTTTCTAGAAAGCACTCCATATAAATTTTGCTTTTAAAACTTTGACGGGATATGATTTACGGATTTATTTCTCTTTAACTTCAATAGGAAAAAGAATAAAACTTAATTGGCAATTTCAACAAATTCAATGCATTGTCAAAGTATTCGGCCCCCTTGAACTTTTCAACCATTTGCCACATTTCAGGCTTCAAACAAATTTGCACTTCAGTGAGGAAGTGGATGAACTTCAGCGCCACCTTTAGGTAGCTCCTCAAAGTCATAGTCGACTTTCTGACAAGCCTTTTAATATGACTAGGGAAAATCCCTAGTCATATTAAAAGGCTTGTCAGAAAGTCGACTATAACTTTGAGGGGCTACTTAAAGGTGGCACTGGAGTTCAGCCACTTCCTCACGGAAATGAAAATTTGCATATTTCCTAGAGGAGGGATGCGGCTTTAGATCTCCTTACCTACTTAACTGTCTTCTTATGGTTGCAGGCAAACTCCTCTCCATAAGGTAGATAGCAAGTTCCCCAGACCTCGTCTTAGCCCACTCACACAGCCAGATCAGAATATCCCACACACTACACTGATGAGGGGCAGTTACCCTGAAACGCAGCATCTGTAGTTTGGGGTTCTGATCTGGCACAAGTCCCTAGTCATATTAAAAGGCTTGTCAGAAAGTCGACTATGACTTTGAGGAGCTACCTACAGGTGGTGCTGGAGTTCATCCACTTTCTCACTGAAAGGATCTCTGAATAATCCAATGTTGTCCTAAATGACTGGTAGTGATAAATAGAATCCACCTGTGTGTAATCAAGTCTCCGTATAAATGCACCTGCTTTGTGATAGTCTCAGGATTCTGTTTCAAGTGCAGAGAGCATCATGAAAACCAAGGAATACCCCAGGCAGGTCCGAGATACTGTTGTGGGGAAGTTTAAAGCCGGATTTGGATAAAAAAAGATTTCCCAAGTTTTAAACATCTCAAGGAGCACAGTGCAAGCTATCATATTGAAATGGAAAGAGTATCAGACCACTGCAAATCTACCAAGACCCGGCCATCCCTCTAAACTTTCATCTCGAACAAGGAGCAGACTGATCAGAGATGCAGCCAAAAGGCCCATGATCACTCTGGATGAACTGCAGAGATCTACAGCTGAGGTGGGAGAGTCTGTCCATAGGACACTGCACAAATCTGGCCTTTATGGAAGAGTGGCAAGAAGAAAGCCATTTCTCAAACATATCCATCAAAAGTCTTGTTTGTAGTTTGCCACAAGCCACCTGGGAGACACACCAAACATGTGGAATAAGGTGCTCTGGTCAGATGAAACCAAAATCGAACTTTTTGGCCATTTGGATATAGCAGCACAGCTCATCCTAAAAACATCATCCCCATAGTCAAACATGGTGGTGGCAGCATCATGGTTTAATCCTGCTTTTATTCAGCAGGGACAGGGAAGATGGTTAAAATTGATGGGAAGATGGACAGAGCCAAATACAGGACCATTCTGGAAAAAAACTTGTTAGAGTCTGCAAAAGACCTGAGACTGGGACGGAGATTTATCTTCCAACAAGACAATGATCCTAAACATAAAGAAAATCTACAATGGAATGGTTCAAAAATAAACGTATCCAGGTGTTGGAATGGCCAAGTCAAAGTCTAGACCTGTATCCAATCTAGAATCTGTGGAAAGAGCTGAAAACTGCTGTTCACAAATACTCTCCATCGAACCTCACTGAGCTCCAGCTGTTTTGCAAGGAAGAATTGGCAAGAATTTCAGTCTCACAATGTGCAAAACTGATAGAGACATACCCCAAGCGACTTGCAGCTGTAATCGCAGCAAAAGGTGTCACTACAAAGTATTAACTCAAGGGGGCAGAATAATATTGCACGCCCCACTTTTCAGTTTTTTATTTGTTAAAAAAGTTTAAAATATCCAATAAATTTCGTTACACTTTATGATTGTGCCCCACTTGTTATTGAATCTTCACAAAAAATTAGAATTTATATATTTACTAGATGGTGGCCCGATTCTAACGCATCGCGTATTCTAGAATATGTATGTAGTTGACATACTGTGACTGACAGAACTTGTTTAGTCAACGTGAACCATGTATAGCAGCACTATAGTATATGGTGGTACATTACATGTATACCAGCACTATGGTTTATGGCGGTACATTACATTACATGTATAGCAGCGCTATGGCATTTGGCAGTACATAGCAGCACTATAGAATATGGTGATACATTACAGCACATGTATAGCAGCACTATAGTATATTCCGGTACATTACTGTACATGTACAGCAGCTCTATGGTATATGGCGGTACATTACAGTACATGTATAGCAAACGCTATGGTATATGGCGGTACATTACAGTACATGTATTGCAGCAGTATAGTATAGGGCGGTACATTACAGTACATGTATAGCAGCGCTATGGTATATGGTGGTACATTACAGTACATGTATAGCAGCACTATAGTATATGTTCGTACATTACAGTACATGTATAGCAGCGCTATGGTACATGGCGGTACATTATAGTAGATGTATAGCAGCACTATGTAATATGGTGATATTTCGCTCCCCACGGCCCCCTGCTCCTCCTGGCCCCCGGTCCTCCACAGTAAAGGTAAAAATTAAAAAATCCTCAGTGAGGATACTCACCTGTCCGCCAGCTCGTTCCACCTCCGTCTTCTAGGTCCTACAGGCCTTTAGGACCTGTCGTTGCCTGGGGAACCGATCAGCTGAGGGGAGGCAGGATTGTGCCGAGGGGGAAGGAGGATGGAGCGAGCGGGGCAGGATGGAGCCGGGGGGGGGGCAGGGTGGAGCCGGGGGGGGGCAGGATGGAGCCGGGGGGGGGCAGGATGGAGCCGGAGGGGGGGGGGGGGTAGGATGGAGCTGGAGGGGGGGCAGGATGGAGCCAGGGGGGGCAGGATGGAGCGGGGGGGGCAGGATGGAGCCGGTGGGGAGGTAGGATGGAGCCGGGGGGGGGGGGGGGCGGGATGGAGCCGGAGGGGGCAGGATGGTAGCGCGGGGGGGGGCAGGATAGAGGCGCGGGCAGGATGGAGTCGGGGGAGCAAGAACAGCAGGGAGCAGGATGGAGCGAGCAAGACAGGATGGAGCGAGCGGGGCAGGATGGAGCCAGAGGAGCAGGATGGAGCGAGGGGGGCAGGATGGAGGCTTTTTAACAGGATGGAGCCGGGGGAAGCAAGAACAGCGGGGGGCAGGATGGAGCAAGCAAGGCAGGATGGAGCGAGCAGGGCAGGATGGAGCGAGCAGGGCAGGATGGAGCGATCGGGGCAGGATGGAGCAAGCAGGGCAGGATGGTGGCGAGGGGGCAGGATGGATCGAGCGGGGCGGGATGGAGTGAGCTGGGCAGGATGGAGCAAGAGGGGCAGGATGGAGCGAGTGGGGGAGGATGGAGCGAGCAGGGCAGGATGGAGCGAGGCGGGACAGAGTGGAGCGAGCGGGGCAGGATGGAGTGAGTAGGGCAAGATGGAGCCGGAGGAGCAGGATGGTGGCGGGGGGACAGGATGGGGTGAACGGGGCAGGATGGTGGCAGCGGGGCAGGATGGTGGCGGCGGAGCAGGATTGTGGCGGGGGGGCAGGATGGTGGCAAGCGGGGCAGGATGTAGGTGGGGGGGAAGATGGTGGGGGGGGGGCAGGATGGTGGCAGAGAGGGCAGGATGGAGACGGCGGGCAGGATGGAGCCGGCGGGGCAGGATGGAGCCAGCGGGGCAGGATGGAGCCAGCGGGGCAGGATGGAGCCGATGTTGGCGGGGGGCAGAATAGTTGCAAGCGGGGTAGGATGGAGTGAGGGGTGCAGGATGGACTAAGCGGGGCAGGATGGAGCCGACGGGGGGGGGGCAGGATGGAGGTGGGGGGGCAGGATGGAGCTGGTGGAGCAGGATGGCGGTGGGGGCGGAAGATGGTGGCGGAGGGGCAGGATGGTGGTGAGGAGGGCAGGATGGAGATGGCGGGCAGGATGGAGCCGGCAGGGTAGGATGGTGGCTGGGAGGCAGGATGGTGGCGGGGGGAGCAGGATGGCGTGAGCGGGGCAGGATGGTGGCGGGGGGCAGGATGGTGGCGGGGGGGGGGCAGGATGGAGCGAGCGGGGCAGGATGGAGCGAGCGGGGCAGGATAGAGCGAGCGGGGCAGGATGGTGGCGGGGGGCAGGATGGTGGCGGGGGGCAGGATGGTGGGCAGGATGGTGGCGGGGCAGGATGGAGCGAGCGGGGCAGGATGGTGGTGGGGGGCAGGATAAAGTGAGCGGGGAAGGAAGGAGCAAGCGGGGCAGGATGGAGCGAGCAGTGTAGGAGGGTGGCGGGGGGGGCAGGATGGAGCGAGTGAGGCAGGATGGAGCCGGAGGAGCAGGATGGTGGTGAGGGGCAGGATGGTGGTGAGGAGGAAGGATGGAGATGGCGGGCAGGATGGAGCCGGCAGGGTAGGATGGTGGCTGGGAGGCAGGATGGTGGCGAGGGGAGCAGGATGGCGGTGAGCGGGGCAGGATGGTGGTGGGGGGGCAGGATGGAGCGAGCGGGGCAGGATGGAGCGAGCGGGGCAGGATAGAGCGAGCGGGGCAGGATGGTGGCGGGGGTCAGGATGGTGGGCAGGATGGTGGCGGGGCAGGATGGAGCGAGCGGGGCAGGATGGTGGTGGGGGGCAGGATAAAGTGAGCGGGGCAGGAAGGAGCAAGCGGGGCAGGATGGAGCGAGCAGTGTAGGATGGTGGCGGGGGGGCAGGATGGAGCGAGCGAGGCAGGATGGAGCCAGAGGAGCAGGATGGTGAGGGGCAGGATTGTGGGAGCGGGACAGGATGGAGCTGGTGGGGCAGGATGGAGGCGGCGGGGCAGGATGGAGCCGAAGGTGGCAGGGGGGCAGGATGGTGGCAAGCGGGGCAGGATGGAGTGAGGGGTGCAGGATGGACTAAGCGGGGCAGGATGGAGCCGGCGGAGAGGGGCAGAATGGAGTGAGCGGGGCAGGATGGAGCCGGCGGGTCAGGATGGTGGTGGGGGGCAGGATGGAGCTGGTGGAGCAGGATGAAGGTGGGGGTGGGGAGATGGTGGTGGGGGGGGCAGGATGGTGGCGAGTAGGGCAGGATGGAGACGGCAGGCAGGATGGAGCCGGCGGGGCAGGATGGTGGCTGGGAGGCAGGATGGTGGCAGGAGGGAGCAGGATGGAGCGAGCGGGGCGGTTGGTGGCGGGGGGCAGGATGGTGGCGGGGGGGCAGGATGGAGCGAGCGGGGCAGGATGGAGCGAGCGGGGCAGGATAAAGTGAGCGGGGCAGGATGGAGCGAGTGGGGCAGGATGGAGCGAGCGGGGCAGGATGGTGATGGGGGCAGGATGGTGGCGGGGGACAGGATGGTGGCGGGGGCAGGATGGAGCGAGCGGTGCAGGATGGTGGCGGGGGGGCAGGATGGAACGAGTGGGGCAAAATGGAGCAAGCAAGGCAGGATGGAGCCGGAGGAGCAGGATGGTGGTGGGGGGCAGGATGGTGGGAGCGGGGCAGGATGGAGCTGGCGGGGCAGGATGGAGCCGGCGGGGCAGGATGGAGCTGGTGGGGCAGGATGGAGCCGGTGGGGCAGGATGGAGCCGATGGTGGTGGGGGGCAGGATGGTGGCAAGCGGGGCAGGATGGAGTGAGGGGTGCAGGATAGACTAAGGGGCAGGATGGAGCTGTTGGGGGGGCAGGATGGAGCGAGTGGGGCAGGATGGAGTTGGTGGGTCAGGATGGTGGTGGGGGGGCAGGATGGAGCAGGCCGGGCAGGATGGAGGCAGCAGGGCAGGATGGAGGCGGGGGGGAAGATGGTGGCAGGATGGTGGCAGGGGGGCTGTCACGCTGGGAGCGGGAGAGACACTCAGCGTAGGACAACGACGGGGGGGGGATAAGGAGTCCCTAAAGCTATGGGCACAAGAGGGAGAGGGTGACCCCTAGTCTTCCTGGGGCTGACCCTGTCTGCCCTGACATCCCTATACAGTTTCCTCAACTGTCGCCGACCACGAACCTCGTCCCTCTCTGATCCTAGCACTACCTTATCTAAGGATCAGATGGAGAGGTTCACTAGACCCCTCCACTAACAACTAAAGACAAACACAGGGAAAAACAGACAATGGGGAAAGAAAACACTTATCTTGCAGCAGAGCACAGCAACCTCCACAACCTCAGCTTCTGCTGGAGCAAGGATAATGAGTGTCCAAGGAAATATCACCTGCACCGAGGGAGGGCAATGAAACTCCTTATAAAGGTGGGAAGAACCTGCTGGGTCCTAGTGACCCAGAATACTGGTGTAGAAACCAGACCGAGCACAAGACCTTCCCAGCCGTCTCCCTATGATAGGGAGATCTTATCATACCTTCTCTCTATCTACACAGAAGGTAAAAGCCCCTGAAAGACGGACCGTCCTCAAACATTATGGCTGATTGGCCAAACGCTGGGATCGTCTGCGCGTGGTCTCTACCCTGTCATCCGTGCCACCCGTGACAGTACCCCCCCGTCCACGAGTGGCCCCCGGACACTCAGGACCAGGCTTATCCGGATGGGAACGGTGAAAAGCGCGGACCAGCCTAGCGGCGGAGACTTCCGACGCCGGCACCCACATCCGTTCCTCCGGACCGTATCCCCTCCAGTGCACCAAATACTGAAGAGAACGGCGCACCCTGCGAGAATCAACCACCTTTGAGATCTCAAATTCCAAATTCCCCGCTACGCAGATGGGCTCCGGGGGCAAAGGAGACGGGTTAGACGACGGCACATACGGTTTGAGGAGCGACCTATGAAATACATTGTGGATCTTAAGAGCGGGAGGCAACGCAAGACGAAACGCCACGGGATTGATAACGGCGGTTATCTGATAAGGGCCAATAAACCTGGGCCCCAACTTCCAAGAGGGCACCTTCAACTTCACATTCTTGGTAGACAACCACACGTAGTCATTCACACACAGGTCCGGACCTGGCGCACGCTTCCTGTCAGCCATACGTTTGTACCTGTCGCCTAAGAGCTTCAAGCTACTCTGTACCCTCCGCCAAACCGAGGAGAGGGATGAGGTAAATCGGTCCTCCTCAGGAACTCCGGAAGGACTAGTACCACTAAAAGTGCCAAACTGAGGATGAAACCCATATGCACCGAAGAACGGTGACTTGCCAGTGGACTCCTGAAGACGATTATTAAGGGCAAACTCGGCCAAGGGCAAATAACTCGCCCAAGTCTCCTGATTGTCAGAGACAAAACACCTCAGATAAGTCTCCAAATTCTGATTCATACGTTCGGTCTGCCCATTAGACTGAGGATGAAAAGCAGAAGAGAAGGACAAGGCAATTCCTAAATGTGCACAAAAAGCCTTCCAAAACTTGGAGACAAACTGAGTACCACGATCAGAAACCACCTCGGAGGGAACTCCATGAAGCTTCACGATCTCACTTACAAACACCTGTGCCAGTGTCCGAGCATTAGGAAGCGCGGGCAGTGCCACAAAGCGAACCATCTTACTGAATCTATCAACCACTACCAGCACTACCGTCTTGCCTGCAGACGCCGGAAGATCGGTGATAAAATCCATTGACACATGTGTCCATGGCCTCTCAGGAATAGACAATGGCAAGAGAGAACCAGCCGGACGGGTATGCGGAACCTTAGCCCGTGCACACACACTACAGGCGGATACGAATTCCGCTACGTCCTTCCTCAACCCCGGCCACCAAAAGCGACGAGATAAAAGATCGAAGGTGGCCCTACTGCCGGGATGCCCTGCCAATACGGAGTCGTGATGCTCTGACAGCACTCTGAGACGCAAAGATGATGGCACAAACAGTCTCCCAGAAGGACAGGAGGCAGGGGCGCCCCCCTGGACCTTCAACACCTCCCCCTCCAGATCAGGGCAAAGAGCAGAAACAACCACCCCCTCCTGTAAGATGGGAACGGGACTTTCATGAGCACTACCACCCGGGAAACTACGCGACAATGCATCAGCCTTCACGTTCTCCACCCCTGGACGGTAAGTGACGGTAAAATTAAATCTCGTGAAAAACAAGGACCACCGGGCCTGCCGGGGATTGAGACGCTTGGCGGACTCAAGGTAAGACAGGTTCTTGTGATCGGTAATAACCGTGATGGGATGGACAGCCCCTTCCAGCCAGTGACGCCATTCCTCAAAAGCCAATTTAATAGCCAACAGCTCCCTATTACCAACATCATAATTCCTCTCGGCCGACGACAACTTCTTGGAGAAGAACGCGCAGGGCACCCATTTCCCAGGCGAAGGGCCTTGCGACAATACAGCCCCCACCCCCACCTCAGACGCATCCACCTCCACAACGAAGGGCTGAGAAAGATCGGGCTGACGGAGAATAGGTGCGGAAACAAAACAACGCTTTAGGGAGGAGAAAGCCTGGCGAGCAGACTCCGACCACTCGGAAAAATCTGTCCCCTTCCTAGTCATGTCCGTAAGAGGCGTCACCAGCACCGAATAGTTCCTAATAAATTTACGGTAAAAGTTGGTAAACCCCAAAAAACGTTGCAATGCCCGTAGATTGTCCGGTTGTTCCCAGTCCAGCACCGCCCGGACTTTTTCCGGATCCATCCGAAAACCCGACGGCGACAGGAGGTACCCCAAAAAACGTACCTCCTGAACGGCGAAGACACATTTCTCGAGTTTAGCATACAGCTTATTGTCCCGTAAGACCTGTAACACCTGCTTGACATGGGACTGATGCGTCTCCATATCGGGGGAATATATCAAGATATCATCTAAGTAAACAACCACAAATCTACCCACCAAATGATGGAATATGTCATTGACAAAGTGTTGGAAAACCGCAGGGGCGTTAGTGAGCCCGAACGGCATTACGAGACTTTCAAAATGGCCGTCCGGGGTATTAAAGGCCGTCTTCCATTCATCCCCCTCTCTGACCCTAATCAGGTTGTAGGCCCCCCTCAAATCCAACTTGGAGAACCATTTAGCACCCACTACCTGACTGAATAAATCAGGGATCAGAGGGAGGGGGTACGGATCACGGACAGTAATCCGATTCAACTCCCGGAAATCCAAGCAAGGACGGAGGCCCCCATCCTTTTTCTTAACAAAAAAGAAACCAGCCGCAACCGGCGAAGTTGAGGGCCTGATGTGACCCGTCTGCAGACTCTCGGAAATGAAATCCTTCATCGCCTGTCTTTCCGGACCCGATATAGTAAACATCCTAGCTTTGGGCAGTTTAGCTCCGGGAACGAGGTTGATTGGGCAATTATATGCCCGATGAGGAGGCAGGTCTTGGCACCCCTTCTCTGAGAACACATCCTCATACTCCGATAGGAACGGGGGCAGAGATACAGCAGACACCACCGAAAATGAGGTAACCAAACAATTCTCAGAACAAAAATCACTCCATTCCACAATGTCCCGGGACTGCCAATCTACTACGGGATTATGTTTAATCAACCATGGCAAGCCCAGGACAATGGGAGCGGGGAGAGACCGTCTAGAACATAGCAAGATATCGTCTCTTGATGTTGGGATCCAACCGTCAACTTAATGTCATGTACGATATGTGTGAGACTACCCTGAGCAAGAGGTGCTGAGTCGATGGCATAGATACGGATGGGGCGAGACAATAAACAGCAGTTAAGCCCATGAGCGTCTACAAAATGAGCATCCACCATGCTGACCCCCGCACCACTATCCACAAACACAGAAATACCCTCCGTTTTGCCCTCCAGCGCCACCTCCGCACTTAGGAGGAAACGGGAAGTACAAATGGAGGATACACACACCTCCCGTTCGACCACCTCCACACCCCCCATAGTCACATAAGGTCCAGGCACCCCAGTCCGTTTAGGAGTGTAGGGACAGGCCCCAATGAAATGGTCCCTTTCCCACAGAAGAAACAGACCCCCTTCCCCTTGCCCCGGGAGGTACCGGAGGAGAACCTCGAGGCCGCCGCTCCTCCTAGCTGCATAGGTTCCTCCGCACTCGGGAGGAACGACTCACCCTCCACGTGACCTCCCGGTAACCAGGAACCACCACGAGAATGGCTCCCAGTAACAGGAGGTCTACTCCTCCGCTCCTGGAGGCGTCTATCCATACGAATAGCTAACGACATAGCCGCCTCCAGGGACGGAGGGGTCTCATAAACCGCCAGAGCATCCTTCAGCCTCTCTGAAAGACCCTGACAAAAGTGACTCCTGAGCGCCGGATCGTTCCACTTCGTGTCCGTAGCCCACCTGCGGAACTCAGAACAATACGATTCCGCCGACCGTGTCCCCTGGCGGAGATGGCGTAACCTGGATTCAGCCAAAGAGACACGGTCAGGGTCATCATATATGAGGCCCAGTGCGTCGAAAAATTCATCCACAGAGCGGAGACAAGTAGAGTCCTGTGGCAGAGAGAAAGCCCAGGACTGGGGATCTCCCTGCAGTAGCGACATAATAATTCCTACACGCTGCTGCTCATCACCAGTGGAATAAGGCCTAAGCCTAAAATATAATTTACAGGCTTCTTTGAACACAGTAAACTTATCTCTACCTCCTGAAAACCTGTCAGGGAGGGCAACCTTAGGTTCAGGTCTGGCCTGACCCAATGCTTGATTCCCCAAGACACCATTTTGCGGCTGCGGGCCCTGTAAAGCCGACCGAAGGTCCGCAACCTCCAAAGACAGGGACTGCAGCTGCTGGGCCAAAGCAGACACAGGATCCATAAGGAAAGGAAGAAAAATCGGTTCCTCCCCTGTCCTTCAGTTACAGTATTGGCAGGTGATAATGTCACGCTGGGAGCGGGAGAGACACTCAGCGTAGGACAACGACGGGGGGGGGATAAGGAGTCCCTAAAGCTATGGGCACAAGAGGGAGAGGGTGACCCCTAGTCTTCCTGGGGCTGACCCTGTCTGCCCTGACGTCCCTATACAGTTTCCTCAACTGTCGCCGACCACGAACCTCGTCCCTCTCTGATCCTAGCACTACCTTATCTAAGGATCAGATGGAGAGGTTCACTAGACCCCTCCACTAACAACTAAAGACAAACACAAGGAAAAAACAGACAATGGGGAAAGAAAACACTTATCTTGCAGCAGAGCACAGCAACCTCCACAACCTCAGCTTCTGCTGGAGCAAGGATAATGAGTGTCCAAGGAAATATCACCTGCACCGAGGGAGGGCAATGAAACTCCTTATAAAGGTGGGAAGAACCTGCTGGGTCCTAGTGACCCAGAATACTGGTGTAGAAACCAGACCGAGCACAAGACCTTCCCAGCCGTCTCCCTATGATAGGGAGATCTTATCATACCTTCTCTCTATCTACACAGAAGGTAAAAGCCCCTGAAAGACGGACTGTCCTCAAACATTATGGCTGATTGGCCAAACGCTGGGATCGTCTGCGCGTGGTCTCTACCCTGTCATCCGTGCCACCCGTGACAGGGGCAGGATGGAGACAGTGGGCAGGATGGAGACGGCAGGGCAGGATGGTGGATGGGGTTCAGGATGGTGGCGGGGGGAGGGCAGGATTGAGCGAGCGGGGCAGGATGGTGGCGGGGGGCAGGATGGAGCTGGTGGAGCAGGATGAAGGTGGGGGGGGGAGATGGTGGGGGGGGGGGCAGGATGGTGGCGAGTAGGGCAGGATGGAGACGGCAGGCAGGATGGAGCCGGCGGGGCAGGATGGTGGCTGGGAGGCAGGATGGTGGCAGGAGGGAGCAGGATGGAGCGAGCGGGGCGGTTGGTGGAGGGGGGCAGGATGGTGGTGGGGGGGCAGGATGGAGCGAGCGGGGCAGGATGGAGCGAGCGGGGCAGGATAAAGTGAGCGGGGCAGGATGGAGCGAGTGGGGCAGGATGGAGCGAGCGGGGCAGGATGGTGATGGGGGGCAGGATGGTGGCGGGGGACAGGATGGTGGCGGGGGCAGGATGGAGAGAGCGGAGCAGGATGGTGGCGGGGGGGCAGGATGGAACGAGTGGGGCAAAATGGAGCAAGCAAGGCAGGATGGAGCCGGAGGAGCAGGATGGTGGTGGGGGCAGGATGGTGGGAGCGGGGCAGGATGGAGCTGGCGGGGCAGGATGGAGCCGGCGGGGCAGGATGGAGCCGGTGGGGCAGGATGGAGCCGATGGTGGTGGGGGGCAGGATGGTGGCAAGCGGGGCAGGATGGAGTGAGGGGTGCAGGATAGACTAAGGGGCAGGATGGAGCTGTTGGGGGGGCAGGATGGAGCGAGTGGGGCAGGATGGAGTTGGTGGGTCAGGATGGTGGTGGGGGGGGCAGGATGGAGCAGGCCGGGCAGGATGGAGGCAGCAGGGCAGGATGGAGGCGGGGGGGAAGATGGTGGCAGGATGGTGGCAGGGGGGCAGGATGGAGACAGTGGGCAGGATGGAGACGGCAGGGCAGGATGGTGGATGGGGTTCAGGATGGTGGCGGGGGGAGGGCAGGATTGAGCGAGCGGGGCAGGATGGTGGCGGGGGGGCAGGATGGTGGTGGGGGGGCAGGATGGAGCTGGCGGGGCAGGATGGTGCAGGGGGTGATGAGGATGATGGTGGGGGGGCAGGATGGAGCCGGTGGGCCAGGATGGAGCGAGCGGGGCAGGATGGAGCCGGCGGTGCAGGATGGAGCCGGTGGGGCAGGATGGAGCCAGTGGGACAGGATAGTGGCGAGTGGGGCAGGATGGCGGCGAGTGGGGCAGGACAGAGGCGGCGGGGCAGGATGGTGGCGGGGGGGCAGGATGGTGGCAGGGGGGGCAGGATGGAGCGAGTGGGGAACGATAGAGCAGGAGGAGCAGGATAGAGCTGGAAAAGCAGGATAGAGCGAGTGGGGCAGGATGGAGGCAGGGGGAGGATGGAGCAAGCGGGGCAGGATGGTGGAGAGTGAGGCGGGGGGGGGCAGGATGGAGCGAGTGGGGAAGGATAGAGCAGGATAGAGGTGGAAAAGCAGGATGGAGGCGGGGGGGCAGGATGGAGCAAGCGGGGCAGGATGGAGCGAGCGGGGCAGGTTGGAGGGAGCGGGGCAGGATGGAGGCGGCGGGGCTGGATGGTGGGGCTGGATGGTAGCGGGGGGGTCAGGATGGTGGCAAGCGGGGCAGGATGGAGTGAGGGGTGCAGGATGGAGCGAGTGGGGAAGGATAGAGCAGGAGGAGCAGGATAGAGCTGGAAAAGCAGAATGGAGGCAGCGGGGGCAGGATGGAGGCGGCGGGGGGGCAGGATGGAGCGAGTGGGGCAGGATGGAGGCAGGGGGAGGATGGAGCAAGAGGGGCAGGATGGTGGAGAGTGATGCGGGGGGGCAGGATGGAGCAAGCGGGGAAGGATAGAGCAGGATAGAGGTGGGAAAAGCAGGTGGAGGCGGCGGGGGGGGGCAGGATGAAGGTGGCGGAGGGGGGGCAGGATGGAGCAAGCAGGGCAGGATGGAGCGACCGGGGCAGGTTGGAGGGAGCGGGGCAGGATGGAGCAGGTGGGGCAGGATGGTGGTGGGGGGTCAGGATGGTGGCGGGGGGGCAGGATGGAGGCGGCGGGGGGGGACAGGATGGTGGTGGGGGGCAGGATGGTGGGAGCGGGGCAGGATGGAGCTGGCGGGTCAGGATGGAGCCGGCGGGGCAGGATGGAGCCGGTGGGGCAGGATGGAGCCGGTGGTGGTGGGGGGGCAGGATGGTGGCAAGCGGGGCAGGATGGAGTGAGGGGTGCAGGATAGACTAAGGGGCAGGATGGAGCTGTTGGGGGGGCAGGATGGAGCGAGCGGGGAAGGATGGAGTCGGTGGGTCAGGATGGTGGTGGGGGGGCAGGATGGAGCAGGCGGGGCAGGATGGAGGCGCGGGGCAGGATGGAGGCGGGGGGAAAGATGGTGGCGGGGGGCAGGATGGTGGCAGGGGGGCAGGATGGAGACAGTGGGCAGGAATGGAGACGGCAGGGCAGGATGGTGGATGGGGTGCAGGATGGTGGCGGGGGGAGGGCAGGATGGTGGGAGTGGGGCAGGATGGAGCTGGCGGGGCAGGATGGAGCCGGCGGGGCAGGATGGAGCCGGTGGGGCAGGATGGAGCCGATGGTGGTGGGGGGGCAGGATGGTGGCAAGCGGGGCAGGATGGAGTGAGGGGTGCAGGATAGACTAAGGGGCAGGATGGAGCTGTTGGGGGGGCAGGATGGAGCGAGCGGGGCAGGATGGAGTTGGTGGGTCAGGATGGTGGTTGGGGGGCAGGATGAAGCAGGGTGGGCAGGATGGAGGCAGCAGGGCAGGATGGAGGCGGGGGGGAAGATGGTGGCAGGATGGTGGCAGGGGGGCAGGATGGAGACAGTGGGCAGGATGGAGACGGCAGGGCAGGATGGTGGATGGGGTGCAGGATGGTGGCGGGGGGAGGGCAGGATGGAGCGAGCGGGGCAGGATGGTGGCGGGGGGGCAGGATGGAGCTGGCGGGGCAGGATGGTGCTGGGGGTGATCAGGATGATGGTGGGGGGGGCAGGAT
This sequence comes from Allobates femoralis, assembly GCA_033576535.1. Classification (NCBI taxonomy): domain Eukaryota; kingdom Metazoa; phylum Chordata; class Amphibia; order Anura; family Aromobatidae; genus Allobates; species Allobates femoralis. The sequence goes on from JARQOC010000001.1 coordinate 340,254,395, forward strand.
GGAGCCGGCGGGGCAGGATGGAGTGAGCGGAGCAGGATGGAGTGAGCGGGGCAGGATGGAGCCGGCGGTGCAGGATGGAGCCGGTGGGGCAGGATGGAGCCAGCGGGGCAGGATAGTGGCGAGTGGGGCAGGATGGCGGTGAGTGGGGCAGTATAGAGGCGGCAGGGCAGGATGGTGGCAGGGGGGCAGGATGGTGGAAGGGGGGGCAGGATGGAGCGAGTGGCGAAGGATAGAGCAGGAGGAGCAGGATAGAGCTGGAAAAGCAGGATGGAGGCAGCGGGGGCAGGATGGAGGCGGCGGGGGGGGGCAGGATGGAGCGAGTGGGGCAGGATGGAGGCAGGGGGAGGATGGAGCAAGCGGGGCAGGATGGTGGAGAGTGAGGCGGGGGGGCAGGATGGAGCAAGCGGGGAAGGATAGAGCAGGATAGAGGTGGAAAAGCAGGATGGAGGCGGGGGGGGGCAGGATGGAGCAAGCGGAGCAGGATGGAGCGAGCGGGGCAGGTTGGAGGGAGCGGGGCAGGATGGAGGCGGCGGGGCTGGATGGTGGGGCTGGATGGTAGCGGGGGGGTCAGGATGGTGGCAAGCGGGGCAGGATGGAGTGAGGGGTGCAGGATGGAGCGAGTGGGGAAGGATAGAGCAGGAGGAGCAGGATAGAGCTGGAAATGCAGGATGGAGGCAGTGGGGGCAGGATGGAGGCGGCGGGGGGGGCAGGATGGAGCGAGTGGGGCAGGATGGAGGCAGGGGGAGGATGGAGCAAGCGGGGCAGGATGGTGGAGAGTGAGGCGGGGGGGCAGGATGGAGCGAGCGGGGAAAGATAGAGCAGGATAGAGGTGGAAAAGCAGGATGGAGGCGACGGGGGGGCAGGATGGAGGTGGCGGGGGGGGCAGGGTGGAGCAAGCGGGGCAGGATGTAGGGAGCGGGGCAGGTTGGAGGGAGCGGGGCAGGATGGAGCAGGTGGGGCAGGATGGTGGTGGAGGGGCAGGATGGTGGCGGGGGGGCTGGATGGAGGCGGCGGGGGGTGCAGGATGTAGGCGGTGGGGGGGGCAGGATGGAGGGAGTGGGGCAGCATGGAGCGAGCGGGGCAGGATGGTGGTGGGGGGGCAGGATGGAGCGAGCAGGGCAGCATGGAGCGAGCGGGGCAGGATGGTGGCGGGGGCAGGATGATGCAAGCGGGGAAGGATAGAGCAGGAGGAGCAGAATAGAGGCAGAAAAGCAGGATGGAGGCGGCGGGGGGGCAGGATGGAGGCGGGGGGGCAGGATGGAGGCAGAAAAGCAGGATGGAGGCGGCGGGGGGGGCAGGATGGAGGCGGGGGGCAGGATGGAGCGAGCGGGGCAGGATGGAGCGAGCGGGGCAGTATGGAGCCAGCGGGGCTGGATGGTGGCGGCGGGGCTGGATGGTGGGGGGGCAGGATGGTGGCGGGGGGGCAGGATGGAGTCGGTGGTGCAGGATGGTGGTGGGGGGCAGGATGGTGGGGGGGGGAGCAGGATGGTGGCGGGGGCAGGATAGTGGCAGGGGGGCAAGCAGGATGGTGGTGGGGGGGCAGGATGGTGGCGGCGGGGCAGAATGGAGGTGGCGAGGCAGGATGGTGGCGGGGGGGAGCAGGATGGTGTCGGGAGGGGAAGGATGGTGTCAGGGGCAGGATGGTGGAGAGCAGCGCATGATGGAGCCGGTGGGGCAGGATGGAGTCGGGGGAGGAGGGGGGGGGCTTGGGGCAGGATGAAGCAACGGGGGCAAAATGGAGCGGGGGGGGCTAGCCGACAGCGGGGGGGGGGGAGGTGGCAACAGGGAGCATGGGGGGGGTGCTGTGCTGTGCGGGGCACTTTCACTTGCCGCTCCTGGCAGCACCCGACAGGCAGGGAGCGGCTGTGTGTGGATAGCGCCACCCCCTTCAGCACAGCCGCTCCCTCTGCCTGTTGGCTGGAGCACACCGGGCACAGGCTGTACAGTGCACACCGCACACACCGGGCGCAGGCTGCACACACCGGGAGCAGATGGCACACACTGGGCATAGGCTGTACAGGCTGCAGACACCGGGAGCAGGCTGAACACAGCGGGCACAGGCTGTACTGGCTGCACACACCGGGAGCAGGCTGCACACACCGGGCAGAGGCTGTACAGGCTGCACACCGGGCGCAGTCTGTAGAGGCTGCACACACCGGGAGCAGGCTGCACCGGGCACCTGGGAGCAGGGGGGGGGGAAGCGCGGGCCGGAGACAGGAGGAGCGGGGGCCGGAGACAGGAGGAGCGGGATAGCGGCTCGCGGTGGGCGATCCTGCGCCCACTTCTCGCCGTTTTCACAGCGGCTCGCGGTGGGCGCTAAAGCGCCACTGCTCGCCGCCATCTTGGATCACCCTGAGCAGGTGTAGTGCCCAAGCCACTTCCGTCGTGTGACGTCATTTTTGTCCCTTGAAGACGGAAGTGGCTTTTGGTTTATATATTTATGTTTGAAGCCTGAAATGTGACAAAAGGGTGAAAAGTTCAAGGGGGCCAAATACTTTCACAAGGCACTGTATTTCATAATTCAACAATACTGATGATTATTAAAGACTTTGTAATGTTCCTGATTGGAGAAATGTGTTGCTTACTCTACTTCTGAGCCACTCCCTGCCTCCTGAATTCTTCATCTATTCTGAATAAAAACAGGTCAAATCTGTCTAAAGGTACCGTTACACATAACGATCTTGTTAACGATATCATTGCAACGTCACGGATTTCATATCGTTGAAACGACATAGTTTGTAAATCATAGCGTGTAAACGTCCGATATCGGGATCAAAAATCGTTGTATCGTTCATCGCAGATTTGTGTTCCAGCCCTGAAATCTGTCGTTCGACGTCTAATTAACGTTCTTCCAATTGGCAACATCGTTCAGTGTGACGACAAGATGTTGGATATCATTTGGAAATGCAAGGAAACAGAAATCCATCCCGCAGGCATAGTTTGACGCTGTGGTTTCCGTGCCCCCTGCGCAGCGATTGGTTGATGTTGTAGCGTTCCGATAGGCTGTTATGTGTCGTGCATTCCAAGGCGCTATATTTGAACAATTTGTTCTTGGCTGTCTTGACACATTGCTGTTGTCAAAGGAAAAACAAGCATAAATTTTGTTCTATGAAGCATAGTGTGTCGCGATCACTGTTGTTGTAGCGCTGTGAAACGCTTGTGCGCAATCCTATTACAGTTTAGTGTTCTGAGGTAATTGCAATGTGTGTTCACATATATACATATCTGGGAAGGCCAAACCTCCATGATTGTCACTGTTCACAATTGGAAGGACACATGTTTGGGCATATTAAAAATGTCCCCTGGGTATGCATATAGATGTTACTGTATCATGTAAGGAGGCATCCTCACACGCAGGACATTATTTTGGACACGCCACAGTGCCACTTTCGTAACGCATCAGCGGCTTTCACAGGCGTCACTTATGTCGTCTTTAATCTTCAATAGTTTTTATTATTATTAATGTTATGTTGAAAAAAACAACAAACAATAATGGTAACAAACAAGAGTGCACATGAACAATTACATGCATTAGGAAAAGGTCACCATCAGATACACCGACTGAATCTCCCAATAATGTTAAATAAGTCTTGTTCCATGTTGCATAGCACAATATCTCGTTGCTGATCTCTTGGTACTTAGTACTCTGAATCCAGTCCTCGCTATATTACGTCTAAGGAGAAAGGGGAGTCAGTGAACTGGGACCCTATTACATATACATAGGGTTAAAGGAAGGGAGGGGGGGGGATGGGGGTAGGGGAGATGGAGAGAGGAGAGAAAAAGTTAGGTGGGAGCCACGGCAATCTATACCCCTCTGGAAAGGAAAGGTTGGGGACGGAGAGGGGGAGGGGGGAAAGGTCAGAGGGTGGGGGGATGTAGAAGGGGCGACAGCTTGAGGGGAAAGAGCAAAGAAGGAAGATTACAGCAGAAGCAGAAAAAAGGAAAAAGCAAGAAAAAAGGAAGTCAGCAACACCTCACTCTCTCGTAGGAACGGATCTGTCAGTTCAGTACGGAACCTGAAGAGCCAAGGGGTGTGTTGCCCATAAGTCCCAGGCTTCCGCTACATAGCGTCTGGATCCTAAGTCCAGAGCTAAATAATATTCATGGCAGAGCATTGTATTCAGTCTCTCCACCAGGTCTGCCATAGTGGGAGGGAAGTTAAGCTTCCATTTTGCAGCTACGCTTATTCTGGCTGCCGTTAGTACATAAGTGAGAAGGTGTCGGATCACTGGAGGAAAGTCCTCACCTCCAATGTGGAGGACCGCCAATTGTGGTGTTAGTGCGATCTTAGTTGCAGTGAGAGTCTCCAAGAGGCCAGCTACCATAATCCAGAATGGGGTCAATTTGGGACATCCCCACCACATGTGGGCTAGGTCTCCCCTCTTGCCACATTGTCTCCAGCACAAGGGAGAGATACCCAGGCCAAAGTTCGCCAGTCTGGAGGGGGGGGTGTACCAGCGCAAGTGGATTTTTTTCAAAAGTTCCACATGATTAATGCAGCTGGTAGCCCGCATCATGCATTGCACGGCTCCTTCCCAGTCCTCCAGAGCAGCTACAAAGCCCAAGTCGTTCTCCCAACGCTCCATAGGTGGGGTCTTGGACGGCAAACAGTCATCCACCAGCCCTCTGTATAGGAGCGACAGGCCTTTAGGTCTGAGCGAATCCCTGGATGCAAGGTACATCAAGGGGGAAGGTCCCGAGGGGAGCAAATCGTGCCTACACTGTTTTGAGTGGAGGAAGTGCGTTATCTGAAAAAATTGGAGAAAAGAGTGCTCCAGGGTCGGGTACCTCTCCACGAATTCTGAAAAAATCATCAAGCTGTTTTGGTTAAAGAGGTCACTTAGGTTTTCCAGGCCACGTTCCTTCCAGCGGATGAGGCTCAGAGAGGGTATATGAAATTTAAGTGCGGAAAGAGGGATCTCTGAAATCGGGATTTTGGCCCAATTATTCGTTAGTTTTCCCAACTCTTTCAAGAGGGCACACATTGGTTGCAAGAGGTCCTCTCTTTCTACTTCTCCCAGAGACTCAGCCGCTAGGAGGTGTTTCAGTGAACCCCCAGGAACAGAGTGGGATTCTATTTGCACCCATCCGTAGTCCATCTCACCTTTCCACCACTCCCTTACTGATTCCAGGATTACGGCTCTAAGGTACATGCCGACATTTGGGACCCCCATCCCTCTACCGGCTAGGCGGAGATACATGGTTTTCCTCTGGACTCTGTGGGGTTTTTTGGCCCAAACAAAGCGGTTGATCACGGACTGAAGGCGGGCGATAACCCTAGGAGGATATGTGACCGGCAAACATCTAAACATGTAGATTATTTTCGGCAGCCACATCATTCTCACTGCCTGTACCCTCGCCATCCAAGACAATGAGGCCAACGGGAAGGCATCGAGCGCCCCCCGCAAGTCCCTCTCCAAGTTTTCTGCGTTTCGGGAGGCTATCTCCGCCGATGGACAGAGACAGATCCCCAGATATTGGATACCCCGAGGGCACCATTTGAAAGGGTACAATCGCGAAAGGCGCTCCGCCAACCCTACCGGAACGTGGACCGGTAATATCATGGACTTACTCGCGTTTAATTTATAATATGAGATCCGCGCAAACAGGTCAAGCATTCCCATTATCCCGGGAAGCGAGGATGCCGGGTCAGAGACGGAATGATAACGTCATCGGCATATAGGCCCACCACGTGCGTCCTGTCCCCCACTTGGATTCCTTTAATCGTGGGATTCGCCCTGAGGGAGGCCGCTAAGGGCTCCATCAACAGGGCAAATATCAGGGGGGAGAGGGGGCAACCCTGTCTGGTCCCATTGGATATCTGAAAGGTGCGGGACAAAAATCCCGCCGAAAAGACTCTAGCACAGGGGTGGGAGTATAGTCCGAGAATCGCTGACATGATGGGGCCCGTCAAACCGAAAGTGCAGAGAACCTCCCGTAGGTATCCCCAGTGTATCCTGTCAAACGCTTTTTCCGCGTCTAGAGACAGGAACACACAAGGGACCCCCCTTCTCTCACTCACCTCCATCAAGTTCAGCATTCTACGTGTTCCGTCTCTGGCTTGCCTGTGAAGCACGAATCCCACTTGGTCCGGATGGACCAGGGAGGGGATCACCGCCGTCAGCCTGACCGCCAGCAATTTCGCATAGACTTTTAGGTCCACATTCAGCAGGGAAATTGGACGATAGTTTTCGGGGCATTCCGCTGCCTTCCCCGGCTTGGGGATGGTTGTGATGGTGGCCTCCAGGGCTTGTCCCGGGATGGACCCCATTGTTTGCCAAGTAGAGAATAGTCGGAAGCAAGTATGGCGTGAGGACCGGACGAAACGTCTTGTAAAACTCGTTCGCTAGCCCATCCGGGCCCGGGGCCGAGTTAGATTTCAGTGAAATGATCACTTTGTCAATTTCAAGGGAGGTGAGGGGCTTGTTCAGCGTGTGCAGGTCTTCTGATGAGATGGCAGGGAGATCAAGTTTCCGGAGGAAATCCCTGATGGCCGAGGGTGAAGGCTGAGGGGTGTTTATGTCCTCTTTCAGGTTGTATAACTTTTCGTAGTATGAAGCAAACACCTCAACCATCCCGGGCGGATCTCTAACCACTCTCCCATCTTTACGTTTCATGTGGGTAATCATAGTTTTAGCATCTCTTTTTTTTAATCTGCGGGCCAGGAGGGCCCCCGCCCTATCTCCCATCGCATAAAATTTCGTTTTCATTTTCCGAAGAGATCTCTCAAATTGCTGGAGGAAAAGGGCTCTCAATTTTAATCGGAGTTCCGAAATCTGGGTCAGCAAAACAGGGGATGGGCTCTGTTTATGCTTCGTTTCCATTTGACCTATCTTATTTATCCACTCCTGTCTCAGGCGCTCTCGGTGTTTTTTCACTTGAGAGGCTTTTTGTAGGAGAAGGCCCCGGATGACCACCTTGTGGGCATACCACAGCGTGTCATCCGTGACCTCTCCGTTATCGCTTATGGAGAAATAGTCCTGCAACTTGGATTCCAGCTCAGTGACCACCTCAGGGTCTGCCAGAAGACTTGCATTTAACCTCCAGCGACGTGGAGCACCAACTCCCGAACCTAGCGCTATCTCCAATGTGATTGCCGCGTGATCCGACCAGGTGATGACTCCCACCTCTGAGGACCTACAGGCTCCCAGGGCAGTGTCATTCACCAGGAAAAGGTCAATCCTTGAGTAAGAACCATGCACGTGTGAGAAGAAGGAATAATCCCTCTCCTCGGCGTGCTGGTATCTCCATATATCATGTATATAGTACTCCCGACACAGGGGTCCCAGAGTCCTGCCCCCCCGCACAGCAGGGGAGGAGGAGTCCAGGCGGCTCTCCATTATTGCATTAAAATCTCCACAAACGATTAATTTGCCCACTGTTAGCTCTCTAAGTTTGTCTAGTATGGATCTCACGAATTTTAGTTGTCCCGTATTTGGGGCATAAACGTTAGCCAGGGTATAGGCCTCACCTGCTATCTTGCACTGCAAGATTAAGTACCTACCCGCCGGGTCTGCAATGCAATCCAGCATTTGAAATTGTACTGAACCCTTAACTATTATGCTGACCCCAGCCTTCTTTTCCGTGTGACAGGCATGGAAAATATGAGGGAAAGAGGCGTGTTGGAGTCTATGGGAGTCTCCCAAAAGTAAGTGGGTCTCCTGCACACATATCACCTCCGCAGCCGAAGACCTCACTTCCCTCCATAAGAAAGACCGCTTGGCCGGGGAATTAAGGCCCTTCGCATTGAGGGATAAAATCTTGAGTTTCATAGTGGCCTCCTCCTTAAAAAGAAAGCAATCTACAAGCGAGCAGACTAGGTCAACTCCCCAATGGCGTGCACCGGGGAGAAAAGAGCAGAGAAGGCGAAATAGAGACTAAGTAACAGACGAGAAAATAGAATTTTAGAGGGTAAGAAGAAGATGTGTAGAAGGAGAGAGGGGGGGTGTGGGGGCGAAGAGGAAGTTGGGGGAGAAAGAGAGAAGAGAGGGGAGGGCCGGAAGGGAAAGAAAACAGGGGGAGGTGGGATCTAGGAGATAGGGGAAGAGGGGGAGGGAAAGCAGGGGAGAGGGGAAGTATGGGTGGAGGTGGGGGTGGGGGTGAGAAGGGTGAGGTCCAGAGGGGTACACCCGGAAGGCAGATGGGGGAGAAAAACAACAAAAAAAAAAAAAAAACACACTAGTGTATGGACTAGATCAATTAAGCAGAAGAACAATTAAACAAACAAACAGATATGTAAACTACAGCCGACTCCCAGATGAGACTGGGGTCGAAAAAAAGGGGGGGGGGAAATCCCCCTCTCTCCTATATCCCCGTGGGGTTTCCAGATGACCGTCACTGACGCAACCCGGGCTCGGTAAGTTCCGGCTTAATAAAGTTACTTCCAGGCTCGGACCCACAAGGGACAGGAGTAATCAAATTAGAAAATTGGAGCAGGGCAGGTCATCCAGACCTACTGGTGAAATACTTTCCAGTCCTGGGCCCTCATGTAGCCTCAGACGTGGCAGGAGTGTCTTCCCCATTCTTGTTAGAGTCCCGGCTAGGTGAGGGGCGGCTGCCAGCAGGGATCAATCCCCACGTTTTAAGAGTCTTTCTCAGGAAGGTGGGGGAGGAGAACGATTGTCTCTTTCCATTGTGCTTGAAATTTACCGACACTGGAGAGCCCCAGCTGTAAAAAATGGCATTTTCCCTTAGAATTTTGCAGCTGGAGGCGAAATCCCTCCTTCGGGCGAGCGTCCCCGGGGAAAGGTCGGGGTACACCTGGACTCCCGTGAAGGGCTCCGGCAGTGGGGGGCCGTTTCTCAAGCGCCGTAGGAGTCTGTCTCTAATCCCGGATCTCAACAGGGACACCAATATATCCCTCGGAATCTCAGGGGGAAGCCTCGCCGGTTTGGGAATCCGGAAGGCTTTTTCTATGTCCAGGTGGTCATGGGGGGAATCCGGTAGGACTGCCCGCAGAAAAGCCTTAGCTGTTTCCATCTCGTCTCCTCCCTCAGCTAATCCCCGCAGCTTTAAGTTGTTTTTCCTCAACTGGTCTTCAAGGTGGCATAATGTGGCAGAGACCGTTCCCACCTCTCTGTCCAGCCCGGCATGGCTGTCAGCAAGGCTGTTATGGGCTGATGCAAAGTCTGACATTTTTGCTTCTAGGTGTTCTGTACGGTCTGTAAGAGCTCCCAGGTCTTCCCTTAGTGTGCCAATAAGCCCTCTCATGTCCTCAATTATGGAGACCCTCTGGGCAGCTAGGAGGGCTTTGATCGCTCCCTGTGTCACAGGGGCTCTGTCACCTTCTTCTCCTCTAGTCTCCTCCATGCCACGAGGAGAACGCTGTGATGTCGGGGAGGAAGGAGGCGGGCGTTCTGGCGTCGCCGCCATGTTGTGAGGGGGAGCGCGCGGTCTGCCTGAGTCAAAGTAATCTGTTACCTTGTTCTCTGGCTGCCGCCTCCGTGAAGCTGCCCGCGGCATGGCAGGGGAAGTCCCGTATCTGTGATCCACTTTGTGGAGCTGTCTGAAGCGCGATGCGGCCGGTGTAATGCCGTTTCCAGCGGTCTGGGTGAGGAGCTCAGCTAAGAAGCGTCCGGCGCCATCAGCAGCAGGACACGCCCCCCACTCATGTCGTCTTTAATCACGCCAGTCTGCAGTATCACGGCGTCTACAAAATGACACGCACGCTTGGCGTCATGTTGCCAGTGGTAACGCAGGAATGTGGTGGCCATGTTTCCGTGCCAGGCTGACCAATGGTCAGGCCGATGTTTGCACCAATCACAGATTTGTGGCCGCCTGCCAATACAACCTGGCACACCTCTATCCTGCCCTACGTGACACAGAACGCCCACATTGGAGCTTCACATCGTTGTATTAGTTGGTGTGTGACGGCGGCTGGACGATAAGCAACATCATTCAGTCACTTTTTTCCAAGGATCTGAAGATCGTTGGATTGTTCGGGAGTCTTTCAATCATCGTGATGTGTGATGTCTCACCAACAATGTAAACATGGACGCACGAACGATGTTGGTCACGTGACGTTTGCTCCGATATCGTTAACGAGATCGTTGTATGTAACGGTACCTTTAGGCTGTAATCACACATGACAATCCATTTTTCATAGAGTTCGGTTTATCAAATCCTTTTTTTTTTAGTGCTTTTTGAGCCTCCTGTGCTGCTCTGCGTTTTTTGGACTTAGCCATTTTTTGGCAAAAAAAAGCTAGCAAAAACTGATACGTTAACGGATGGTGCCTATATGTGCCATCCGTTAACAGATCCGTTTCCTATAGTGCCCATGTTACCAAGAAACGGTCTGTTTTGTTCCAGCACCCAAAAACATTGCTTGCAACGTTTTTGGACCCTGGGAAGAGGTCTTCAAAAACGGAATGACCCATAAAGTGCCCCATCCGTTAACGGACCAATTTTTGGACTTAGAAAAAAAGGGACAAAAGTTTC
>JARQOC010000001.1:340264931-340275440 GCA_033576535.1 Allobates femoralis
TCATTCTGGATGAACTGCAGAGATCTACAGTGGGAGAGTCTGTCCATAGGACACTGCACAAATCTGGCCTTTATAGAAGTGTGTCATGAAGAAAGCCATTTCTCAAAGATATCCATAAAAAGTCTAATTTGAAGTTTGCCACAAGACACCTGGGAGACACATCAAGCATGTGGAATAAAGTGCTCTGGACAGATTAAACTAAAATCAAACTTTTTGGCCACAATACAAAACGATATATTTGGCGTAAAAGCAACACAGCTCATCACCCTTAAAACACCATCCCCACTGTGAAACATGGTGGTGGCACCATCATAGTTTGGGGTTGCTTTTCTTCAGCAGGGACAGGGAAGATGGTGAAAATTGATGGGAGGATGGACGGACCAAATACAGGACCATTCTGGAAGAAAACCTGTTGGAGTCTGCAAAAGACTTGAGACTGGGACGGAGATTTATCTTCCAACAAGACAATGATCCCAAGCATAAAGCAAAATCTACAATGGAATGGTTCAAAAATAAACGTATCCAAGTGGTAGAATGGCCAAGTCAAAGTCCAGACTTTAATCCAGGGGTCTCAAACTCGGCTGGGTTGGTGGGCCGCACATAGAAAAACATTTATAGCGGGGGCCGCATCTCTTGTAGGACTAAGTGATATTTTTAGAAATACCAGAATTTTTTGCTCAATGTAGTAAAGTACAAATCCTAATCCCTTTCTTGTAGTAATGTCCCCATCCTGTAGTAATGTCCTTTTCTACTGATGTCCTCGATCCTGATCACCTTTTCTAGTGATGTCCCCCATCCTGATCCCATTTTCTAGTGATGATCCCTATCCTGATCCCTTTTTCTAGTGATGTCCACCATCCTGATCCCTTTTTCTAGTGATGTCCCCCATCGATCATGGTCCTCTTTTGTAGTGATGTCCCCCATACTGATCTCCTTTTGTAGTGATGTCCCCCATCATGATCCCCTTTTCTAGTGATGTCCCCCATCCCATTCCCCTTTAGTAGTGATGTCCCCATTTTGATCCCCTTTAGTGATGATGTCCCCATCCCGATTCCCTTTTATAGTGATGACCCCCATCCTGTTTTACCTTCTTTTTACACACCCAAATACACACTCTATCACACTCACACATAAACCCACACACAAACCCACACACAGACCCCCCCCACACACACACACTCTCACACACATTCACACGTCCTCATACACACTCTTACACTCACACTCATACACACACTGAAACTCGCACACACTTTCTTATACACACATCCTCACTCACACACTCACCCTCACACACACACTTTCTCACGAACACTCACACTTTTCTCACTTTAATGATGCATCGCTCCAGTGCAGGGGGCCGCCGCGGTCCCCACTGTACTGACTTCCGGCCTCCGCTGTGCTATGACTTCCTCCAGCCACTGCTCAGATAAGCTCTGTTGCTCATCAAGATCAATGCAGTCTGCCAGCCAGAGGCCCGCATATGACATCATATCCTGCCGTCAGCTGCGGGCCTCTCATTGGCTGGCAGCTTGCATTGATCTTGCTGAGTGGCAGAGCTGGTTAGTCCTGCTCTGGGGTGATGCATCATTAAGTTGTCCAAGGTGCCGCGGGCCGCATAGTGAAGCCCCAGGGGCCGAATGCTGCCCTCGGGCCGCGAGTTTGAGACCCCTGCTTTAATCCAATCGAGAATCTGTGGAAAGAGCTGAAAACTGCTGTTCACAAGCGCTCTCCATCCAACCTCACTGAGCTTGAGCAGTTTTGCAAGGAAGAATGGGCAAGAATTTCAGTCTCTCGATGTGCAAAACTGAAAGAGACATACCCCAAGCGACTTGCAGCTGTAATCGCAGCAAAAGGTGGCGCTACAAAGTATTAACTCAAGGGGGCCGAATAAAAATGCACGCCCCACTTTTCAGTTTTTTTATTTGTTAAAAAAGTTTAAAATATCCAATATATTTCGTTCCACTTCACAATTGTGTCCCATTTGTTGTTGATTTTTCACAAAAAAGGCCCTGAAGAAGATAACGAAACGTACGTTGGCGGTGGGGTACTAGGACTGAAGCCACGACCAGTACAGTTTTACTATACACCAGGTATGTGAACTAAGCAGGGACAATTACATCTGGAGCACTGCGGCAGCACCGTACACGGATGACCTAGTCCAGGCAGAAGTAGGGGAAGTGTTATACATTGGAAGGTTCACCTGATGGTACGTGGGCACAAGGCAATATATATCAGAGTCCCATAATTAATATAATCGATAGTGCAGCCACTTATAGTGCTAAGTAAACCTAAGCAATATGTCCTTGTGAACCTGGTATAACTGGTACTGTATAATTAATTGTTACTAATTGTTGTTAACTATTATAGAGTCATTTACAGTCTGGTCACAGTCCTAGACCTGGTTATAAATTATTGGTAATCATTGGGGTACCTTTGTGTAGTTTTAACATATTTTTTGAATTGTTACATGATTTAAACTAATAAAGTGATCACTTATTTAAATATAATTGTACTCATCATTCAACTAAGAGCCCGTCACAGGGAAATTCTGGGTGGTTTTGAAGTAGAATGTAATGTTAAGGTGAGATACGGTAATAGTTTGGTGGACCATTGAGATGATACTTGGAAATTATCCAAAATCCCGATTGTGAGAGACGCAGCAACGTCCTTGGATCAGATCTAGACCAGCAGGATCCCATACAGCACCTCACAGAGTACGTCCATCAACATCAGCATTCCAGAATAGATGACAGCCCTGACGCACTATATCGACCAGCCTGTGCTGATTAACAATGATCCAACCCTGAATGTCTCTACTACAAACGAGAAGACGTCCAGCACGGAAATGTCGGCCACAGCTACAGTTCCACCGAGCAGATGGTACAGCTCCCGTCCTGCCTTAAAGAGACACCTTCCTCTCCAGAGAGGAAATATACAGCTTATCCGAAGCCAGAAATGTCCAACAGGTATGGTGATACACCACACACTAGACATGACTATAGCACACCGGCTCGTACCAGCACCGACCAAGCCACCATGGACTTTGCAAAGTTCTTTGCTTGCCGAGAACTAGTTACAAAAGGACTTGTAGAGTTCACCGACAAAGTCGAGAACTATAGGTCATAGCGAGCCTCGTTCCAGAATGTTATTCAGGGTCTGGACCTTTTTTGCAGTGAGGAGTTAGATCTCCTAGTAAAGTGGCTGGGGAGCGAGTCAGTTGAGCATGCCAAAAGGCTAAAAGACATTACTACAAAGCATCCACACACAGGTTTTTACAAAGTGTGAGAAAAACTTGATGAATTATATGGATGCATCGAAGTAATAGAGAACGCTTTATACAAAAGAATTGACGATTTCCCTAAGATAGGGCCTAATGGCTATCAGAAGCTCAGAGAATTGAGTGATTTGTTGATAGAGTTACAGGTCGACAAGGAGGAGGGAGAAATTCTTAGACACTGCCAGAGGTATCAATCCGTTAGTGCAAAAACTTCCTTACAACCTATAAGAAAAGTGGGTCCCATACAGTTCACGGTATAAGAAAACGCATAATGTTGCATTCCCTCCTTTCTCTGTATTCGTAGATTTTGTCACCCAACAAGCTAAAATCAGAAATGACCCTAGTTTTTACTTTACTCTACCATGGTACACTGCCCCCGGTGTCAAACCTAGTAGGACACCTGCGGCAGTCCACAAAACTAACATTGTCTCCTCAGGTCCTCCTCACAACACGAGTAAGCCACCATCAGATGAGAACAAACTCTCTTCCAGCCATGTCAGAAAAGTTTGCTGGTAAAGGAGTGACTGAGTAGCACTCCCCTGCCTTGCCCTTTCTCAGCTCCTTCAAATAAAGACCACGCATGTGAAGGTGAACAAGACCACACAGGATGTACAGTTTTCCGCAGGACAAAGAAAGACAATAAGACAGCGATGTCCATAGAAGACAGGATGTTCTTGAACATCATGGATCGAGAGATAGTCTAAGACAAGTCAAACAGTTGGGTCGCACCTCTACCATTCCGACCCCGGAGAAGACATCTACACAACAACAGGGAATGGGTCTACAGTCAATTCATCTCCCTAAGACACAAGCTTCAGAAGTCACCTGAGGTGAAGAAACATTTCTTTACCTTCATTGGGAAGATATTCCAGAACAACCATGCAGGCATTGCACCTGCACTTCGACACTCAGAGGATTGCTGGTACTTACCCATCTTCGGAGTGTACCATCTTAAGAAGCCAGGTCAGATAAGAGTGGTATTTGACTCAAGCGCCAAATGCAAAGACGTCTTGTTGAACAATGTCCTACTGTCAGGCCCAGGCCTCAACAAAAGATTTCTAGAAGTGATACGCTGTTTCCGCAGAGATACGGTGGCTCTTATGGCTGGCATACAACAGATATTCCAATGTTTTCTTGTCATGGAGGAACACAGAAACTACTTGAAGTTCTTCTGGTACTACGACAACGACCCCGATAAGGACATCACAGAGTACTGGATGAGGGTCCACATCTTCGGGAACAGTCCCTCCCCGGCAGTCACTATTTACGGCCTCCATAATTCTGCCAAAGAGGGCAAAGAAAAGTATGAGTCAGATGTCAGATCCTTCATAGAAAAAGACTTTGAAGTAGATGACTGTCTGACGTCCACACCAACAAATGAGGTTGCAATCAGCCTCCTGAAGAGGGCTCAAGAAATGCTTCCTCTGTCTAACCTGAGGTTACATAAGATCGCCTCCAACAGTAGAGAATTCATGGAAGCCTTTCCTTCTCAAGACTACTCCAGTGGTCTGAAGGACTTAGACCTAATCATCGACTCCATTACCATGCACCGGAGCCTAGGATTGCTTTGAGATTTGAAGACGGACGCCTTCACCTTTCAGATCAACAAAGATGAGAAGCCCTTCACGCGCAGAGAAGTCCTTTCCTTCATGAATAGCCTGTACAACTTCTTGGGATTCATAGCTCCAGTAACCATCCAAGGCAAAATGTTGCTGAGAGACTTCGCCTAAGAGACGTCTGATTGGGTTGATCCATTTCCAGAAAAAGCAGATGTGTGGGCAGAGTGGAGGAAGTCTCTTGAAGCCTTGATCGACTTTTGTGTAAAGTGACCCTATGCTCCTGTGCTATCTACAGAAGTCAAGACTCAAAGACTTTGAACCTTCTGTGACACATAAGTCAAAACGATCATAGCAGTAGCGTACCTCAAGACCACAGATGTGAACGGACAAAGTCATATCGAGTTCGTCATGAGTCGGACCAAACTCATGCCACTCCGTGAATACACGATACCCAGACTAGAGCTATGTACTGCCGTCCTTGCAGTTGAATTGGCAGAATATATCTCAGATAGGTTGAATCTGCAGATCAAAGATGCCTAATTCTATATGGATAGCAAGGTAGTACTGGGATACATCTGCAACAAGACGCAACACTTCTATGTCTACGTCAGCAATCGGGTACTGAGTATAAGAAGATCCACTTGCCCTAATAAGTGGCACTACCTGTCTACACACCACAATCCTGCAGACCATGTGACAGATCTGTTGCACCCAGTCACAGTGGTTCACAGGCCCTTCCACCTTGTAGTATTTGATACCCCACAGCAGCAAACCTGATACATTCAAACTGGTGGGTCCAGATGCCGATGAAGAGCTTCATCCTCAAGTGTCTGCTCTACATACAGTGATTTCAGGTCATCACCTTGAATCTCATTGGTTCAGCAGGTTTTCAACCTGGAAAACACTTGTTCGAGCCATCACTTGTCTACTTCAGGTAGCTCAGTCTTAGAAGACAACAGTTTCTGGTGGTTCCAGAGGCCCCACAGTTCTCACCTCTGGCATGTTTTCCATGCAGAAAACCTGCGTTCCAAGTGTGCCACCAACAGAAGTCAGTGAGAGAGACCTCTACAAATACAAGTGTCTCCAACATTTTCTGGGACAGTTGGAGAAAGTGGTACCTCTCCACCCTGCAAACCAGAACAAAGTGGCAGAAAAACTGGCCAGACATCAAACCTTACGATGTCATATCCATGAAAGATATCCAGTCACACCAAAAGGAATGGCTACTTAACCTTGTCACCCAAACTTTCCCAAGCAAGTATGGGAAAGTTATCAAAAAAGACCCCGAAGGGACTATGGAATGTCTTTAAAATCACAATTTCTTTATTAAAGAGCTTTATAAAAGCATAACAATGCAAATTTAATTACAGCTATATCAAAATACAATACAGTCATTTACTGAGGAAACAGAAATAAACATCAATCTAGGAAGATCAGAAAAACAGGTCAGAATATTGTATTGGGTACCTCCAGGCTCGCAAAGGAGATAACCTTACTCTGTCTAACTGGAATGACTTATGACATCCTTTTTCATAATTGGCATCCGGTACTCAGCACTGTTATAAACATTATCATAACATACAACAAATAGCCTAGTCTGGGCACTCTCGATTTTTAGCAGAATTATGCAGTGCCTGCTCAGTGGCCCCTATAGATGCCTACTATCTTTACCTGTGTACAAACCAAACACAAGCAATTACTTAATAGTTCTATCCACAGGTAAACAGTGCCCAGCCATAGTAGCCAAATACTATAATGACATGTTGATTCATCCTCAGTTGCTGGTCCAGTTGCACACATAAAATATAAAAAAGGACAGATTTCCCATATGTCACCCAGCAAGATTGTACAGACCTGAGTGGTTAGAGCTCCTATCACCCTGACGGCGTTTCATCTGGTGAGACTTCTTCAGGGGGTCAGTGCGCCAATTTTGGGGCTCCCCTGGCGGTCTTATATAGGGCGTTCTATTAGCTCACCCTGGAGCTGGTGTGCATCGCCGTCCATCCGCGCCATTACTGCGCCACGTGTCACGTGACTGTCTCGGATCACGTGCGCCCGTGCACTTCCGGTCCTTGGACCACAAGCGGAAGTGACACGCTACTGCGCGCCACCGTCGCTGGCGATCGATGCACCGGGAGTGGGCGGGGCCAGAGCATAGTCACATCACACGGCCGACATGGGCGGATGGGAGGCTGTGCCTCAAAGAAATGCTACGCCATCTAGTGCTCTTAAAGAATAATACAGGCAGATCTAAAGTGAAGAAGTGCTTATCACTGATGCTATACATCAAATAGGTGCCTTATCATATATATATATCACATAATTTTTTTATTCTTTGCAGTTAGGACGTGTATGATGCCCTATTGACTGGATGGATTGTGGGGGCGGATTTTCTCTCTTTTTTTCACTTGTATCTATGCAATTATTTGAGTATACTGAGATATATCACCATATGAGGCATTAGAATAATAGTATGCTCCTATATGTTTTTTATTCAGCTGAGATATTGTATTAAATTTAGTTATACACAGCACTATGCACTTTATAGCAACTTAAATTATGTACTTTGCACTATGGATTATGTGAACGGAAGTGCACGGGCGCACGTGATCGGAGACTGTCACGTGACACGTGACGCAGTGATGGCGCGGATGGGCGGCGATGCACACCAGCTCCAGGGTGAGCTAATAGAACGCCCTATATAAGACCACCAGGGGAGCCCCAAAACTGGCGCACTGACCCCCTGAAGAAGTCTCACCAGACGAAACGCCGTCGGGGTGATAGGAGCTCTAACCACTCAGGTCTGTACAATCTTGCTGGGTGACATCTGTCCTTGGTGGGGAAATCTGTCCTTTTATATATTTTATGTGTGCAACTGGACCAGCAACTGGGGATGAATCAACATGTCATTATAGTATTTGGCTACTATGACTGGGCACTGTTTACCTGTGGATAGAACTATTATGTAATTGCTTGTGTTTGGTTTGTACACAGGTAATGATAGTAGGCATTCCTCAGTAAATGACTGTATTGTATTTTGATATAGCTGTAATTAAATTTGCATTGTTATGCTTTTATAAAGCTCTTTAATAAAGAAATTGTGATTTTAAAGACATTCCATAGTCCCTTCGGGGTCTTTTTTGATAATTTGTCCAAATAGGGAATGCATCTGAACTAATAAGGTTGTGATTTAAATTGTTGTTCTGTTTCAATACAGATTCCTTGTGATACTTGCTGAAAGCAATATGGATATGAGGAACAGGGAACTTAGTTGGAAGACAAAAGCGGTGAATTTGTTTAAAAAGGGTTCCCAGGGCAGCCAGTCGGAGGTGTCAACAGTCAACAGAGAACTCATGTATAAATACAAAAACGCCCTATATAGAAAAAGGAAATTATGGTGGACCAAGACATCTATAGATAATTACATAACCAATAAAATAGTACCCAGGGGCCTTCGTGTACAGTTATATTTTACTTTCACTCTGGAGAATGAAACCCTTACGAATAAGTGGATGGAAGCAGCTTCCACCTGCTCCTTCTCCTTTATGGGTATCATTAATGAACATAATGCTGGGAACTTACAAATTTTGGATGAGGAGATAGAGGAGATTTTCTAAGACCTTGAAAGCGGGCATGTCTAAAGAATCTCTTGAGGTGTATACGAAAGAAATAGATAAAGAGATGGAAAAATGGGAACAAGACATCAGTACCAGTAAGATGAAGAAATTCAGGAGGGATGTAGGAGATTATGAGCATAACAAGATATTCAGGTGGCAATTTAACAAGACACCAAAAGTCCCGGTTGTTCCACCAGAACCACGTAGGGATTCACAATCATCAGTCTCTTTGAATGCAGATAGCACTGTGAATCAGGATAGCCGTGAGGGCGACTCTAAGGAACGACCACATGGGAAATCAAAAGTGAGACCTTCACCTGATAAAGGGGGCGATAAAAAGAAAGTTAATAAAGAGCAGAAACAGGTAATAACCTGTCACTCCATGAACAATCAAGGGCTCAAGTGAGCATTTTGAGTAAAGATCTAACTTTTTCTCCTTCTCGTTCATTAGATCCGTTCCTAACTATCAAGGACATACATCTCTTCGCCAGGAAAGTGATCCTGAAAAAATTGCACTTTAAGGCTGACGACAATCTGAGCACTGAGAGTGAAAAAGAAACATTGAGAGCTTTGGAAGCTCTGGTGGAGGAAAACACAGACCCAGACCCGTTTGGTAAGTTTCCAAATCAGCTCTTTAGAAAATTTAAAACTTTCCCTGCACTGAGCACCTGCTCAAGTGTGGAAGTCTTTACTAAAATGGTTACAGCTGATATAGAGAGACTGGCTGAAAGGAAGAACTGGGGTCATAATTTAACCAGTGAGGAGAGAGGAGCTCTAAAAGAACTTAGACAGTGGGAGGAGGTGGTATATAAACCAGCCGATAAAGGGGGGAATGTGGTAGTTTGGCCTAAAGACATGTATGGAAGACAAGTATAGAAACTGTTGAAGAACACAGACTGTTATAGGAAACTGCCATATAACCCCCGGGTGCAATTTAAGGAGGCTCTTATGGAGATACTGATAAATGCAGGTGAAGCAAAGATCATACCTAAGGCGATGATGAAGAAATTTAAGGAAATGAAACCGAGGATGCCGACCTTCTATATCCTTCCCAAGGTTCACAAGAACATCTTGGACCCCCCTGGGAGGCCAATTGTCTCGGGGAATGATGGTCTTTGTGAACTGGCCTGTAAGGTAATTGATGAGTACTTAAAACCACTAGCCTCTGCATTACCATTGTATATTAGAGATTCCACGGACGCTCTTAAGAGGTTGGAAGGCATACAGATGTCGGAAACAGCTCTTCTAGTAACGGCGGACGTGGAAGCACTTTATACTTCTATAAGGCATGATGATGGTATAGCTGCTACACGGTGGTTCCTACAAGGAAGCAACATAGAGCCATAGATGGCGGAATTGATTCTGGTTTTGCTCAAGTTCGTACTCACACACAATTGCTTAGTCTTTGATGGCCAGGTGTTCCTGCAGCTTCAAGGCACCGCAATGGGGGCCTCCTGTGCACCCTCGTATGCAAATTTATTCTTGGGCGCATGGGAGAGGGAAGTATTTACCAACAACCCCATTGCTGGAAGTGAGAAGATGCAGGGATGGATGCGCTTCATCGACGATGCTTTGTTTGTGTGGGAGGGAACAAGTGGTGAGCTAGATAACCTCATGAAAAATCTTAACAACAACGACAAAAACATTAGGTTGACGTATCAGAGTGGCCGGAAAATCAGTTTTCTGGATATATCAATTGAGACCATGATGGATGGAGGGTTGAGAATAGATATCTTCAGGAAAGAAACCTCTATGAATGTGGTTCTGAGAGCAGATTCCTCACACCTGCCCTCAACAATCAGAGGGATCCCAGTTGGCCAGTACATTCGAGCCAGGCGAATTTGTTCAGATGAGCAATCGTTTGAACTTCAAGCGCTGGATCTCAAGAGCAGATTTCAGGAGAGGGGATATAGCTGGAAAACCATTAAAAATGGGTATAATAGAGCAAAATCCTACCAGCGAGTGGATCTCCTACATAATACGAGGAAGAAACAGAGTGATTGGGAACAACACCCTCGTTTAATTATGTCATATAATAAGCAATGGAAGGAGT